>OZ021731.1:64623360-65140860 GCA_963978545.1 Linyphia triangularis
AACAGTCAACAAAATTCGTAACGTAAAGTGACCCTATCGTTTCTATGGTTATCGTGATGTTTCTGCCAAACAGTTTGGCGTTGGTAGACCATTGCCACATTCCGTACAGGTTGGCGTGATTTGCGAGGAACTTGTTAATCTGGTTTCAGCTGCTGCATTTCAAGTCAAGATGTTTGCGATGCCGTGACGTCACATTCAGTGCCAGCGAAATGAGTCGTTTTCTCGCCAACCTTTAACAAGGTAATTATAATCGCAAATTTAAAAAAAAACAAAAAAAAACAAGATTAAAAAAAAGCGCATGAGCAGAAATTTTTGTGTTTATCGAAACATTTAAAATTGAATAATAAAAAAAAAAAATGCGGGAATTGTCCATTGTAGATTGTATTTTGATAAATTAAGATGAAATAAAAGATATATTAAAAAAATCATATTCTGAAATATTAATTTTTGAGATGGATTATGAAGCATTTGATTGAAACTTGTAAGTGTGCGAAGACTTTTGGGAGCCATTGTATAAATATCCTGAAAGAAAGTTTTTGCATAAGCACATGTTTAATTTTTCTCAAAACAGCTGCATCGCCGGCAGGGGTCTCTTATAAATTCACTTAGCTCTCCCCATTCCTTCTTTCGCCCCCTCCGTCATTTAAACAATGATAATCACCTGATCTCTCAATTCTCATTTTTTTTTCCATTAATAAATATACAACCCTGTTTCTATAAAAGAAGAGGAGGAATATGATAAAAAAAAAATCGTTTACTATATGCGTAGCAATAATAATAGTTTCATTACGTTATTGTAGAATGGCAGCTGTGTCGAGAGGGGACATCCCGCTGTGTTTTTGGCGCCAAAATGTGTGGAATGAGATTTTTCGAGGGGGAAGAAATAAATTTTAGTTGGAAAGTGGGGATCGTGGGTGTTGGAGGGTGAAATGGACTGACAATAGCGGGAAAACAGTCGACGTCCGGAGTGATTAGGGGTGGTGGATTGGTTTGGGAGGGGTAGCACCTACGCAGTGGAGCAGCTTATGATGGGGAGGCAATGATATAGCACTATCAAACACTTCAAGAAAGAAAAATAAGTATCGCCTTTTTTCATCAGCGCATATTGACTGCGAATTAATGAAAGTATTGAATTTCTTTGCAAAGTTATAATAATTCAATCAATCGTGACTACGGATGTCACAGAAAGTACTGAAAATGTTATTTTTTTTTTTTTTTTTTTTTTTTTTAAACTTTTTTTTTTCTATTTTGTTATTTAATTCTAAATGTTTCGAAAAAGCCATGAACACAAAAATTTCTGCTCAATGCGCTTTTTCTTTTTTTAAATTTGCAATCAAAGTTTCCCTGTTACATTTTGGCGAGAAAAAGATTCATTCGGCTCAAACTGAATGTGACGTCAAAGCTTCCTAAACACATTGGCTTGAGAGGCAGCAGCGGAAACCAGTTTTGCAGTTTCTCGCAAATCGCGCCAACCTGTAAGGGATATTGCAATAGTCTACCAACGCCAACTATTTCAACGCCAATTATTCGGCAGAAACCTCACGATAACTATAGAAACGGAAGGAAGCTTTGACGTCACAGATTTTGATATGTGTTTTGATCGGACTAGTTTGGGCTCGGTTTTCGGGCATTTTTTTTTTATTAATAGTATTTAAATAACTATTTGTTTTTAAAGAGTTTTTGTTTAAATATTTGGAATCAGAAAAAAATTCTTCATAAAAAATAAACTAGTTTCATTCATTTTTAAAAAAATGAAGAAATTGTCCATTGTTATGAAAGAAAGTTCAAAAGCAAAGTAACAAATGAAATCGTTTGACAACATTTCATATTGGCTTCATAATACATTATAAGTTCGTTTAGAGAAGACACAGCCTTGATCGGAGAAAAAAGCTCTGCTTCGGAAAAAGCCGCTCACGTGGCGAAGTATGTAAATCAACACTCACAAATCCCATTTATGTTTGAATTTCTACTTTGCTACTCTCTCAGCTGGGTTCACAGTGGCTTTAATGCTTCACCATAAAGCACTTTTTCATATTTTATAATGCTGTCCGTCAAACCACCACCTGTGCTCTCTGTTTGAGAAAAGATCAGCTTACTAATTCCATCTTCCCTGCCTTTTCAACACATTTCATAAAGGCCCTTTCACCTTACTGTTTGTTCTGCCACCTTGCATGCAAACACGCTCTCCAAAAGTCAAATCCTGTATCAAAAACACTGGCGATATGAACTAGTGCGGGTTATCGCCAGTTGTTGGCACAACTTTTCACTATACTGCTTTTTTTTTTTTTTACACTGACGGGGGTTAAAAGTCAGAAAGCAAACAGTGGGTGGGCTGACAGGTTCACGTCAACATTTCCTTGATGTCTTTTGTTGGCGATCGAGGGACAAAGGGAACAACTCCCCCTAATCGCCATTGTGCGGATCCTTCAACACCTATACCGGAGAAAAGGGGAAATATTTGGCGAGATTATTTGACGACAAGGCGAGACGTTTTTTGTTGTGGTTGTGAATTCGAGTGGACGTCTTTTATATCTAGATGTCGTTCACACTCGAGGAAGTGTTAACTTGAAGATGAAATCAGCGCTTATAGGTTAAGAATGTACATATTTGAGGATTGACCTAGAACCTTTTCATAGAGGATGGTCAAAATTGATCTCAAGCAATTCGTTATTTTAAGTGATGTTCCATCGTAAAACAACCCTTGGAATACGCTTGTAATAAATTTCAATACACATAATTTTTACATTCCATTAGCCATTCACAACGCACATTTAATTTTCCTGCCACGAGAAGACTTGACTTTTACGTATCTACGCATAAGCTCCATTATGTACGTTAAGTTCCTACATTAATTATTTTCTTAGCACAAGTGTTGTAAGCATGTAAACAAGTTTTTTTTTTTTTTTTTTTTTTTTTTTTTTTTTTTTACATTCAGTTAAAATTTAAAGGACCTTTGACGTTCTAGCTTAGAAATACCTGATAAATTATGATCTTTAAAATTTAAGCAATTATTATCTTTAACGAAAATGGTCCTTCTTATTTATAAAAGCAAACACATTCGGGGAAGGAGGGGGGGGGGGGGGGGGATCGAGTAAAAGTAAACATGATTAAAATCTAATATCTTATGAAAATTTATTTAGAGCGTGTATATGTGTTTTCTTCTACATTGCAATGTAGCCAGAACATGTATCTCTCAATATCTGAATTATATTTAAGAAAAGAGTTATAAAACAGCTATAATTCATAGGATGAAAATTATTAGAATCTTTAACTTAACATGGACATTATCATAGCTCGAGGCACCCACTACATCCGCCACGCTTATCGTAATTCGCATCTTGACAAGGAACAACCGAATTAGTAACTAAAACATACCCCAAAAACTGAGTAATGTGCTTCAATTAGTAGTTTTCCGATTTCGTCTGACAATCAGATCACTGGGATAAGGAAATGGGGAAGAAGAGGGAGCGAAAAAACAGACTTTTTTTCTTTTCTTTTTTTCATCTATTCGAACAATCAGAAGAACAATCGAACCGCTCCACCTTGCACCTCGTGTAACATTGTAGCTGCCCAACCCCTGTAATCAACAGGTGCCACCAATTATCGTTCCGGGGTGAATCCAAGCACAATAGATGGGTACCCGCAGGTGTAAGCAACTCGCACTCCCTTCTCGATAACGAACAAAAACTTCAAATGTCACGATCGGGAAATTCGAACGACGAGTGCTTCTCCTATTCGGGCCTGAGCACGACTTGTGCCCGCGGAAATCTTCTCCCTGGTTGAGTAGAATTAAAATGGTATAAAGGCTGTTCGAATGCGATGGAATGGTTCGATAGTTATAAAACAAACGATATATGTAGAGAACATTTGATTTATCTGATGAACATGTATGATTGAGTTGACCAAATGATGAATGGGGTATCGTACACGTCAATTTAAAACAAATAAAGATGTTCCAGATATTTATTTGACTGCCTTGCTTGTCTTTTGACACTTGCAAAGGTGATTCGAAGAAAGTCCATTAGAAAAACCATTTGAAATTATTCTAAACGTGAGGGAATTGATGAACATCCATATCTATAATAATCAAAATCTATATGTATACGTATGTGGACATGTTCCACTAAAGTCTTTTTATCAATCAACGTATCCTTAGAAAATTTGATATGTATATATTTTGTAACACCATAAGTTCAATTGCAGATGTTTCGAAAAGAATTTACTTAACATTAGAATGATGTCTTTTTTAGACGAGCTACACCCAACGAGGCATAAAACAATAAAGTGTTAATACTATAAAAATATAATGTTAGTTTTCCGCAGGTGTTTGTTAATATTCATTTCCCAAAGAGTGCCTGACGGTAGGCATTTTGATGGGTAACGTCATTTGTGTCGTCATATTCAAGACCTCAATTTGATATTTCAATAAACTAATTTTATGTTCCTCAATAATTTCGTCTCGAACATTTGAGTTTTAATGGAAAAACGAATTAAAAATATAATAAATGACTTACCTTTGTCATTAATGTGTACATATATGAAAAATAAAACACTCTTCTTAGTTCTTTACACAATCTTCTGTTCTTATTACAATCTTCTGTTTTTTACACAATCTTCTGTTTTTATCACAATCTTCTGTTTCTGGAGATCAAGAAAATTTAAAAATTCAAAAAGACATGCATACATTACGATCAATTAACTATACATACAAAAACTCGTCAAACATTATCATGTAAGGTATCGTTGAGTTTTTTTAATCTGAAAAGATCATTAAATCAATAGATAATTTAGGATCTATTTTCAATTGGAGAAATGGATAATGACGCACGTAAATCATCGACTTTTGTAGAAGTAAACATTAACAATTCTTCAATAAAAGCGAAACAAGATAACGCGATATTGCTTTTGATCCTACAAATATTGAAAAGTAAATAAACAAAATAATGTGCACACGTTCCTATCAGCTAAATGTGCAAATTTTTTATTGCATTACTATAATTTTAAATATTTATGGTGATATAAATATAGAGCAATCTCGTTGATATGCAAATGATTTTTTGGATTAATAAAATGTTTAGACAGATTAAAAAACAAACAATATGCATAATATTTGTTAAATATTCCGATTGAAAGTTTTCTGTTTACAAATTAGCGATCTGGTAAAGGGATATCGCAATTGCATGATTGTAATAAGAAAATGGGAGGAAACACCTCGCAACAACCCGCGTCGTGCATAATTTTTTTTTTTAAATTAGCCATTGCAGAGCAACCATGCTGGAAATTGTAAACCAGACAGAACTCATGCTAGCTGAACCCTTTAAATGGTAAATTTGAACACTAAACAAGTTTTAAAAACAAAACTATATGCTGCAAATTTGTGCGAATAAATTGTTATTCCATTAAAGTATTTCGTGTTTTTAAACTTTGTTCCTTGTTTATCAAACAGGTGACACATTTTTTTACCATACAATAAAATATGTTGCACAGCAAAATGATCATCACGTGTTCAAGAAGGTATTGGGAAAAGGAAAAAGCAAATAAACTCTTAAAAACACTTCTTTCGTTATTTTTTAGATTGAGCGAGAGGCAACAGTTTCCTAATGCTACTGAAATAATTAATATCTTATTAATACGTAATTGGGTTCTATAATTTCAAAGTGGCAAGATTTACATTTTTAACACGCTTTTATTAGCTTCAGACGTATATATGTTAGTATGTTAGTATGTAACGGAATCTTTGAACATGATTTTGAACCCCTTCAAAACGTCGGATTAACCCGAAATTTGGCATACTTATTAAGGACCGATGACAATTCAATATTTTAAACAGTTTGACCCGTTATCCTTACTAGGATAATCAGGATTAGCGATTTTTTGTTTTCCTGAGACCCGGAGTGTCTGCGTCAAGACCAATAAGGGAAACTACCAGGCGCGGCCGATCACTTATTTAAGTATAACTTTAAAGAAGTCTACAACCTCGATCGGAAGTGGCTTTTTAATTTTAGTTCACAATAAAAAAATTACTTAAATTCCCTTTTTAACACGCTTTTATTAGTTTCACCTGTATGTTCAAACTTTGCACACTTGTCAAAGACCCGATGACAATACAATAATTCTATAAGTTTGTCGCTTTATCACAAGGATTAGCTCTTGTTGCCTTTGAGCCGTTAAATTCCAACCAACCAACCTTCTCCGAAATCGAACCCTGGTGTGCCGTTACCCTTTACAATCCCAGTAATCACAGAACCTATCATCGACAATTGATAAGGCAGACATTTGACAGATTTGTCGTGGGAATGACGGTTATACAGAGCGTGTTTTTTTTAGTCACATTATCCTTACCATGATCTTCAGGATTAGTGATTTTTCATATTCAGAGACAAGGTAGTGTTTTGTGCCAAGTAATACGGCGTGTACTAAGGCATACACATGACTTAAATTTGAGACAAGCATGTGACTATTGGCAAGAACAACTGGAGAGTTTTGTACACTTTACTAAAAAAATTAACTAAAAAAAATTTATAGTTTACAGAAAAAATAATTAATAGCTTAAAAAACTAAAAAACATGCTTTAATAGAAAACCAAACTAAAAAGTAGAAAATAATAGTTTAAAAAACTAAAAAAAAACCACGCTTTAATAGAAAAGTGAACTAAAAAGTAGAAAATAATTTTAAATAAGTTTGAAATAAGAATAGAGTGATTAACAAGAAATATTTATTTTATCTTAAAAAAGCGTTGTCAATTGATGTCAATTGTTGTATATATATTGGTAAAAGTAGAGCCATTATGAAAATATCTTAAAAAGCACCCCACGCTTTTTTACGATAAAATAAATATTTCTTGTTAATTAAAATTATTTTCTACTTTTTAGTTCACTTTTCTATTAAAGCGTGTTTTTTAGTTTTTTAAACTATTAATTATTTACAACTGGTATTCATAGTTAAATAAAACATTGATGCAATACATTTGGGTCATTCCATGATAACTTACGTTACATTTGAACACTTTCAGTTAACTGTTTGTATAGCTATAATGACAATAAGTAATTCAAAACAAAATACTCATTTGATTTCTTAAATCAACTAATAAAAACCTAAATTTTAATGCAAATTATAGCATTTCAATGACATTTTAAAGATTTATAAAACTGATATAAGTGTAGTAACTTACGTTACGCCAAAAGGGAACAGAGTAAAAAGTTCTTTCAGTTTTTCAATAAAATTCTGTTCTTTTCAACATTCTGATGTTTTAAATTTATATACTTTTCCTTCAATAATATTTAAGAATTGCAATTATGCAATTTAAAATTATTTTTGTAAAACACTTATTTTTATATAAATTTAATTAAAAGTAACTTACGTTAGACATTTATATGTTTCAGAAATGATATGCCAATTGCTTTATTTTTATTAAACTAACTTATGCCTTAAGTTACTAAGAGATTACAAAAAATACTATAGTGATGTGTGTATAATTTACATTATTTTACAATTATCAAAATTTAAAAAGAGTAATATTTATTTTTCAAGTATCAAGTTTAATTCTTCCAATCTATGATGCCCACTATTACAGAATGTTTCATTTCACGAATCATATATTTCTTTTTATAGAAAATTTCATTTGGATGTTTAGGTTTATTTCCAGTTTGAGTTAAATCTTTCATTTCAATTTTGAGATTGGTAATAAAATGCTGAAATCACCACGTTGCCTTTAAAGTCGTAATCTTATATGCGAGTTTATTATACTTGGATATAGTGAATCGTCATAATAACCCATAATTTAAGATTCTACGTTATTATTCTTACGAAGCTTTAAACGAAATTCAATGGTTTTTACGTCACAAAACTTTTAACGGATACTTTAATATTCTGCCGTAGGGAAGCTTTTTCGCCACAATACTCTTAAGTGGAGATTTTAATATTTTGCAGTGGATAAGCTATGAAAACTAGGTTTGCCAGTTTCGACTTGGAATTTCTTTCAACAGTAGCAATCTGTATTTATTTTAGTTATGAATCTTAATTTCTGATTTTGAGCTGCCTGCACAAAATGTTCACCTTTACTATCAATTTGTTTTTATATTATCACTCTTACATTTCATTCAAAGAGCTATACTCCAATAACATATCCAGGGTTCCCAGTCATATCACAGAATGAAAATCAATGACTTTTCAATGACTTTATAGGACCTAATTAATGTTTTTAAGGACCTATGAAAATTTCTTTTCAGGCATCATGTCTGTATTTAAACTTTTAATAAAGTATATTCAATCAAAAAGTTACAAGTTGGTGGATGAGTAATACAAATATGTCGAAAAATTCCTATAAGGTGCAGATAAGTGGCGGTCACGAGGGAATAACAAGTCCGAGTTCTATTTTTATGAATTTTGCAGTTGGATAGTATCTGTAAAAATTAAGGACTTTTAAGGACCTCTAAGCATTTTCAAGGACTTTTAAGGACTTCTAAGCATTTTCAAGGACTTTCAAGGCCTTGAAAACAGGTTCAAAAATATTAAGCACTTTTAAGAACTTTCAATGACCGTGATAACCCTGATATTAATATCAAAATGTAGAAATCAATATTGGTACATAATATAATATTAAAAATTTCTAAATCGATATGCTTAGGCTTGATTAGAAACATTGTTTAGTGGTTATAACATTGCAACTAAAACTGAGCCTGAGGGGGAAAAAATCCATTCAAATTATTTATATTTACTTTGGATAGTTTTGAAATCATGAGTAAATAAATATTTTAATTTTATGGAAAGTTTATTAGTATTCTAAGTATTCTATGGAAAATTCTCCATTGATACACCAAGTTCTATCCTTTTTGTAACTTCCGTTACAAATTTTATTTATTGCATATATAATGATAAAAAATATGTGTGAAATAAAAGTATAGATTTCTGTTAAGCATACATCAAAAACTAACAAAAAATTATATTAACAAATATCTGTTTGGTTTTTTCTTAACACCATATGAAAGTAAACACATATCTGGTAACTTGCCGTTACATGAAACAATCCATTTTAAAATCAATCAAATACAAGAATCTAATAATTGAAAAACTTGTTTAAACCATTTTTACTATTATTTAAGGTACTATAATAATTTAAAAACCTTTAGTGAAAATATTAAAAAAATCAACTTAAAATCAATTTAAAAAATCACTTCCATCAAAACAGAATGAACTCGAGTGTTTTCCACTTTTAGAAATTAACGTATTAAGAAAAGAACTACTAAGAATGAACTTTGAATCTTTTTGTACCCAAAATTCTATAAAAAAAATATTTTATGAAAATTTTTATCTTACAAGTTTTTCCGTTTTTGCATGGAATGACCCATTTCATACCTATAATAACGTTCCAGAATCTTATGTAAAAATGTATAAAAAAGATTTTACAATTTTGACAAAAATTTTATTTGTTGTTTTCAATGATTAATGGAACACTGTAGTGAGGAAGTTTGACCAAAGAGCTCTTAAATGTGTCTTAGAAATAGTTATCTTTATAAAACGACACACTAAACATCGTAGTTAAGAATTTTTAGAAGAATATAGTGAATAGTATAATAATAAACATTGCATTGTAAATCATATTTAAGTTAATATAAAAAAATTATTAAAAACTATATGAACTAAAATAATAAATTAAAAATGTTCTATAAACTTACTGTTAAAAAGTGACTAACTAATGTATCTGTATAAAAACTTTGCTCACAGCCATAAGCACTACATAAGATCACTATACTTTTCAGTGTTCTGCGTAGTTCTAAGTTTCCTTTGATATAAAAGTTCTATAAATACATCTGCTCTGTTTTCACGATTGTATTCAAAATCGTCTGCGCATACACAACAATTTCCTTACTAAAGAATTTTGAATAATTATTTAAGAATTTTGAATAAATAGTTTAAAAAATATTTTTAATTAATAGAAATAGACAATTAAAAGAACTAATTAATTTTTGGCTCATGCTCAAAATTGGAATGACGTTATCGTCAAATGGTAAGGATCACAGATAGTTTTCTGAAAGTTGTTAACACTAACCACTGAAATGTCTGATCCACGGCCAAGCAATATTCTAATTGGTGACTTAAATGTTGAAATTTGAGTTATTAATAGAGTTCGGTTGATGATGTCACACTATGAGATCATGCATAAAATGGCAAGAAAATTAAAAAAATTTGAGAGGCATGGTCCTTATGCAAAGCATTATTTCGAGTGGCGTATTATCGTCTGGCATAAATTGAGACATGCTGGAGAGCTATCACCATACATCCAAAAAATTTGACTTTTCCTATTTCATTAACTAACCAAAATATCCATTTCATTTTCCTGCGAACATAGAAATTGATTGTGACGTCACCGTGCATAAGCTTGATAATTTTACAAGCAAAAAATATTTCAAATGCTTTTTGAATATGTTTTTTATGATAGCAATATAACTCATAGCAATGGAAAGTAAAGCACTTTTCTATATGTTGTTCCTAAAATTTTTGGTGAGGTATTCATTAAAAGTAACATTTCAAGCAAAGTGCTCTGCTTACTCATGGGTTTATTAAATATATATTTCCATCATCCATTTGGATTCTTTCAAAACTGCCGAAACCTCTACTCAGGTCCCCACCCCAAAAAATATAAAAACGGAAAAGACCCCCTCTTGAGAAATGCTATTGCAACATCTTTCCAAAGAGAAACTTCTCAATATTGACATCGATTTCCTATCCTTCTCTCTCCAGTAAACACTTTTCTTTCTTTGCATGCGTCTTCAGTAAAAACTTACGTATGACGTTATGGATCTGAAGAAGAAAAAATAAAAGAGAAAAAGGCCATTAGATTGACAAAAGAATATCTGTTTTTCTCCTTTCAATATTAGTCGAGGCAGAATGGCAGCTCTAAGAGAGAATCGTATCAGAGAGTGAATTTCCGACAGATAGGTTCCCTGTGCCCTATTCTGTGAGATGAGAGATGTAATAAGAGGGGATTGAGTGCACTTAAAAAACTTTCCCCACGAGCGATTCTGGGTCTCTTTTCTTTTTTTTTTTTTTCTTTTTTTCTGCTGTCTGAAAAGATTCGTAATTTTTTTGGCTGCTTATCGCTGTTTAGCATTTTTATTTTCAATTATCCATATGTTAACATAGGGTAATGAAAGTATTGTTATATAAGCTGAAACAACAAATATTTTTTTTTAAACTAATGCTAGAGAAATAATAATAATAATAACAACAACAACAATAATAATAATAACAACAACAATAATAATAATAATAATAATAATAATAATTACTATAATAATAATAATTACTATTATAATAATAATAATAATTACTATTATAATAATAATAATAATAATAATAATAATAATAATAATAATAATAATAATAATAATAATAATAATGATAATAATAATAAATACTAAAACTTTTGACCATAACCACTAAAATTTTAGCCATTACTTCCCAACCATTACACTTTGTATCATATGCCAAACATAAAATATAATCATTTCTGCAAAAGGGTCTTGGAAGTATTTGGTTTTCATGATTATGAAAATTTTGATATTATTATTATCAATTTTTAAAGATAGAAAACATTAGAAGCTAAAAAATTGTGTTGTTGTTTTTATATTCGGTTGCCATATTAATGGATGGACGGTAATCTCAAACAGGTGGTCTTTCAAAGAAATCAATAATTTATAAATATATATATATATATATATATATTTATATATCCGTTCCATTAACACCAGTTTGTTCCACTTATAAATCCTCTGTTCCACTGAAAATTAAGCATGGTGTGAGTAATGAAACTTAATAAGGATAGAACTAATTAAAAAGGAACATGTCCAATAAATCAATAAATTCTGTCAAAACTATTAGTGGAACTGAAATTTAGACGATAATTAATGAATTCATATCACTCTAAATTTAAAAAAAATTCATTAATTTTTGTTTCGATTTCAATTCAATTTTTAATTTTTATTTGTTTGGATTTTTTTTTTTTTTTTTTTTTTTTTAACGAGAATTTTGCTTGCATAATTGAACATCAGTCTTTCCCTGTGCTAAACTTCCATACATCGGGGCAACCGATGATTGTGAGATTGCAGGCAATAAGAGCTTTTTATTGAGATGTATTAAGCTTATTGTCTTGTCTCAGCTTATCGCCAAAACCATGTTACCAAACACAAAATCTGTTGAAATATTGCTTCAAAAAAAAAAAAAAATGTTTAGCAATTACGTGTGATGTATTTAACTTAAGAACCAATTTGATAAAATCTAAATTGCTCGTGAAAAAAAGGAAATAATATTAACATTTTCTAGTGAGCCAAAAGCAGCCAACACGTCGCCAACGTTTCGTGTACTCTATGGGACGTTTTCGTACATGGGGATCATATTAGTAAGTAGGAAAAACTAGAAGTGGGTCCTCAGTTTGGCAGGGAATGTCACTGTTGTCGTCAACCTGTCAATCGGCCGTGCTTCAGATCGCATACAATTGGCGGGTTCTTCAGACGGGGTGCAATATTGTGAAATGGCGACGTAATTTGTGCTTCAATATGTGGGAGTTGAAATGCCGTGGAAAAATGACCCCTCTGTGCCATCGAATGAGGACATGTTTTGGGAAGGGTCAAGGGTTCTTTTTTCTTTTCTTTTTTTTGTGAGCGTCTTTATTAATATTTCGATTGGATGTGTTTTCATTCTTGAAGGGAAAAAAAAATGTAAGGGTATTTTGAATGATGAATTGGAAAACCTGCCAGCAAGGTTTTCCTGACACTAAAAACCATCTTCCTGGGCAAGCACCTGCATCCCTTTTGTAACTTGGCCAATTAATATAACTATGTAGTAAACGGAAATATTATTTTAATTTATTCCTGTGTTAACACCTCTCGACTATATTACTTAAATTGGATGTATTAAATTTACTAGACTTAAATCAATTGTTTTAGTGTTTATAGGCCCCTTAGACAGGTGACTGTTATTCAAAAATATAATTTCGGAGACACATACAACTGCAATTAAAAAAATTAAAAAAATTGTGTTGAAACAGTGACAACCATTCAGAGAAGATAGTCGGAGTAATAAAGTTTTTTTTTTCTTCTTTCAGATACAACATTTATAATATTTTGTCGAATTAACTGAAAGTTAACACATAATTAATGTATATTTATGTGAAAACAAACGATAAAAAATAATTGAGAAACATAAAATCTGAGAAATTTAAATAAATTTACTTCACACGCTTATACTAGCAATTCAAACGAAACACATTAAATGTTTTCTATGAACAAAAATTTAGTTTTTTTTTTTTTTTTTTTTTTTTTTTTCAAAATAATTTTTTTATTTCTTTTAAAGTGGCGAAGTTTTTTGAAATTCTGAAATTTTAAATGATAAAGAAGATTAATTTGATTATGAAACATAAATGCTACTACTCTTACAAATGAACACTATTAATTTAATTCAAATTTTAAGCATTTAAGCGGGTGCATTGTTTTTTCAATAACGGAACGAATTTTAATTACTGGCGAAATTTTTTTCCTCTAAAATTAAACTACAAATGATGTTTAAAAATACCTAGTCGTTGCAATTAGTAATAAAATGCTCTTTATACAGGATTCGATTAGGAACTTAATATTCTTTTTTCTTTTTTGCTTCCACTAAAATTTCTTGAAACTTCACCTTCAAATGAAATGCTGGAATGTCGCCTCTACTATTCTTCAACATCAAATTACAAACAATAACCTTTATCGTAGAATTGATTTGTAGCTTCTTTAGGGGCCTTTAGTTTTATTAAAAAAGTGCCTACTAATGTCCCCAAGCTCTATATCGTATTTTTAGAGAAGACTATAAAAAAGAGTTATTCTTCTGTCCTCAAGAAGAGAAACGTCAATACAATACAAAAAACACATTCATTTTGTTTTCTAGAATAAAATCTAGTTTTAAATCTGCGTACTTAATTCACGTGGACAAACTTACACTTTTTGCAAATTCTTTCGAGAATTAAATTTTGTTTGGAGACAAAAGAAAAGATGACATCAGAACTAGAAATGAAAAATAATCTTTTTCTCTCACCATATCATGTCCTCCTCCTCTCCCCCACCCCAGTCCCTTACTTATGCGCATGCTTGTCTAATTAATCCCTGCTTGTTCATAGGGGTTAGAGAGGAGGCGACATGGCAGAAAATGCAATAAACTCGTCTTAGTTCGAGATTTGCATTAACTGCCCCCTGGACCTATCGCTTACTTCTTTGTCAGGTGGAATGGTCACGTGGCAACGTTTAATCCCCATGAAATGGCGAAAGGGACTTTTTTTAGTGTATTCAAATACGACGTCGCTCCCTGGAATGATGTTTAGTTACGCTTTTTGAATGAATCCCATTTCAGATGATAAAAAATGTAAAATTTGTAATTTTGGCAAGAAAAAAAAAAAAAACTATAAATTTGCTTTAAAAAAAAAAAATACTTATTATTTTAGGGTCATTTAAAAATTTATTACAAAACTCACCATGATGTTTATTTTCTTTTTAAAAAATATATATTTAAATGATTATTATATATTTCAAATGCATGAGCGGATCAGTTCGCTTCAGTAAAACAATTACTTCATAAAAGGTTTCGGAGAATGAAGTATCAATTTTCTAAATGTAGTAAAATTTAAAAACCGAAAACAACACTCAATTTGAGCAATAATCAGCTACGGAAGAACAGTTTGAAAAGGAAAATCACGGCAAAAAAAAATAAAAAAATTATATAAAATACCATGCGAAGTAGTTGGAAATTTTACATTTTAGATAAGAATTGAAAACGTAAAAGTGTGTCAGTATATTTGTTTAGTCATTTAAGTGACAGAAAAAACTTAGAAATCTGATAGCACACTGGAAAGTGCTCTCTTGGTGGGATTTTCTTAACTAAGTGTTTAAAGAGAATTTTTTTTCATAGCATTATTAAAACTATGTATAAGTTAGAAGTCTTTCCTATAAAAAAAAATCTTTTTTCCCCAAGGACCGATGTTCATCTCCCAGCCCCTATTTTTAAAGATTATCTGAATTTTATTTTAATAATATTTATGTTGTAATAATAACATTACAATTGATGATTTAATATCAGAATTTCAATTACCTTGTGCTCTTTGGGTAATTTTCTGTCAATTATCTATTAATAGATTTTTTATTAAATTTCTCTACCTGGAATTCGGTGTATCCAAAATCTGTCGACTTTAAAACATATTTACAAAGCATAAGTTTTAAGAAATATATATATATATATATATATATATATATATATATATATATATATATATATATATATATATATATAGATAGATAGATAGATAGATAGATAGATAGAACTTATGCTTTGTAAATATGTTTTAAAGTCGACAGATTTTTGGATACACCGAATTCCAGGTAGAGAAATTTAATAAAAAATCTATTAATAGATAATTGACAGAAAATTACCCAAAGAGCACAAGGTAATTGAAATTCTGATATAAATCATCAATTGTAATGTTATTAATTACAATTGATGATTTAATATCAGAATTTCAATTACCTGGATGTTAGATAGATAGATAGATAGATAGATAGATAGATAGATAGATAGATAGATAGATAGATAGATAGATAGATAGATAGATAGATAGATAGATAGATAGATAGATAGATAGATAGATAGATAGATAGATAGATAGATAGATAGATAGATAGATAGATAGATAGATAGATAGATAGATAGATAGATAGATAGATAGATAGATAGATAGATAGATAGATAGATAGATAGATAGATAGATAGATAGATAGATAGATAAATAGATAGGTGTGTGTGTGTGTGTGTGTGTGTGTGTGTGTGTGTGTGTGTGTGTGTGTGTGTGTGTGTGTGTGTGTGTGTGTGTGTGTGTGTGTGTGTGTGTGTGTGTGTGTGTGTGTGTGTGTGTGTGTGTGTGTGTGTGTGTGTGTGTGTGTGTGTGTGTGTGTGTGTGTGTGTGTGTGTCTTTCTTAAAACTTATGCTTCCTGTGTATGCACTGTGTGTAACGCAGCCATTATCCAATTCAGCCAAAATCTGACATCCCGAATGCACCTGACATCTCTCGACTATTTCTCTCACTTATACAAAGGGGATGACGACATATTCTATTTCGGAACTTAATTTTCACTATTTTTTTTTATATATATACATGCCGGGGTACGAGTTCCATTTCGACCCTTCACACTTTGGGGTCCTTCAATTAGAGAGCGGGGATTAGTCCCGGGCAGATTTCGCCTATTATTATGCCCGGGTGAGAGGCGAAACTCTCTCGTATTTGATGAGGCAGATCGGAATATGGATTTGGATGAAGTAGAGAAATAGAAAAAAAAAAAGGTTATCCTGCGATTGATAAGGGTTAGGAGTTACATGCTGCACGTGCAGCATTTTTTTCCCAGAGAACGTGGCTGGAACCCTTGTTTAATGAATCTCATCGAATATTGAGATTTGCATTTTTTTTTTTTTATTTATTATTATTGTTTTAAATTAAGTGGCAACAAAAATGCTTTCTTCGCAATCAAGTGTTAAAAAAATGGTATTTTGCATTATCATGAATTAAAATACGTATATAAAATAGAAGTAGTATCCGATGTAAAAATGTCGATATAGCTTCGTAGACTAAATGGATTCGTACGAAATTATTTGCCACTTTAACTCAATTACTTGTAATTCGCAATTGTATTTTGTTTCTGTAATTCAAATTGTATATATATATATTTTTTATCATTAAATAAATATTTGGTACCTGTTTTTTAAAAAAGAAATATACTATATACTTTATGTGAAAGCTTATTTCCTCTTCCAATGAATGAGACAATAGTTAAATAAAGTATAGTAAGTTTACTTTTGCAATACAATCTAATTGTTTGAGAATGATGCATGAGTGGTATTTTTGAAATTAAAAAATATTGTACTAAACAATTTGCATATTCGGCCTCCATTGGGAATCCTTTTTGTTGGTGACCGAAATTCTAATAAAAGCATCTTATAATGAAAACAGTGATCGAATTACAAGAATAGTAATATATAAACAAAAGGAAATTGAAATACGAAATTTATTATATAAAATATATAATAGCTATAAAATATATAATAGCTAAAAATGTATAATATAAAATTTATAATATAAAATTTATAATATAAAATTAATAATATAAAATTAATAATATTAAATTTATAACGTAAAATATATTGTATAAAATATGTAATCCTAATTAATTTATAAACAAAATGAATTACTATCAAGAAAATAAATGTCGCTAAATTGATCGCCAACTTTGGGGATGTCGGGTATGCAAGTTGTTCCTTAAATTGAAGAGTAAAAAAACGACAGTTATTTTGAATGCAGTAATTAATTGAATGTGTGTCTAGTAGACTTCGAGGAAGAACATAAAGACGTATAGAGGATGGAAAGCATTTAAAGAAAACTAAATTAAATATCGGGAAGGAATAAGCTTCTAAGAATAAGGACCTCCTCCACAAGAGAAAAAAGATTTCATATTAAAGAGGCTCGTGTCATCAGCCAGGAAGTGGTGTATGGGTAAATGGGATATTGTTATTAGGTACACATTTAGAAGATTACATGGATTTGATTTTATAAGTCCTATATCATATTAAGCTTCAAGTAACATTTGATGGTAATGTTCATTGTGCTATTTAAACAAAAGTATAATTGTAAGTTTGATTTATTGCTTCAAACATGTCGCATCATCATAAATAGTAATAAATAATAAATAATAAAAAAAAATACTTGTTCTAATGTGGAAGATAAAAGGAAGTGCAAATCTTCAATTAAAGAACCTACAATCCAAGAGCTGAATTATTAAACTGACAACATAACATTAGTATACAATTTAAAATTATCAGTTTTAAAATTTTGATTGGAAAAATTAATTTTTGGAAGTTGCTTCCATGTTGGTCCTCCTCCTGGGCAATTAATTATCTTGCTGCAAAGAATGAGATAATATAGACATCAAAAGTCACGCCAGGGGGGCGTATCCCCAACTTTTTTCAACCGATCAGAGGATCACGCCCCCCTGAGAAACGTGATGTTTAACTTGGGGGTCACGACGTGAACGTACGTCCATGCGAAAAAGAACAGAGTGTAAATCGGAGGAAAATAGAATAAAATAGGAAGCAAAAAAATGGCGCGTGTCGTTCGAAAAGGGAATCCCGTTCATTAGCTAGTGTGAGGGTTTGGAACGCTTTACAGGCGACACGTGATCCCAGAGGGGGTGGGAGGGTGGTCTAAGAAGGAAATCCAGAATAAAATATGTAAAAGGACGCTGCTGCCAAACGATCAGTAATCATTCCCCTGTGGATGTATGTAGAACAGCGTCTAATATGAGTCACATATGGGTGAACATTTAAGAACAAATATTAGGAACTTTCGAGTTCTTTTTTCTTCTTTTTTTTTATCATGCAAAATTTCTGAGAGGGGGTCAAGTGGAACAAGTTACACGGCGGAAAATAGGGGTTCTCTGTCAACTCCTAAGGGCAAAGGTTTTAATAAAGAGGAGATTTGATTTGAAGCAAATAGTTTAGTGCGGCACTTGTTTCGTTCGGTGTAATGAAACGGGAGGGCAGGGAGCATGGAATGAGGTATCCCTGGAGGACTTCCAGCTTTGAGTTTTTGAAAAGAGGATTGAAGTTAATGATTGAGATTCTGTGTCGCATTTTACTTAAGGTGATAGTGCCTGGTAGGTAAAATGTAATAGGATGGGACTTCGAGTAATGCTGCATAAAATTGATGTCATCAAGCAATCGCAATTAAGTTGTTTACATACCCTGACTTGAAACTTAATAAAAAATATAAGGTGAAGGAGTGGTTGACAGGGGAATACAATGGCACAATGAAATTTAAGCAATGAAATGTCAATTATTACTTTAGGAACAAATTTCTGTTCAAAGGAATAAATATTTATATGCACTTGCAAGGCTGTATATATGCACTCAATTTCTATTAGTCAACGTAAAGTAGTTTAAAAACTACTTTATATCCAGTTTCTATTAAAATATATTATATCACACCACAGCAGTTTATTAATGTATAACGCATGAAATACTATTTAATGAGTTCTTAAATGCATCTTTTTATGTCAGTAAATAGATTTTTATGGAATTGCATTAAAAACTTTTTAATGAAACATAACGATTATTTTCTAAGAAAAAAAATCGAAAAGTAGAAAAATATATACATTTAAATACTTAGATTTAAGGATTTTAAATAATGAGAGCAGAATCGGTTAGAATCAAAAATTTTAACTGAAAATAGCTATTATTCTCATTACACATATTTTATTTATCCTGATTGATTTCTGTTTATCCTTGTAATATGAAATTACTATATTTAACATTAAACGAATTATCATTTGTGGTCAAATGTACAAAACATTCGCGGGACCTTTGACCAAGTGGAAGTGTACCTTTAACTGTTTAGCTAATAAATAATAATGAAATGCTAAAAAAAAATATTGTAATTAAATTTTTCTATAAAACAAAACTATGTAATAAAACTATAGATATAATAACTGCACCTTTATTTGGGTAATATTTTGAATCATACACGGTTCGTAAAAATTTCAAAATAATTATGTTACATAATAGGCAACTTAAACAATGGTCAACTGAAAGTAATAATTAATAATACTAATTAAAAAAAACATCGGAATTACAATTTATAGTATTTTAAATAAAATTAAAAATATACATTCAAGTTGTTCGGAAATGTTAAACTTTTTGATCGGTCAAAAGTATTAGATCAGTTGATGACCAAAAGCATAGCCATTGGGAATGAAATGATGAATCGGTTCCCACTGACTTTTAATTGAAATTATTTCAATATTCCAAATTATTATTATTTTTTTTTAATTGGAAGTACTTATCATCAAAACTAAATCCAACAAAAACATTTATTCCGTTCTGAGTTTAAAATCAGTATCCCCCTCCAACCCCCCTCCAACCCCCCCCCCCTCTCCTCCCCATGAATGGCAATAAAGAGTGTCACCAACTAACTCATGCAGACATATTTCAATCTAGCAAAACGATACTTGACAAACACTGTCAAACACTCATTCTAACGATATAAATCATAACCCAGTTTTTTTGCCGCCCTAGTCGCGAATCGAGACTTCAAGAGCTCGTCTCTGGAGACCTTCCAAAGGTCCCATAGGCCACCTGTTCCTTTTAACCCTTTGACAACCACGCGCGAAAATGTTCCATGCATGGAATGAGTGGAAACATTGAACGTATGTTGGCGGAAGTAGTTCACCATTTGAAGTAGTAGATATATATATTATTTTTTTTTTTATCTTCTTTTGAAGTTGCACATTGATATAAATCAATGTTTACTTTTGGAGCAATTTTCCATCTGTTTTGCTGATTTATGAAGTGGTTTTGTATAGAGAATTCGTTTCATTTTGATTCTGTGAATCCGCAAATGGATTTGAGTTCAAGTATGAATGGTTTTTGGATTGGCGATGGGGTGGTGAGGGGGAAACCAGGAAACCAACGTTTCTGTTTCTTTAGCGATTCAAATGTTCAATTTTTCGATCTTCGATTCTTCAATAGTCAATTTTTTAATCTTCAATTCTTCAATTTTCATTTAGTCAATCCTCCAATCAACAATTCCCCAATCTTCAATTTTCTAATTTTCAATTCTGTATAAATTATTTATTTCATTTTCATTTATTATTCATCCAGTCTTCATTTCTTCAATCTTTATTTCATCAATCTTCATACCTACTTGTATCGATCGTCGACACTCATATTTTCAATTTTTCAAATTTATTTCTTCAACCTTTATTCCTCAAATTTACAATTCCCCAGTATTTTAAGTTTTTCAATCTTCATTTCCTTTAAACTTCAAATCTCGAATTTTTCATTCTCAAATTTTCAATCTTCAAAAAAATCAAGCATACCTGTACCTCGTGAAGTACTTGCATGGGACTACTCAGATACTGTCACTTATACTTAGGAAACAAGTAATTGAGTATTTAGTAAATTACTTTTTCTATAGTTTTCAATTAATTTCTTGTTACCATGTTTGTTATTTAATTCATATTATGTTTAGTTATTGCGAAGACCAAGACACTATTAACAATCGACTTCAAAAAAGCCTGTTTTTTTTTTTTCTTTTTTTTTTTTTTTTTTTTTTTACTGATGATTTTTGTCTTGCAATTTGAACAACCAAATAATTAAACTGCGGAATGATTAGAATTAAAAGCTAAAAAAAATGTCCGTAATTGTTATCAGCTAAATTGTGTGACGAGCACTTAAGATAGCAACAGGTTCTTATGGTAAAGGCCTTTTATGATAAAGGTTTTTTATGATAAAGAAAATAAGAAAATTCTGATAGTTTCGATGTCAAACTTTTATCTGCGAGTTATATGTCAAATAGAATAAAGTACACGTGTGTATTGCATCAGAAAATATATATGCTATTCGGCATATTTTTACTCTTAAATCAATTATTTATAATTAATTCAAGTACTTTCTTTGAGCAACAGATAACTCAATAAAAATATTTTACATTAATTTCATTTCATAGTTCATAAATTTACTTGATTCATAATATATCTTTCTAAACGTCTTAAACGTCAATAAAATCATAATAAAATATTTATAGTTAAAGGTAAATTAATTTAGCCGATCACCGGATGCTTAAGGACACATTTTAAAACATAATCCAACATAAAGGTTTTAACGAATGTAATTGAATGGAACTATTAAATGAAAGCATGGAAAAGGTCCATTTCGTTAGGAAGGTAAATAAAAAACGACTACAAATTCCACTTAGGTGAAAAACACCACAGATTAACATGTTGTTAACGTAGCAAAATTAAATTCACATAACACAGTTAGCTCTATAAACGGCCATTTCAATTAAAAGACCAAAGCCAATTCAAAGCATTTATTTACATGGAACATCAACAATCACTAAAATGTGACCAAATGCTTTTCGCATCATTTAATAACAGCTTAATCTTTGATAATATTCTACGAAAGAAAACTTTCCCTCCCCCGCCATTTTTTTTCATATAACAGTCGCATATTACCTAAACAAACAGATCCCCACGCGTTGGACATCCATCACATGAATACCCCCCACCCTCCCAGTCCCCCCCCCCCCCCCCGTGTTGTGATTGTTACGCTCCGTCACGCACACTACACGCAACAGGAAACGGATTACACAGATAAAAACTCCGTTGAAAATCCAAAAAGGAGTGAAAAACTGAGATGAGGGACAGGCTCTTTTCAATACTCTCTCTCAGTGAATAAGGCTCCTAGATACATGGAGAGATGATCTCGTACCTTTCTATGACGTCACTGGGAGGCGGAAGAATTGAGAAATCGCTATTGGTCAAGTGGAGATTGGATAAAGACATAATTTGAAGAGGAAATAACGAAACGAACTTAAACGTTCAAAGCATGATGTAGAGATTTCAAAAATTCTGCCTGAGTATATGCTGTCTGAATGACTATAACATAAGAATAATTTTTATTTAAGCTAATTTAAAATAGCGGCATGATCTCAGGTAGGAATTAAAAATGTAGATTATACTGTTTGGATGATTCAGTAAATGTATTTTTTTTTTAATTACTGAATATTTAGATTATACTTTTTTGGATTATTTGATATTTAGATATCAAGTTTTGGATTATTTAATGCTAAAATAATATTTCTAATTAATATTTGATACTCATAATTTTTTAGCATCCTCTCCCAGATTCAATTACTAAAAAATTAATTATTTTGCGTAAAGAGTAATTGCATAAGCTATTTTTTAGAAACATTTAATACTTGTTTTCTAAAAATGAAAAATACGAACATTGTATACATATAAATCCAACTAAATGTTAGAAATTGTTTACATTTTTTTTTTTTTTTTTTTTTAATAACTTAATTTCATTACTTTAATTTCATGATGCATTTTAAATTGAGCTAAAATAAAAGATTTTCTCAATGCACTTTTCACAAAATGAGAACTAAAATTTAAGTTTATGAAAAGCTGATATAAAAAAAAGTATTGAAATGTGATCATCCCAGTGACTACTTTTTTCTAAGAAAAAAAAAGCTTCGAGTCTTAAAATATTAAGATATTTAGTTCTATAAGCAATCTTTACAACATGAATAACACTTTCTTTATGAAAAACTTTCTTTTGAGAACGTTTATGCAGAAAGTTATGAGTTCTGTTTCCTTTTTATTTAGTATCCTTGGATAGAGGCAAAAGGGTCTTTCATTCACTTCTAGCAGACTTGGGAAGTCAACGCCGAGGTACAAAGGTGTTTTCGATATTAAAAAAGGCCACCTAACAGGCGCACCTGGGGAGGCATATTTTCACACGGATTGAGACGTCACAGAGCAGTCACGGACGCGCGCATGTATATATATTATTATGATCCGTCATTGAAGTCGACGGCATTATGTTATGGGCCTTTTCTCTTCCTTTAACTTCTAAAATGTACTATTATCGCTCAAAAGAGCCTTTTGGCCATTGTGCAGGAATGGCGCTGAATTGCTTGACTCCTTTTGTGTTGCCGGATTTTGTGTTGCCGGATTCAGAAGTGGAATTTTTAATAGAATAAAAAGTCTCGTACGCGGAGGTGAGCTGAGAGAATGACGTCCTGCAAACGATGTGATATTTTATTTTTTGATTTTTTTCCCCGCCATTCTATTTTATAAATGACTTTATTCGCTGGGTAGAGTGACTATAATAATATAGACGTTTAAATTTGAACTTTTTTTTCTCTTCGAGGTGCTTCAAGATAGTGTCTACTTTTACGAAAAAGCACCTTAACTGCAATTTTGACCTCTATTTAAAAGTGGCATTAGAATTTTTTAAGCGACTTTAATGAATATATTCTCTTTTGTTACTAGTTATACTTTTTCGTACCTTTCAAATTTCGTGTATACAATTCAAATAACTAAATATAAACGATAGTATAAAGTGACTTTTTTAAGAATGCTTGTTTACTTTGGCTGTCTGTTTACATTGGCTTGTAAATGAAATGTAACTTAATAACTTGACAAAGCAATTTTAAAAAATGTATTTCAATCAAATTTCTTACATCATACCTTTGTTAATTATTACGATAAATACTTGGTAGTTTGAAAATATTTTTTTAGAGTTCGAATAAATAGCAGGAAGCCTGTCTGACAGATTGCTATTAATAATACCAAATTCGCAATGGTAGTTACTTCCAATTATTTATTTCTGTGTACCTTTTTATTCTTCATAAAAACTAACTTGATTATCAGGCATGAACAACTAAAAATATTATTTTAAGCACTTAAACAAAAATTGTTATGTTAATAACTTGAAAAAGTATAATAAAACTTATTGTATTGTGTGAACAATTCTTTGTGGAATGTTGTATTTATTTTTTCTTCAAGCTTCATAAATAGTGAACAATAAAATATTTTTGAAATCCTGCATTGTTACAACCCAAGCTTTTATTTTCAAATCCTTGGTTATTTGATTCATACACTACTTACAAATGCATTACATAATAATAATAAACACTTTTTTTCCACTTAAACATATTTTTATTACCCTTTTATAACTCACATGTTTGTTTCTATTAAATTGAAATAACTGTTTGTGGAAAGCTAAAATTTAGAAAAGAAATAAAAAAAATTTGAAAACTGCCCTAATTTTCTAATTGGAACTTGTTAATTAATCTATAGTTAGTATACACTATCTGGCCAAAAGTATCCGGACACCCCTTAAAAAAGTAGTTCTGGCGAGTGACGCAATTTGATACATAATTGAAAACTATAAAAGTGTTGGTAGTGGTTTGTCAGATTGTATTTATGCGTTTGTGGTTGGTTGTATTCAGATTATCTGGCGCCGTCAGCAACACGAGGGCTATAATGCGCCGAAACATTTCGTCATTAGACAAGCCAACATACATTTACAAACACCCATGTTTATGCGTTTGTGAGGCAATGAGTAAGTTAAAGGAGCTAAGTGAGTTTGATCGTGGCAGAATAGTGGGATGCCTCCTTTGTGGGAAATCAGTTCGTGAGATTGCGGACATTCTACAGAAGCCTAAATTCATTGTGAGTGATGTAATTGTGAAGTGGAAACTTCGAGGCAGTGAAACGGCAGAAAAACGAACCGGTAGGCCGAAAACACTTGGTGAACGCAGCCGCAGAACTCTGAAAAGGGTAGTGAAACAAAATCGCAAGTCCTCGTTGGTGGAAATTTCTCAGGAGTTCCAAAGTTCATCAGGCGTTAGTGTTAGCAGCAGGACTGTCCGTCGAGAGTTAAAAGATTTGGGATTCCATGGTCGTGCAGCCGCTCACAAGCCGAACATCACTCCACAGAATGCGAAGCATCGATTGCAATGGTGTAGAGCTCACCCTCATTGGACTGTGGACTTGTGGAAAACTGTTCTTTGGAGTGATGAATCTCGCTTTACAGTCTGGCAGTCGGATGGAAACGTCTGGGTTTGGCGGATGCCCGACGAAGTTTCTATAGTGACTGCATTGTGCCGACTGTTAAGTTTGATGGTTTAAGCATAATGGTGTGGGGGTGTTTCTCGTGGTTTGGCCTGGGTCCGTTAGTTCCTGTGGTTGGAAACATGAACTCTGAGATGTATGTGGACATTCTGGACAATGCTGCACTTCCAACTCTATGGCAATATTTCGGGGAAAGCCCATTTCTCTTCCAGTAGGATAACTGCTTCATTCACACATCGAGGCTTGCACAGACGTGGTTTGACGAAATGGGTGTTCAAAAACTGGACTGGCCTTCTCAGAGCCTCGATCTAAATCCCATAGAACACCTTTGGGACGAATTAGAGAGCAGATTACGTAGCCAGCCAAATCGACCATCTTCACTGCAAGCACTCACTTCAGCTGTGATGGACGCCTGGAAGGCAATTCCCAAAGTCACCTATCAAAAATTGGTGGAAAGTCTTCCCAATCGTGTACAGGCTGTCATCGATGCAAAAGGGGGACCAACATCATATTAATATGTGCCTCAGGACGCTCTAAGTCCGTACCACTGGGTGTCCGGATACTTTTGGCCAGATAGTGTAATAAACAGTCTGGAGAAATCGAGGGACTGAGTGCGAAACATTCAGTAATGAATGTCCACCAAGTAAAGACATCGATGAAAATTGTTTGAGAGACATATACCCAGGGGCGTACTAGACATATGGTTGTCCGGTGCAATCACCGGGCCGGTCAGTGTCTTCAAAAAATAAGCCGGTTCGATATGAAGTTATACTTTTTAAAACTTTTTTCAATATAAATAGTTGCCTTCCTTAACGTTTCTTTTAAAAGCCTGATGCATTAAATTCCCAATAATCTCTTCTTGCCCCCCCCCCCCCTCCCCACCGCAGGTGAAGTCTTTTACTTTTTACTTATTTCATAGATTACTTATTTTAAATATTTATTATCAGTTCTTATGTCATTTTCTAATAAACCTAGACTTGTTAAATTCATGAACATTCTTTATCTTTACAATTTATATTTCTTTGTTTTTATTTTTGCTACAAAATATCGAGAGCGTATGGAAACTGAGTTCAATCGAAGGAGATATAAAAATTAGAGACGAATTTTT
Source organism: Linyphia triangularis (assembly GCA_963978545.1). Taxonomy (NCBI): domain Eukaryota; kingdom Metazoa; phylum Arthropoda; class Arachnida; order Araneae; family Linyphiidae; genus Linyphia; species Linyphia triangularis. The sequence continues at coordinate 64,649,957 of OZ021731.1, forward strand.
TTATTTAATTAAACTAATTATTATAATTTTATATAATTATTCAATTTTAAAAATTTATAATAAAATTTGTTAATTATTAAAACTATTTAATTACTAAAAATGAATAATTGGAATTATTTTATTAAAATTTTATTATTGATGATATTGGACATTTGGGCCGACACAAATCTAAAATAGCCCGATTTTATAACCCAGTAAGCTCCTGCATATACCACTACTCTCCTGTAGTCTTTTTGAAGACAGAAAATATCAACTACAATACATTCTCCTGTTTTCTGTTATATTTCTTCTTATTTTTAAATATTTGGTAAACCAAGAACAATATACATTCTTTTGGGTTACGGCCTTTATTTATAACAACACACAGATACATTCACTTTGATAGTTGATAAAGACCTCACAAAGTAACGTTTCCCCACACCATTCACAAACCTAGAACTTTAGCCACCCCAAGAATGCGAAGAATCAACAGCTTGGGCAACAATCCCAAATCGCACCTGGAATGCCTCAGAGATCGAACTATAAAAAGCACAAGTACATACACAACCGACCCAATATCCCTCCCTATTAAACCTACAAGATATACATCTCGTTTGGCAGGCCGTAAACCAGCATCTCGCAAGGTCCAGCCTTCTTAAAAAGAGACATCAACGACCATCCCCAGAAGAAGCAAACGATTTGTGATGCACCGGTGGGGGTGGCCCACCGAAAAGCCAACAAACACCCCCAATGTGGACATTCTTGTGGTCAACGTTAAATCTTGACATATTTGAATATATCCATCTTGGGACCATTCTTAGGTAAACGCCGCATCCTCCCCCTTCTCTTTAATGGGCCCCCACAGAAAAGAGGGCCCGAGCCGGAGGCTCATCAGTCATTTGGGACCCCAGGGTTATTTGGACTAAAGTTGTCATGCACTTTCAATGCCTCAGGAAACCTGCGATTTGCTTAACAGCCAGGCATTTTGCAAAGGGTGGCCCATTCAGGTTCCCTCTATAACCCTCCTACCTTTTATGGGGCGTAGGTGAGGGGGGGTTGGCAGCTCGATTTGGGTGTATAGTCTGGTGAGGTCTTTGATGCCACTCTCGTTTCATAATCTATGATTTATAGGTATTATTTTGATGAAGCCAGGCGTCTAGCGTAAAAGGGGCTGGATTCGATTTGATAGACAAACATAAGCCCACTGTGGTTGAGAGGACAGTTTGCGAGCTTGGGCTGTTGTTGAATAGGTGACACAAAAACCTCAGAATGTCGAATTTTTTATAGGGTCTTAATATGCATTTTTTCCTTTTGTTTGAATTTTCTTTTAAGATTTACAACTGAAAAAACGCTTTAATTTTAAATTTTACGCTTAATTAAATGCAGACATTGTTTCAATTTTTTCTGGATGATCACGATTTGATTTAGATGTGAATATAGAAATTTCACGTGAACTTTATGCATTGAAAGTCAATAACAAATGTATAAATACCTTAATTTGGCTCTCTATTACCTTGACCAAAATCAGTTCAAAATGAAGCAGTTGTATCGCATTTTGACGTCAAGCAAATTCAGAGCTTCACAACCATTGCAATTCAAAATTGATGTTTCCAACTATAAACATGGACATAAAAGCCTTGAATCATTTATGAGGTTTATTATCCTTCATAAGAGAGCATAAATAACTCAAAAATATTTCTTTGTTACATTCAGCAATAGTGTTATGTAATTATATATAACAATGATTTGTCTGTCAAACACACCATTTGTTGATAAACTGTCTTGAATAGACATTGTTCTATGTCTCAAAAGCTCATAAAATGCAATATTACAATTAATTAACGATTTAAGTAAACTAAAAACTACTTCCCATTGCTTTCTAACGAGACAATCACAATTTAATGTAACCATACTTTTATGTGCACACAATATTTGCTTTTTATGGAAGGTTTCATGAATAATTTACAAAATCATAAATCGATACGACATGATTGTTTGAAGATGTATGCATTGTGGAATGTTTTTAAAGTCTTCATTTGTCTTGTATTTCTGCCAGTTGCAATTACCGTACCATTTAACAAGGCTTTCTATGACATGGAAAAGATGAACATTTATTCTTGGAATGATCAAGACATTAACTTGAAACACAATCATGATGTAGATTTCGCAAATGGTGAGAACGGTAGAAATAATACAGTTCATGTTAAGCAATTAAAGCTGAAAAAATCGTCACTGAATTGCATACATAATAGGGCTGTAAGAATGGGTCGTCAACGGTGTCATCAGCTGTCTAGAAGAGTTGGTCACGTTACTCATGTTCACAAGACACCACGATTAAAAAAATCTGGAAAGATGCTTCCACATCCGAATGTAAGGATAAGAAATGAAAGCAGCTATAAAAAAATATTGCTTGAAAACGATAGCGCACTTATGAAACCTTACCAGCCAAATGCACTGATACATGTTTCAGAAAAATCAAACGGACATGGAAAACCTTATAGCTTCCTGTCCAAAAATATAATGCTTATTAAAAAACGTAAAAGTAAAAGTCCAAGAAAAAGTTCAAAATTGTTGCATAATAAAACAATTTTTGAAAACAAGATTGCTCCTGGAATTCCTGAAAAGAACTTCAAACCAAACTTGAGCAGACAATTTCTAAAAAAAATATTTAATCATCCACTATCCGAAAATAATTATGCAACTAAGGTGAATTTTTTCAGTAACGTTAAAGTTCCTGAAACGGATAATAATTCAATATCTGACTTCAAAAATCCAAAGATATTTTCGGTATTTCCTAGGAATGGAAAAGAAAAGAAACTTACACAAAAACCACCTTTAGAATTACCACTTATGCTGAATACCAAGAAGCGAAGCAAAGGGAAGTTTGACAAAAAAGACATAAATGATTCTCTACAAGTAATACAAAAGATAGAGCATATTTTGAAGCTGCTTCAAACCAACAACGATACTTTGGATAATTCTGCAACAACTCACCAAAAACAGAGAATCAGAAGCGGATCAAATTTTAAGTCTATTAGAGCAATGACTCCTGATCACCAAGTTGAAAGGTCTAAAGACACGACGCCAAAATTTACCAGTTTTTTCTGGCTTCTTCTAGTGGCAGTTCTTTTCTTGTTGAAAATGTTTCTAGCCAGTTTTCTGTGCTTCTATCTTGGAAGGAAACGCGGAAAGTCAAAGATGGTTGAAAATGTAGATGACTCTTCGTTTAATTCTTACGCCTTGAATTATGACCTTGATAACTCTGATGTGGATTCTGATGATGTGCTGTTTGATATCTCCGACATCACAAACCGTAAAAGATTATCGGGATCCAACTAGCTGGGGATATATTGAAAGGAAAACGAATCAATAATTGGGATATTTTTCGTGACAGTCAAATATAAGAATACGATTTAAAAAATGTTCGAGAAAGAGATCAGGTAAAAGGTGGTCAAAATAGATTAAAAAAAAACAAAAAACAGGTCTCCCGAAATGAACGATCTCCAGGATACAGGAGCAGTGCAGATATGTTCAGGTAAGAACTTTGTTGACAATGATTGCGTTTGCAATCAATTTTATGATGTAAGAAAAATAAACCTATCTACAAACTTTCCATGTTCATGTCTTAAGCCTCTATGAAGGGAAGCAACAGCATTCGATTGGCATTCCATGTTCGATACATCAAGGATTTCAATCTGCTTTTCAATTTTAAAAAATAACTTGAAATATATCTTCTAACTTGAAGATCTAAAAAAAAAATTAAAAGGGAAAAAATGACAACTGGTCAATGCTCAAACCCTACAAATCATTTACATTCAATCCATTTGCGTAACTTCTTAAAATGCACTACGCACATTTAAAACAATTATCAAAATGTAAGAATTTTATGCGAAGAAAAGGACAGTAATATAAACTTTCAGCACAAACATCTTTACAGGATAAATTTAAGAAATTAACTGTAAACATTAGAAGTTTTGTTCTGATTATTAAAATATGTTCTTTTTCATTTGAGTTGTGAATTCTTCTCTATTGAAATAAATTGTTTCGGTGTTTGATACATAACTTTGATTTTGAAAATTTCATGCGGATATTTTCTGATTGAGATATTTTGGTGGTAAAGTTATAGAATTAAAAAAAATGACTCTATAAAATATTTTCAATTGTTTTAGGTGCATATTTTTCAAAGAAACGACTTGTGTTTGAAATCCATCTGGGAAGCACCCTTTTGTCTCTACAGAGGTTTATTTTATCTTCTAGAAAATGTTTTGGCAGTTACTTTGCCTCTTAGAGGTTTCAAAGAAATACTCAAAGCAAAAAATAGTTTGTTTGAAACTGCAATATGGGCCAAGAAACAGTTCATTACATCTTGCTCAAATATCTGCCACAGTTGCCAATTTTTCCCCCTTACTATTTACTCTCCAAAGAAAAACAACAACAACAACAAAATCCTAAGGTTTTCCTTTGAATTATGAAAAATGCGTCGAACGTTTTAAATGTGGATAACAATAGTCAAAGGTATCCATTATTTAACATCGTTAAAACATTGCATAAACTGCAACCAGTTCCAAATCGTCAGATGCCAACTTTATTATAAATCCGAACAACAGTGAAACCTTCAGCTAGTTTTAATTAATATTGTTGCACAAATTGTCTGTATATATTGTAAATAGTGACGTATTATTTCAAAATTCTATTGTAATTTATTTTTATCCAATTTTATTTAGTAATTAATAGCGATTATACAAGTTAGAAAAAGGTGGCAACACCTAAAGTAATCGAGAAGTTTCGAGATATTTCTTTCCGATGAAGTGGCTGGAAATTTCGAGAATGTCTCACGCGCTTGTATATAAAAGACGGGAGAACGGGAAAGTTTTCAGATTGACTTTGGACTTCGAGGTGAGCTGATCGCTTTGTTGACTGGAGTGAGCTTGTATAATCGCTGTATTCGAAGTTGTTTTTGCTAAAGCTTGTGTTGAAGCTTGTGAGCGATTACACTGTTGCCTGTGGATAAATTTTGTGAGTTTTCTGAAGAGAGAATAAATATTTTTATACTGTAAAAATTGTGCCATCATTGCCTCAGCGGAAAAATTCGTAACAATATTGACTTTATAAAGATAAAACAAAAATTATACATTCTAAAAAAAATACCTCTTTTGTGTTCAAATTTTTTTAATTGATTTTTATTTTGAAATTCAAATAATCTTTTCAAACAAATCAGATAAAACCAATTCTCCAGGAACACGATTCTTTCAAATGTCTTCCTTTTATTATCAACGAAAACACGATTCTTTTATAGTCAACGGTATTAGAGTTATAGCTACAGATGATCACAATCCTCTGATTATTTAAATAAGAACATCTAAATTTGATATCATACTTCAACTACTAAAGATTGAGATACAACTCCACCCAGTGCTATCATCACTCATCATCAGTGCTCTGTGCTACGAATTTTCCTCACCTGTTTGCGAATTATCTTCCATTCACTGCAGCCCAACAAACACGTTCATAAAAATAAAAAAAACTCAGTAGTTTTTTTTGTACGGAACGTGACATTCTTTTTCGGCGTTTTTGAATGAGAATAAATCACCTTCCGGGTAAATACGCCGTTTGGGCGAGGAAGGGGAAAAGCGATGGCGTGAAATTTAATTCGAACAACAATGGAGGAATGGGACCGTCTTGTCTGAATTTTTGTCTACTAGAGGGAGGGATGTTTCCTATCAACATTTCAAACCCCCCTTTTTTCATTTACTTTCGTGGAGCTATATGGAAATGGAAGGTTATTGAAGAAACATCTGTCCCATCGTCTGGCAGAGGAGTTGAGTTGTATTCAAGTTGTAAATGGTGTATTTTTTGGGTTTTATTTTTTTATTTTTTATTATTATTATTTTGGGGACATTTCAATTTACTACTCATGAGTACATGAGAAAGTGAAATTCAAAAAAATAATTAATATTACGAATTGAACATAACTTGCATGTGTTTTCGAGCTTTATTCGAACATTTTCGAGTATGTTCAATTTGTGTATTAGGTTGGAATGATTTCTTTTCTGTAACACATAGTCAAACATAAATAAGTTTTAATTTACTAAACCTTCTTTTACCTTCACTCACAATGACAACAATAAGATAGCAACGTGAAAATTACTGTTCACATGTTTCAGAAATATCCTGCCAGATGTTTCGGTCCCGCGCTGATCCAGAATCTTTCAATAACATTGAAATGCACTAAAGATATCCTAGTGTGATATATGTTTGGTTAAAACTGTAATTTATGCAATAAAATGTGATTATCGCAAGAATGCATAGTTACTTAATAAAGGCCCTGTATTTGAAAGCAACTAATAAGTAAATTAAACTGCTTGTATATCAAAACACAAAGAACTTTGCTGATATTGATATATCGACGTACAAATAAATTTAAAAATAGTTTTCACACTAGTGTTAACGGCCTATTTATTGTTCTATTCTATATCTTCAGTGAAACATACGTTCGTCACTCGACATATGGCCTGCAAATAATTTCACGTGAGACCCACCTACGAATCACAATCGAACGGATTTGTTTATTTCTAGCGTGGCACATGTTGCCAGTCACGCACTCCTAAACACTACGCTTCATGATCGCACTTCAGTTCCGTAGCAGGTGAATTTTCTGTTTGGAAACATTCTCACCCGTTTGCCCATCTGTGACTTTTTGACTTGATGGCAGTTTGCACTTTGGAGCACCTTTTGTCCCAACCTTGTATTGGATTTTTTTGATTTTTATACCATTCGCGATGTTCTAACAGAAGCTATACCAACTGTCATGTGTTGGTGTATTGAGGCTTGAATCAATAGAAGTATTTTGGTTAAAAAAGTATTTTGCATTACTCATTGGATCCAAAATGGTAATTAAGGGACTGATATACTGATTTTTTTATTCCCATGCAGTCGACAGTTGGTCTTTTGGAACCGAAAACATTTCGTTTGTCAGGGTTCTATTTCTAAGTATGTAATAGTAAACAAGACTTGCGCAGGATTTTGATTTTAGGGAGAGGGAGGTGAGAGGGTCTACAAAAGTTTAAAAGTATTCGATATATTTAGTTTAGTAAAATAAATATGACCCATAAAAATTTTTTTTAATATAAATCCTTTATATGCATTGCCAATTTTTATATTCATTAACAAAGCGCCGTTTCTGTTGCCAGGGTGGTTGGTGTTGGCATCTAATTTTATATATTAAAAAAATCTATCAGTAAAATATGAGGTAAACTACCTTTAAAAATTTATTCATTAAAAATGGATGTGAATTTATGCACTCACATCCAAACATCTTTTATTTATTCTGATTAAAACAATTTTATTCTTTTATTTATTAAAACAATTTTGGCAACATGAAATGATTTCTTCAATGGTCGGTTAAATGGTATTTCAGAGCGATTGAATGACGGGAAGTTGTTTTATTAGTATTCCGTAAAAGCGACCTTTTAGTGACAGTGACAGCCTCCAAAATTATATTAAGTGCATTGTCATCGACATCGAATCTATCTGCCAAGTTTCAGCCCAATTGGATGCCGGCAAAGGGGTTAAGTAGGTCTCCGCAGACTTGTTCGCGATCGAGATACCTAGCCACACACACACAAAATCCAAGTCAATATACAGGATTTAAAAACATATTGTCATCAAAACTACATTTTAAAAAATTCATGATCATTTGTAAGAGGTGAAGGCAATCAAAAGATTTATAATTTCAATATATTCTTTTTTTTAAATTTTTTTTTTTAATAATTTATATTGTTTTTTGTTACTACTTCTTAAGTACTTAACAAGGTAATAATAAGATTCGGGTACTTGTCCAGGAAACCTAGATTTATCCCATCTCTTTCTTATGCCATAAATCACAAAGAAGATCTGTAATTTTACAGCACTGATTTAAAAATAATGACCCCTTTACTCCCCCTTGTACTAATCTTTTGAGTATCAGTCTCTTAGCATGTTAAAGGAACAAAGATCTCGATTTCTGGGCTTTGCACATTTCTGAATTTTGGGAATTGTATTCTTTTTCCTATAGACCTGATTTAATATATTCGAGCTTAATATGTACCTAAATATTATTTCCAAACTTGCGAAACTTTTTCAACATATAGAAACAGCAATTCAAGAACTTTTAATAGTAAAGGCAATTTAGACTTTTTACGTTACATTAATGCTGTAAGCTCTGTTCGTCCGTCTGTCCTATTGCTTGTCTGGCATGCGATATGCTAATTGTTAAGTCTTGTCAAGGCGAGTTTTCATTCCAATATTTAACAGGAAGTATCATAAATGGCGACTGGAATTTAATTTTCAATCCGTTCAGCCTATACTATAAAGGCCACATACATATTGTTACGAAATTTTGTATATTTGTAAATATTTCGTAGTGTTAATTTGTAAATAGGAAAATTTATGTAAATTTCTCATAAGGCAGTGCAATAGTTCGTCTTAACTTGGCTTCCCTGCAATATGAGTCTTAATGCTTGATAATGAGTTTTACAGATATAAGCGAGTTTTACAAGGAGCGGGGCATTTAACATTATGGTAATGGATAGAGCCAAGTTGGCGACGGTTTTGGCGACTAATTTTTGTCGCCAAATTTGGGGAGAAATCGCCAAATGTCGCCAAACTTGGCGACCATTTGGTGACATTTTCGGTCCTCATGTACATGTATAGGACTTTTCGACTACGATCTGGAAAGTTCTCCAAATATCTACCTCTAGAAGTTTCAAGAAGGTTTGACTTCTATATAAGGCCGGCCGTGAGATGGAGTTGAGTTAGTTGAGTCCGTTAGTTGACTGGAATTACTGAGTTGAGATACTGAGTCTCAGTGAGCATTCAGAGTAGTTCTAAAGTGAACTGTATTGCATTGTCTTTTGCAGCGATTTTAGCAGTTGTGTTGTCAAATTTTTAACTGCTGTTTTGTGCTCTATTGTTGTGAAAAGAGCTGTATTGAGTCTACTAGAACGAGAAGTTCTAGAGTTGTAAGAGAATCTGCGAAGAGTTATATCGGAATAAATTTCTGCAAGTTTTGATCTGCTTTGGCTTCAAATCTTTCGAACCCATCCACGCAACAATATGTTTGAAAACCAGAGCAGTATTGCATAAAATTTAAACAATTCTTCAAATTGTGACCGGCATTACTTTCAATTCTAACTCGAAGGATAAGCCGTCCATATACCTTGGCTTCAAAGTTTCGAATAGAACTGGAGTTCAGATATTCATCGACACTATTTCTCACCAAGTTTTTCTTCAAATTGAGGAGATTTTCATTTTTAAAAATATCCTGATTGACAAGGGTTTTAGCATCATGAACATTAGCTGTTGAAGATTTCAGGAATTAAATGCCGCCAAATTATTCACGCTTTGTTCATAGACCTTATGTAGAAAAAAGAAACGTATGCAGAAGCATCCTTTCAGTGACAGTAACCGACATAATGAAATTTGCTTTATTTTGAGGCAATTTGTTTTATCTTCGAGTAACGGAACACTAAAAGTAAAAAATAAAATAAAAAATTCTTTAACTATCAATCGTAAACTACTTCAATATTAAAATTAAAAGAATCGTGCATCTGAAAAATGCTCACACAGGCTATATATTTTATTTTTTCTTTCTTAATCGTAGAAACAAATATTACTGATAAGATTACTTTAATTAATTAAATTTTTGGTACATTATACAGAATTTTTTTTGTTTCGTACCAAATAAAACTAGGAGTGTGGAACATCGCACAACTTTCAATTACACTATATTGCTGATATAGATTTGTGTATTTTATCATTTTTATAATTTCATCAGTCGCTTAGAAAAAAATACCGGTTTAGCTATATTTTTTGTGATAATTCTTACATGGGTCTTTAAAAAAAAAATTGAAAAAATGGGAATTTCAGTGATATGCTTATCGATAATTCTTATATTATCCTTTCTTGTAAGTGAAACTGAGCAGAGGTGGAAGAAAAAGAAGAAAAAAAACGAAAAAAAAAAAAAAAAAAATCGATCGTTGATGAGGTATCAAGGAAAGAGGACTCTGTGTTAAAGGCATTCATTTTTCAACTTTGTACGCCGTTAAAGCATTTTTACGGGAATTTCGGTGGTGGGGATGTTTTAAACACCTTAAGAGGCATTACCAAAGCAATTTTGAACAAAATCGTTAGAGCCGTTTTTTAGCAATTACTGAAAAACAGGATTTTTTCAATGGCAACTACCTCCAGCGTATGCGCGATTTTAACGAAAACCTTAACAGTGGGTCCCATGGCTACCACCAACTCGCACACCAAATTTGAATAACATAGGTCAATTGTTTTGGGACTTATGTTGACCACATACACACACACAGACAGACATTTTTTCTATATCACTTTTTTCAAATCAGGATGTTCCAAAACGTGGAGAAATGCAAAAAAATAAAAAAATAATTTTTTTTTTGACCGAATGCTATACTTTCATTACCCTATGCATACATACGGGCAAAAAAATTAAAAGCGCAGAATTGAGAGGTAAGAGTACTATAGTAAATTTGCATATATATTTTCTATAGTGAGTCGAAACCTTTTATCTTTTCGCTTCACGAGCAGTCGTGGCCGAGTGGTTAAGGCGATGGACTTGAAATCCATTGGGGTTTCCCCGCGTAGGTTCGAATCCTACCGGCTGCGAAGAATACCACTTTTTTTTTTTTTTTTTAAATAATACAATGATTTACAGACACGAAAATTCGGTTTCGATAAAATTAGGTAAGTGTTCCTAGACGTTTTGTCTATTTAATTAACAATTACCTCGTTTATTGTAAAAAAGAAACTGGAAGATGATTTTTTAATACAATTTAACAAAATAATAATTAAAAATTACATATTTGGGCAAATATACGATCATTTCAGAATATTCAATGATGAAAAATTAACCATAATCAATTTATAATAAAATTTGTTCGATAAATTGGGAATAACATTTTTGTAACAAATTAATCAATCAATTTGTAATCAAATGTGTTCGATAAATTGGAAACAACGTTTTTGTATTAAATGAATGGTGCTTCATTAGCCCATTGTAGAAATTTCTTTAGTAATTTTTTCACAAAACGAGTATCTTGTGAGCAAAACAGAAAATAACACCATGTGGATCATCTGAAACCAAATTATTTTTTCTCTCCTTATAATTGGTCTTAACAAAGGCATAAGCAAAGAAAACTATCAATAGTCGAACAAACCGACCACTTGCCTTTGCGGAATAATACAAACATCCTATAACTATAATTCGTATCGTCAATCAGCATTTTCTGTCATTAACACACCAACAACTTTCATTAGAGAGTAAATTAATTTTTTTCTCAATTCATTCTTTTCCATGAGTTTCATTCTTTTAACGTGAACGTGCTTAAAATGAAATTTTGTTTAAGATGAACACAAAATAATATTATCTACCAAAAGTATATTTTTTGGTGAAAAAATAAAGTTGATTTTTGCATTGTAAAGATACTGTGAGCCATACAATCCCTTAACTATAACTAATCTCACTAACTCGTCGGCAGATTACATGCGTTTACGGTTTATAACGAAACTTTGTCAATTATTTATCAAGAATTCAAGTTATTTCTTCTAACATTATGTCGGCTAGGTTCTATTTTAGGATTCAGACAGTACATCAATGAGGGTTGTAGTTCTTACCGGTAATCAAACTTCCCCACCGTTGCGATAATCCCAACTGTATCTGGAATTTTTTAATTATCAAATCCAAATTCACAATATTTTACATAATTTACTACAAAAAAGCTAAAAGTAAAAAAAAAAAAAAATAATATTAATACTACTACTACTACTACTATTCAAGGGCTATTCTAAGGAATTTTTACGACTGCCCAAACTTCCGTCTCCCCCCCCCCCCCCCGACATTACAAACATTATTACGCTAAACAGAGAATAAAAAAATTAAAAAATAGGCCTATTAAGCAGTCTCATAATGATATTTTCGCCTCCTATGTATGGAATTTAAAATTGTGATTCGTCATGTTGTCGATCCATAAGTCCCCATTTATACGTTTATAATTTCAGGTCTTCCTAGTTTTTAAATTTAACACAAAGTTGTTAAAATTTAAACCTAATTATTTAACTTAAAACACTACTAAATTCGAGGCGTTAAGGGAACGAATAACCGCCAGAATAGCTTCGATTATGTCAAATATGCCAATTATTGGGTTGCCTGGTAAGAGTTTTTCTTGAAGCTGAAACTTCAAAGAAGGAAGGGTTGCATAAACAAATAAAAAAGTCGTTTTAAATTTTATTATACTCAAATTCAAAAAGATGAATAATAATTGCACTCCTTTAATAAAATCATATTTTTAATTTCCTTGTTTTTCTATTTTTTACGACTGCCCAATATCTGATTTACGACTGCCCAAATACAATTTACGACTGCCCAAATAGGCCACGACTGCCCGTTAGAATAGGCCCTGCTACTATTAATAATAATAATAAGAGGTGGTACGCCGCACTGGCTCTCAAAAAGGAACCGGCTCTGATCGTTTGTCTGATCATATGCCATTAATCTTTACAGGGGGATATTTTAGTCATTAAATATCACAAAATTGTACGAGATGGATTTGTGCAAATATTCTATTTCTTATGCATCGGATATATCTTCATTATTAAAGAAATACTAACAATAACTTAATTTCGAGTCAAATATAAGGATGAGGCTTTTTTAATAAATAAATAAATAAATAAATAAATAAATAAATAAATAAATAAATAAATAAATAAATAAATAAATAAATAAATAAATAAATAAATAAATAAATAAATAAATAAATAAATAAATAAATAAATAAATAAATAAATAAATAAATAAATAAATAAATAAATAAATAAATAAATATAAATCTAGAGTGATAGTGAAGTAAAAATTAATCAAGTGGTGACAATTTCTTCGTTTTTTTATTTCCATAAATGTACTAGAAGTGAACTAAAAAGTTATGTAATTTCTGAATTTGATCACTAAAATTTATGTATTAAATATCTAAAGCCATTCATATGATAGGAACACTTTCAACGTATGTACTGATAAGATAAAAACATCGTATAAGATAAGTAATTTTTTTACCCTAAATTCCAAAGGCCTCTAGCAATGATGCCTACTGCAGTATTTTTAAATTAGCTGTGTTTATAATCTTTTTTTTTTTTTTTTTTTTTTATTTTTTTTATCATATCTGCTGGAGAAAGAACTAATCTGCAAAAACATTAAAACTCAGAAAGACTTACAAATTTTAATAAAGCATTTCAAAATGATGTGTTTTTTTGGTTTATTACAAACGTTTGAATTAAATTGATACAGCTTTAATTCTATTCTCGTCTTAAACAAGCATAACAGGTAGAACAAAAAGAAACAGGCGGAACAATCAATGAAATTGTTTCCAACTTCCAAGTCTGCTGCATTTTTTATTTTAAATTACCCAACCTTCGCGTTCTCTCTATTTTAAATGATAAAAAACATTACTCTTAAAATCATATTTTAAGGTCCTCTATTTTTTTTCTCCCGAACTTTTCTAACCTCCCGCAGTCCTATTCTGGTCCAATTAACGTCAAACGAAAAAGGGTGCCAAACAGGAGCTAGTTTGGCGTGAAGTTTGCTGCTAGGGATGAAGTGAACTGTGATGTTTTCAGTAAACTGACCTTCCGCCCTCCTCCCCTAAAATACCTCCCGCTGTGCTTCCCTCAATACCTGTCACCCGATCTGATTTGTCACGCTACACCCCCAAATGGAAATGGGGGAGAGCATATTCGTTTCCCCCCATACCTTTTGTATATGCGTTGCAATACGTCAGTGGAAGGCGGGAATAAGTGACAATGTTAACTTTTATTGAAGGCTCACGGCACTATAAAGGGTGTTGTTTAAATTTTATTTGGCGATGGCTGGTCCATTCAGAATAAAAGAATGTGATTATTTATGCTATTCTGTATCAAAATCCTGCCAACAATGTTGCTTTAAACAATTCTTGTGTAATTTTTTTTATGTATTTGTGCACAATTTGTTGGACGAAAGTGAAAATCTGACAAGAGTTGTAGCACAAGCAGAAGTTGACAAGTGTAAAAATATTCTTCTTCAAAAAATTTAATGAATTTTGATGCAAATGTTGTGATGGATTGCCATCAACGCACTATTTGCCAAAGATTTTGGAATGCTTTAATTAATGTATCAATGTGGAACAAGAAATTAAAAATGGTAAATTAAAAAAAAAAAAAAAAAAAAAAAAAAAAAATAGGTGAAACATACCTCTCTTACTCTTTAAAGTAAAAATCAAAATAGTTTCAGCAAAATCCACAAAAAATGGGCTGAAAATGTATTATTCAACATCGCCCACACGTCACTTGGACGATCATGATATGATATGATGATTTTGAAAAGAAATGGTAAAATATTTAAGGTGGAGTAAGTACTTTATATACTTTTTTAGAAAATAATTAATAAGCCTTAATGTAATAAATATTATTTAGTTTACATTCACAAGAAATAATCCCATGGAATAATATAAACATCAACTGGAATTCAAATTTGAGATCGAGAAATAGTTAACAAGGACTTGTGATTTGTTTAGTATGCAGCTACGTTTTAAGGAGCCCGGCTAGCTCAGTCGGTAGAGCACGAGACTCTTAATCTCGGGGTCGTGGGTTCGAGCCCCACGTTGGGCGTTGTATTTTTGGAATAAAAATTAAATTCAAATCAAGAGAAATAGAAAGTAATTAATAATGAAAAGGTTATTGAAGATGCCTTAGGCTCTCATACAAGCGTCATTTTCTTTCATAAATAATTTTTTTTTTTCTGCGTGTTGGATTACTTATACTACTGTTAACATATTTGAGTATATGTGATGCAAATTTTAATAATTTTTTTTTTTTTTGTCTTATGAAAAACATTTAAAAAAATTATAAACAATTGTATGATTATTCTCGCCAATAGCAAAAAAATACCATCCTTTTTTTTTTTTTAAATTTAATTATATATTTTAAAGTTGACTTAAAATATTCAGTTTTCTCACAAGTACCTGGTGAAGTGGTTATCACATCCGCCTAACACGAGGAAGAGTAAGTACTTTATATACTATTGCAGAAAATAATTAATAAACCTTAATGTAATAGTTATTATTTATTTTATATACACAAGAAATAATCATGGAATATTATAAACATCAATTGAATTCAAATTTAAAATCGAGGAAAGTATAGTTGCCAAGGACTTGGGATTTGTTTAGTATGTAGGGATACCTTAGCAAGCCCGGCTAGCTCAGTCGGTAGAGCACGAGACTCTTAATCTCGGGGTCGTGGGTTCGAGCCCCACGTTGGGCGATCTGTTTTTGGAATGAAAACTAAAATCAAGCCAAGAGAAATAGGAAGTAATTAAAAATGAAAAAGTTATTGGAGATGCTCTCCTTTGTTTAATAAATTCCTTTTGTTTAATAAATCCATATTTTTTTTCCCCTGCTTGTTGAATTACATATACTACTGTTAACATATTTGAGTATTTGCGATGCAAATTTTAATAAATTTTTTATATCACATGAAACATATTTAAAAAAATTTATAAACAACTGTATGATTATTCTCACAAATCGCAAAAAAATGCTATCCATTTTTTTTAAAAAAATATAATAATATATTTTAATGTTGTTTTTAAGTATCCAATCGCTCGCACGTACCCATGGTGTAGTGGTTATCACATCCGCCTAACACGCGGAAGGTCCCAGGTTCGAGACCTGGTGGGTACAGAACAGATTTTTTTTTTTTTTGCTTTTCTCGCCGTGAAAAGCTAAAATAGTTCCTCACAAAACGACAGTACAATTTTTGTTGTGTGTTTCCATGCAAATTAAATATTAAAACGTTGACACAGTCCCGAAAATAATAGCTACAGAGTTTCCTCAAATATATTGATTATTTCTAAAATTTTAACCCATATTTTTTATCACTTGTTTAATAAATCCATATTTTTTTTCCTGCTTATTGAATTATATATATATATATATATATATATATATATATATATATATATATATATATATATATATATATATATATATATATATATATATATATATATATATATATATATATATATATATATATATATGATTAATTTCAAACAATAATAAAACTAAAAATGAGTAACTATTCAAAACATATCATCAAAGGCGGGATCGAGAATCTAACACTAAACATATTATAAATCAGCCAAAACATTATTAAATTTTTAAAGCCAAATGATAAAAAATATGGGTTAAAATTTTAGAAATAATATATTTGAGGAAACTCCGTAGCTATTATTTTCGAGACTGTGTCAACGTTTTAATATTTAATTTGCATGGAAATGCACAACTGTACTGCCTTTATGCGATGAACGATTTTAGCTTTTCACAGCGAGAAAAGCAAAAAAAAAATCTGTTCTGTACCCACCAGGTCTCGAACCTGGGACCTTCCGCGTGTTAGGCGGATGTGATAACCACTACACCATGGGTACGTGCGAGCGATTTGAATACTTAAAAACTACATTAAATATAGTATTATATTTTTTAAAAAAAAAGAGGATAGTATTTGTTTGCGATTTGTGAGAATAATCATACAGTTGTTTATAATTTTTTAAATGTGTTTCATGTGATTAAAAAAATTTATTAAAATTTGCATCACAAATACTCAAGTATGTTAACAGTAGTATATATAATTCAACAAGCAGAAAAAAAATATGGATTTATTAAACAAAAGGAAGATTCTATGAGAACCTACGGCATCTCCAATAACTTTTTCATTATTAATTACTTCATATTTATCTTGGTTTGATTTTAATATATATATATATATATCATTGGTATGAATCCCCTCTTTCATATGATAAGATCGTAGGACTAAATGAAGACAAAGTCATCGGCTTAAGAGGGAGTCCTAGCAAGGCTCATTCCCTATACTAGCTATGTTACAATCTTCTAGACCAGAGCATTTAGAATCCGCTTTTTATAAAACCTTGACATTTGGAGAGTAGGTACGAAAATTATCACTTAATGAAACGACATAAATTAAACACCCAAAAATATAGTCTAATATATTTTATATTTGAAATCCTTACGTCTATGCATATGCGGTGGCTCCCCCTGGTTTTGTCTTTTGCTATTTTAAATTTTATTTATAATATCGAGACACTGCATGAAAACAATTTATGTCATGATGTCATGATGTGATAATTTTCGTACCTACTCTCCAAATGTCAAGGTTTTTTACAAAGTAGTTTCTGAATGCACTGGGCTAAAAGATTGCAACATAGCGAGTATAGGGAATGATCCTTGCTAGGCCTTCTTCTTAAATTAATAAGTATTATACATTTCCACTCAATACAGATTTTACTTACAAACTCTCTCTTTACCCGCGAAGGTAACCACGCCCCAAAACACTGCCTACATTCTCTAGATCCATGTCGTTCATGGACCTACCCATGTTCTCACAAGACTCCATCTTGAGAACAGCACATTTCCCTAGATAGGGGGGAGAGAAAATCCATTTTTTAAACGCCTCTTTCCAATATTTGGACAAGCCCTTTTCTAACTATTCAAACAGCCGTGAAAAAAAACGCGTGCCATCCAACCTCCTTCCCTAAAACTCAGTGGCCAAGAAGAAGGAAATACGTCATAAATATCCTGTCGACTTTTGTAAATAATAAAAGGTCCGGAACCACCTCTCCCGATTCCTTCTGACGACAATCGATGAAACTTACCGATCCAGATTTATGATATCTCCATTAGGGTCATTTGCTATATAATGCGTTTCAATCTCATCCCCTACGTTACAAAAAACCGGGTATACCCCCCTTTCCCCAACGAAAAAGGGGACCGGGTTGTGTTGAATGCATTGTTGTTTGCTAGCCCTGTAGAAAGCTGCAAGCAAAGAGGGGGAGGGTAACAATGATATTTTGGGGGAGGACAATATCTTTATAACTATATACTGGAGTGGACTGGACAAAGTGCGCGTTTATGTTAGTATCATGAAAGAGACTAGGTAAATACAAAACACCGGTTAAAAGGGACCTATTCCTGAGTTAGTACAGCGTGGTGATTCGGATTTATAGTGGATACCTTAAAAAATGCTTTTTAGATGGGTATTGGTTTGTTTGTCTGCGTTAATATAAATGGTTGAATGCATTTCAAAGAATCCTACACAAGGAGAATGAATTTGTTGCACTTTAACGAGGCAACTGTCTCTTAGTGTTATGGAGATGATATGTTAAGAGAATCTTTTTATGATATACAATTATTTTTAAAAGCTGTATAAGTCTCGTACAAAGCGCCAAAATGTTGTGCAAGTCTCTTACGGAAGCATCAAATGGAGGAATTCATAAATCTGGCTGGAAAATATTTTGGAATCTTATTCGTCCGGTTTGTTAAGCTTATCACAGAAACAATCGAGTAAATTTTTTAGTATTTGCACTGCTGTATAGCATATTAACTAACCTTAATATTCAAATAATCTCCTTCCAAGTTTTACATCACTTATACCTGAAGTCTCACATCATTAAACATGAGATCAAACACTATTAATTAACATCGGAATTACCGGCAATCAAAAAACTAAAGTAAGTGAAATTTTGTCAGAGCCTTATTTACCATAAGGCCAGCTGCCTACGGCTCCCGAATTTCGGGATCCCCAAAAACCCTGAAAAGTTCTGAATTATTGGGCAGCAATCAATATTACATTCAGAGCTCTTGTTCAATCCCATAAAATAAAACAATATATTTTTATAAGTCATTAGTTATTAAAAAATATTAGTATCATGACATTAATCCAATCAAGAAGATAATAAAAATTGTCATTAATATATAACATTGGGTAGGTAACAAAACTGTCATTAATATATGTCATTAACAAATAATACCAACAATCGTCAATGGGGAGCACCATCTGCTACGCTGTGCCTATAGTAATGAGTTTCCTAAATCGGCCCCTGATTCAAGCTCTTTTACAAAACTTCATTAACTTAGTTCATATTTTTTTTCCAGATGAAAGTATTTTGATATGTATTTAATGAAAAAATTTAAAGACAAATGCACTAAAATAAAGTTAACAGTGATTAGATAGTACAATCAGAGGTTTATTTTAGCCATCAGCCATTTGCTTATTTTTTCGATGCCTCGTTTTTTCAGGATTACATGAAATTTAATTCACTTCAAATAGTGATAATAACTATTTAATGCCAAAAATTGTGACTTAAAAAGTGGTGTATTAGATATTTGCTATTTCATATAATTAGTAATAATATTTGAGCAAACGCTGGACATTGTTAATAAAAACATAGTATTTAGTTTTACGTGAAAAACCGTTACGCATAAGCAAACATAGGTTCGAAGAGTACATGTTACCTTATGGTATCCAACTTAATTAAAATTAGCTCAACACTCATATAAATCTAAACTAGATCCTGAGTAATTCATATTTAAACTCAAATGTGTCAATTAATTAAAAAAAAAAACAAAAAAAAAAACAAGATCTAGAAAACCAAAAGAAAATTTCTGAAAAATAGTCATGATTATTTCGATAGGTGGTGGTTTATATGCTAGAAATATTGAATTGAAGGAATCATCTATGGCAGAGCGTAATTTATTTTATACATCCATGACGCAATTATGGAAATAATTTTTTCTGAATTGCGTGAATGCGACAGACATATTGCATAACAGAATAGAATGTTAAATGCTTAAGAAGAGAAATTGTAATATAAGCGGAATGACTATATTATAATTTTCAAACAATTAAATATTCAGTTCAGTATTTGAATAATTACTAATTTATATCGGTGTCATTTTCCCAGGTGGATAATTCTGATTTATTTTTTTAAGTTTCAATTTCTTTATACCTTGAGTAATAATTATTATTCCTAATTAATAATTATGTAGACTGTAACTACAATGGGTTAACGCAATCTAATTTAATGTAATATAATTTTTTTTTAATTACATGTACCACATTTAACGCAAACGTAGCTACTATTATATTTCCGGTTATAAAAAGGCGTAGATGTTCTCAATGTTTCTCGCGCAACTGAAATAAAAAAACTTTTGCAAGTTTTTAAACTTACAGAATCATGTGCGCAAATGTTGTGACGTCACAGATCAGCGTCGGAAGAAGAAAAAGACGAAAAAGAAGCGAGTTATAGTAAGAAGATGTTGATGTTTTTCAAAATGAAAAGCATGCGAGCAAAATATATAAAAAAAAAAATTAAAAAAAAAAAAAAGGAAAAAAAAAAAAAAGGCCCAACTAAATAAAAATGAAGAATGCTACCATTCGTTTTAAGAATCTACAAGGTGTAAAGTTTAAAAATTCTGTAATTGTAAAATCGATTTAAATTAATTAGTTATTAATTTTCTATAATGATGAGGGCGACTGATTCTGGAATGTACGTTTTGGCTAGGGACGCATGAACTTCAAAAAGGGGACTAACAATACATTAACAAGCAAAATACGACTCGTTGGGAATCGTTTCTTTATAATGCAACTTCAATAGGCAATTCACACATACGACTTCGAAAAAGAATCTCAATAATAAGTGCAATTGCAACAATGGACACACAATGGCGATTCCCCCTCGATTTTCATGACCACGGTTCATTGCCCTTCGAACTATGATTTTCTTTTCAATTAATGTAAGCAAATCACTGCTCCAACATGCTCCAGGACCCCCCAGTGAGAATTTTGCAAATCAACCCAAGAACACTATTTGTACATTTGTAATTCGAATAAATCATACGTTAGAAGGTGACAAACCTTATAAGATAACGTGTGCATAAACTTTAACTTTGGCGTTCTTTGGCAGGAAAACTTTCACTCTAATTTGTATTTAGGTTAAATTTAAATTTGAGAAAACTCAGATTTTTACCTTTGATCAGGATGTAATTAGTTTTCTAATAAAATAACTAGTGAATATATTTGGAGGAATATTTATAATATAAATTAATGGCAATATATGCACCAGGAAAGATTAACAGGACTTCTTACTTCCTCACATCCTCTTTGACAAAATTAATCGCAATTTTGTAAATAGAAAAAAAAAAAGAAGAAAAAAAAGAACGTGCTACATTGGCACGCTTAATTATTTTTAGCGTAGATTTATTTAAAAGATATGTCAATTTATAAAACCTTATTTTTGAAGCATGAATGTATTATGTACCTTTTACTACGTACTCATATACTTTTAGATTGATAAAGTAAAGATACGTTTCTTAATTTAAACGTAGATAATTTGTAAAATTAACTAATCAAATTTCTTGGCCAAAAAGCTGCATAAATAATACTAATAATAATATAAAAGGGGGAAAAAAACACATCATCCATCTTTGTAGTTGTCACACTCGTCTGTGGTCCGCTTAACACATCACTTTTAGGAAAGAAAAAGAATAAAAACGACTAATCACAAAAAAAAAAATTGGGAGACATAGCAAAAGCGCTATGTATCCGAATGCGCGATAAATTGAGGGGATTACACAATATTTGAAGAAACAAAAATAAAAACTATTTAAAACGTTGCCACCAGATTAATTATTCTGACCATAAATTGCTACACCAAAATAAGTAGAGAACAGGAATTAAAATAAATTCAATTTTCAAATCAGAAGTCTAGAGCAAAGATCTTGTCGCAAATGTTTTCGAATAGAGTTCTCGATGGAGTACTCGGCTGCTTAGGCACAAGTAAACGCATGTTTTAGTAGACTGCTAAATACATTTTTAGTCGAAAAAAAAAACCCCGTTCAAAATGTTTCCAGTGATAAATATATACATAAAAAAAAAGATTTAGTTTAATTGCAAGCAAGTGTACATCTAGATAGCTTTTCCTACTCCATAAATACATAATTATACAACAGTACCTTGTCTAAAGAGACCATCTTGGGAGGTAGACAGTTCTATAGTGCCGGGTGGTCCATTCACAGTATCCAAGCATTAATCTTTGGATGCATTCAGCGAGACATCTGCTTATTAGGAGAACTTTGAATATTCCGAGAGTGTAATTGAAATTAAACCCTTAACAATTATTGACGCGGCTGAGGCACCATTAATGGTAAAAGTGGTTGGCTATCTGATGACTATTTGTTCTTAAGCTGGCATTAGAGAGGAATTCCAATGATTATGTATTTAGAATTGAAGGATAGTAGGTGAAGGGAATATGTAAGAAAAGATAAGTTTTTTGGTATTGGTTTTTAAAAGTGTCACTTTTTTTAATACAAGTTTCCTCCTTCACCAGTCAAAGTATCTTTCCTTAAGCATTTTGAAAAACTGCGGTAGGAGATAAAAAGTTAGCATGGTACATACCACTTTCATCCTCTTTGAAAATATAGATTTCTAAAATAAGTCAATTGATTATTTGACATTCTTTAAATATCAATAATATCGGAGCGGCAAATATCTGAGGAAATATGAACAAAAAATTCATTAATTAGAATAGTGGAATAAGTGACAAAATTAAATTTCAATTATTTTTAAACAAAAGTAATGTGATCCATTAACATGTGCTTTATAATCAGTCACATTCTTTCATTCCTCAGTATAGGGAGAGAATGCATTTTACTTGTAAATATAGTTTGATGGGTTTCTATGTGCCCTTTTCCGGTGTGGAATCGTAAATCGAAAACTAATATATATATATATATATATATATATATATATATATATATATATATATATATATATATATTAAATTTAGCTTTGTAAAGGAATTTAATAAAGATTGCCAAAAACACACATTTTTCTTCAACATTGGAAAAAGTTATGTGGCGAAAAATTGGCCATTCTTTTTAAATGCAAAAGCAAATGGTAGTTTCTAGAAAATTCGAAACAAAATATTTTCGAACCTCAAAACATCATACTTGTAATTATTATAATAGGAAACTGACACTTTTTGGTGATAGCAGTTGTTGCTACTCTTGAAAGTAACAATTGCTATCGTTCGGTTAAATTTTAACTTATCTCTTTAAAAAAATTCAAGTGAGAAGTTAATTTAATTGAAGTCCAGTCATATTCTTTCAATGCATTTCATCACATATTGCAACTCCTCATCTCCTTAATAACGGCTGATTAAAATACCTCCAAGCTGACGTCATCGGCTGCCAAAGTGTGAGTAGTAAAAACAAACTTAATAACCTTACATTTACTTAATAACCTTACATTCTACATCGCAATACGCCAAGAGTACTTTATAAAAAGAGTATTTTAGTGAGCTGTAACACCTACAACAACTTAAGCGAAAACAAAGGGGATTTTTTAAAATGACCATTTTGAAGAAACCATTACTTAAAAAAATAACCATTTACTTGAAACCATAATAACCACACCTTAATACATGGTGTAGGGGATAAACCTATTTTTAAACTTGCACCAGGATCTAATGTATGTATCCCTCAGGGGCCTAAATCGCAGAAAAAAACATTCTAAGACAAAGGAAATTACTTTTGTGGCTTAAACACAGCTTTTTGCTCGGAAACCAGGATAATGTTCATCTTCTGCCAGCTCTACGGGAAGACCTATCATTATAAGGGTATATTTATAAGTTGTTTACTGAAGACGCATGAAAAAAGGGGAAGGTTCGGGGAAAAAAAGTGTGGTTCTCGTGAGGTTGAACGAAGTTATCTCAAAGTGCGGAGGACCCATAACGTCTGGTAGGACAGCCCGTTTTATAGGTATCTGTAAACGATACGTTAAGTTAAAATTAATTTTAAAGATACCGACGTATGTTGTAATTTATGCAAAATTAACAGTCTTGCAAATAAAGGATATTATTTTATGGTATTTTAAACATAGTACAGGATGGTCCATAGGATATTTAATGTCTAATTTTTACGGATGAGGATAGAATTGATCAAGATAAGCGTGATGACATATTTTATAGAGGAAGCTTCACAGAGTGTAATCCCATGAAGCATTGTATTATTTAGCATGATTAGACCATTAAATTATACAAGACCAGGGCCTTGTTTTAAATAAGGCATGTAAAGGTCATACCTAGGGTCTCCTAATTTCAAGAGTCCCAAAATTGTCTGAATTGTCTTAATTATTATGTAAGAATCAATATTCTGTTCAGAGCACTTGATGAATACCAAAAAATATAAGAATATATTTCAATTACTCTTGTTAATTATTAAAATATTAGTCGCTAGACATTAATTTAATCAAGAAGGTAACAGACAAGAAACGAAATTATCATTAATATTTAAATTACGCCAATAATCGTCGATAATGGCTATGTTGTGCCCAATATTGTAGTCGGTTTTCTAAATCGGGCCCTGTTCAAGTCAATCCTTGCAACATTTCAAAGTGCTTGTTTTTAGGTTTTCTGTACAAATTCATTAAAATTACACATTGCGCAAAATGGGTAAATCTAAGAACTGTCCTAAGAAAATGTGTGACACAAATAAACGTTATTCCGTTATGCTATGAACAAAATTTTTTGCATAATTGTAATTAGATTTGTGGTTTTCATTTTCTTACACATTATCATCGTTACATAAAAAACAAGCAATTAGCGATGTATGAGAATGAAATTTGATGCAGATCCACTCCAGAACCATGGACTGATAGTAAACGTCTCAAACACTAAGTCAGATGTGAAAGTGTTGTGTTCATGCCGTTCCATTTCCTAAACTTCAAACAATTTTTTGGTGTTGGATTAGTTTTGTATTTTCATGGTTTGAACATGTTTAAGGAACCTTATTTTCTTACTCTTATTAAAGAGTTTCATACTGATGCTTCCTAGAATTTGAAACTCGCATGTAATAAAGGGCTAACATATTTTAGTTGGTATTATTGCTTAGTACCCTCGAAATATGTTGGAGCTACGGATAAACACCACCGAGGAATTTTTAAAGGCGACATGTACCGCAGATTTTAAATATAGAAAGGTTTAAAAACAGATGCATAAAATTTAACGTGGACTAATTTGCCATAAGTAAGGATATTGAGGAAATTGATGAATTCAATACCTATCCGTTTTTAGTCCATTGGGAAAAAATCCAGTACCAAAAAAGCTGGAAATGATGAAAAAAATCTGATGTAATTGAAATATTCCGAGTATATTTCAACATATTTCCATACTCCCGGAAGTAAAGAACACTAAATTTCACAAAAACATTAATCGAAGTTTAAACACTCTTATTTCTCTTCTTGCTAAATTACTACTCTTCAAACATAAAATTAAAAAATAACAATAATAAATACATAAATAGATAGATGAATGAACGAACGAACAAACAAGCAATAATATAAATAAATAAATAAATACTAGTAGGGTCCTCTGGGATTCGGATCAGTAAAATATTTATTAAGATTTTGGCATTGTAATATTTCAGGATGCGTTCTAATTGCAACGATATGATTTTAGGTCTAAAAGAAGAGAAAGTGCGGCAATTATTTTTAAGTCACTTTCTCCCCAATAATAACACAATTAACGAATTTCGGCTGAACTTTCACCCATGTAATTACTTCCTCCAAGCTCACACGAAAGACGGGGGTGAAAAGATAAGGCACGCGTTAAATCAGGTTAGGTCAAAGATGCATACCAGGAGAAAAAAGGGTGTGCCCTCTCGGGGACTTATTATACTGCGGCAGGATGTAAACAACCGCTTTAGGTTCTGGAAAAAACAATTGCAGGTACTTGATTAATACTCAGGTTGGCTAAAAGGTTTTTCGTACCTCAAAGCAACGACCACTTACATGCATTTTGGTGTATTCCATCTTCATTTTGTGGAAGGGATTTTCGAATTGGATCCCATTGCATTGGTTGGAGGTTTTCGGGATAATGATGGGTAAACGGGAAATAATTGGTAAATTATAGAATTCCAAAAAGTGGTAATTTTGTGGGGTATTTTTATTGTACTACAAATCTGAATGCAGAAATTTGTTCATTGATTTTTTTTTTTTTTTTTTTAAATATTAAATCTCTTTACAGTAAAATTATGGAAAAATGAATGCACTGAAGTTAAAGATTTTTTTAAAAAATATTTCTTATTTTCTACATAATAATAATTTTCCAAAATATTTTGAAGTATTTCATCACGATTATTACTTTAATTTGAACTGTTATAATTTCATTTGAAGTACAAAAAGTTAATAATGTTGTGTGGATGGGTTCGAAAAGCTTGAAGCCAAAGCAGTTTAAAGCTTGAGGAAATTTATTCCTATATAACTCTTCGCAGTTTCTCTTACAACTCCAGAACTTTCCGTTCTAATAGACTCAATACAGCTCTTTACACAACAATGGAGCACAAACAGTAGTTAAAAATTAGATACACAACTGCTAAAATCGACGCAAAAGACAATGCAATACAGTTCACTTTCGGAACTACTCTGAATGCTCGTTGAGAGACAACTAAGTAACTCACTCCACTCACTCGCTCTCTTGAACCGCATATAGGAAAACTAATCCGTCGTGAATCTTCTAGAAATACAAATTTGGAGAATTTTCCAGATCGCAGTCAAAAAGCCCTATGCAGGTACATGGGGACCGAAAGTGTCGCCAAATGGTCACCAAGTTTGGCAACATTTGACGATTTTCGCCAAATTTGGTGACCAAAATTAGTCGCCAAAACCGTCGCCAACTTGGCGAGATTGCCATTACCCATAATGTAAAATGGCCTTCTTGTAAAACTCGTTTCCCAGCAATAAAGGACGTTGCAGGAAAGCGAAGTAAAAACAAACTCTTGCACTGCCTTATGCGAAATGTACATAAATTTTACTTTTTACATATTAATACTACGAAATATTTACAAATATACAGAAATTCGTAACAGTAATGAACCCAATGTAAAGAAAAGTTGTTTGCAAATTTTTTGTTTAATTAATTTTACTTTAATATATTACACTGATGCTGGTTGTTGAATTTTAGTTGAATTTATGGAGTGGTGTAGTGCATATCCATGAAGCAATTTTAAATTAGCAAGTTTTTTTTTTTTAACTAAATAACAAATTTGCTATAGTAAATTTCTCGTATCGAAAATCGCTGTTTCAGGCATTTTATTACATGAAATTACATTGATTGTTTAATTTTAAACTTATTCACGAAACTGTATAGTTTTTATTCAATACATTTATAGTTTAATAGCAGGGAATTGGAAAAGCAATGTTAGAAAACCTGTTGGTTGAACTGGATTGGTCCTAATAAAGACATTGGTAACTATGTATGATATGTTTATTTTTTCTCAAAGACTATTCAGATTCAGTAATTGCAGTGCTAGAAGTGTGGGTAGACGCGGGGTGACGCGTACCCTCACTTTTCAAGAAAATACCCACGCGTCCCCCCACTTCTAAAACCACTAAAATCCATCCCCCCACTTTTAAAAAACACTCATTCCGTCTAAAAACTTCTAAAGAAAAATAACATTAACCTTTAAATGTAGTGACACTGAGAAAAGAGATTTAAAGTTTTCGAACGTTTTAAAAAAAAAAATAATAATAATTATAATAATAAAAAAAGAAGCTATTTATGGTAAACATATCATACTATTATAAAAATGTATTATTCTACTTTATATAAAGATATAAGTATTTTCTATTAACAAACACTGTTTGCTACACTTGGTCAACTTTTAATTTTTGAAGGAACTTTCTTTTAAGTTAAATTTCTAATCTTGTCCATTTCTAATCCCCGACTTTTTTTTAGCCACTTCTACCACTAGGTAATTGCAATTCGTTTGGATCGACAAGAAGCAAAAAGATCTTCTTTGGGGATTTTAGAATGACTATCATCAGAGATTTCTCCCTAATCTTTACAGGTAATGGCACTCAACGCCTCAATTAAATAAATTTTAGAAAGAGAAAGAAAAAGCTAAATTTATTGAACAGCAAAAACGAAGTACCTGTAATCATATTTTTTATTTGATATGTATACTAGAATATTTTTTTGGCATAATTTTAAAAGAAACTCCCTATAATGCCTTTCAAAACAAAATAATAATGATTAATAGTTCTGGATTTTCTATGAGGTATTTTTATTTAAAGACAATTAATTTTTTTTAATTAAAAAAAATTATTTACTGTCAGTAAATATTATACGTTTAAAAAAAAAAAAAAAAAAAAAAAAAAAAAAAAAAAAAACTTTTTCGTCAAAAAGAACCTACAGAGACAAATATCGAATCATGAAATGAAAAAGATAAACATTTAAAAAGTTGATATTTTTTTAAAAATTAAAATCGTAAAAAAAATATAAAAGGGCAAACAATTTTTTTAATTAGTTACGTATTAAGTTTGATTTTTTGGATTCCATTATGAAAAAAAATCTAAAAATATAATTAACGGCTTTATGCTACCATTTTACGAAAATGGTAGTTGATAAGTTCTTTTGTGTGTGTGTGTGTGTGTGTGAAAGAAACGCGTTATAAGATAAGCACATGGGAAAATATGGCATTATATAATAGCTATTGTTTATCCATTGATTCAGTGTCTTCTACAGAATAAGCCAAGTAACGCCATCTACTAGAGCAAATCAGAACTAAATACAATATCGCTAAGAGGTCCTCGTTTCTACAGAGGAAAGTATGCATTTTGTAGGTGTTATACAAATTTAACCTGACGCTATTCAGTTATCCTTGGTGAAATGAGTAGAGTTTCGGAAAAAATAAAATATTAAAAGATTGATAAATTTCTTTCGTGTTTTTTTATGCAAAATGTTGAATATGAGTAGAGCTGGACTTTATTTAAATACGAAATTATGTATACTGGGCATTTTTCTTTTCATATTTTATGACACCACAGGGCTTCGTGCCAGTTGTGCTGAAATATCTACAGACAGGGCAGGATTTAACAGTGGTGACTCGATACAATTTTCATTGTTAGGGGAGAAAGGAAGGGTGTGTTGGTGGTACATGGAAAATCCGACTAAAAATATAAATTTACCGACTTTTATTTTACTATTAACTTTTATTACCAAATCACGACTTATTTTTATCTATTCCTGATCGGGAATGTCTTATTTTTAGTTATCTATAAATTATATGGCACGCACCTTGTTATAATAATAATAATAATAATAATAACGTACTATATCCTTCGTTTGGAAAAAATAGTGTAACAATATATGAGTTCCCGATAATCCAGTATGCCGATATATCATTCCACTGCATCGATTTCGTTCTTAAATTCTCTTTAATTGGCATCTAACGTTAGAAAAAATAATTACAACACTGTTTCATAAAATGGTGTAGGAATTAAAGAGTATGTGTTTCTAAAGATAAGATTTGGAATTGTGAAGTCTTTCTCCAAACGAACTACATCAGTATGAAGAAATCATAGAAAACATTTTTAAACTAAAAATTGAAATTGTTCCGAATAGACAGCTATATGTTAAAAGTAAATTACAATAAGTACAGGGGGAGCAATGAGTTTTCTAAAAAATTTAGGTAGGAATTAATTAAAAAAATTTTAGAACATTTTAGGGATATTTCCAAGTATTTTACAGATATATTAAGCATAATTCAAAAAAAATTTAGGGATAATTATAAAGATTTTGGGATATATACTTCTTTAAAAACTGACAGAAGCTCTTAAACACAAACCTATTCTTTCCAAAGCTTGTTTCAAAGTTTTCAGTTAAAAACAAAAACTAACTTCAAACAACTTTTAAGCAAAACAACAGTTACATAACCACAACTATACTATTTTGACAAAACATGCAAATTTAATTAAACTACTTATTTAATTTTTAAGCAATATTCGAATTACTTCAAAAAGAATATATTTTCAGCTTTAAAATAAAGTATTTTAGACACTATTTTCGAGTTTTTAATCTATGCCATTTCATTAAGTGGTCATTTTCGTACATCAAATTTCAAAGTTTTATACTAAGTATAGTTTCTTAATGCACTGGACTAGAAGATTGTAACATAGCGAAGATAGGAAATAATCCTTACTAGGACTTCCTCTTACAAAATTGTCGTAACCGCACGCCGAAGATTCATTTACTGAATATTTTTAAATAATCACGATCTGACAAAATAGCCACTACCCATTTATGAAAGATCTTTCAATGAGAACTGAAGAGCCCCACATTTCTATCATGTTTCGTTAGAATTAAAAAGGAAGCTATGTACATTCTACAAAGCAGTTATTAGTACAGTTCAGTTTTTCTTAATGACCAAAGAAAGCAATATTTTCAGTCAAAATACCTCAATTTACTTTGAAAAATAACAGACTATAGATGGCACCACTAACATGATAACAGGAATCGAAGAACATTCCACAACGATTTCAGATGGGATTTTCATAACTTTTTTTTGCAATGTATATCTAAACAAAAAACGATACGTAGATAACGTATCCAAATATGCAATACAAAATATCATTCCATTATTTTTTTCATTAAAAATTCAAGTTAGTCCTTTATCTTTGGAAAAGCAATTTCTACCGGAATGGTGTTTAATATTGTCGCTTTATTTTTGTCATTTCTTTATTGATATAATATTAAATACGTACATACAAAAATTTAAGTATGCTATTCGAACTGTTGCTTCTAAGAGTAGCATAGAACATTAGAATAACTCAGTTTCTTTTTTTTTTTGGTGGAGGGAGTGATATTGAGTCTTTTTTTTTTTTTTTTTTTTTTTTTTTTTTTAAAGTTTAGTATATTTTTCCTAATAGCACCGTTTTCTTAATTCAGGGGAGCATCCAGGGAGTTTTTAATGTTACCTCCCCCCCCCACCACATATTTCTATGTATTTTTAGGAATGAACAAGAAACACTTAGCTATTGTAAATAATTTCAAAAGGATACGTTTTTAATTTACCATCATTCAGATGGAGTGAACCTACCGTATAGTATTAAAGTAACTATTAGGTCCATGATCTTTAAATTAAGTAAGGGATTTGTAAATCTCAGTATATAAATATCGTTAAACATTATTTTTGGCCTGCTTAGGTCTAATATAAAGTGTTATTTAAAAAATGTAAAAATATGGATGTTATCCAAATGTTATATAAAAAGTCCGTATTAATTTCCATATTGGGCAAGGCCTATTCTAAGGAATTTTTACGACTGCCCAAACTTCCGCCCCCCCCCCCCCCGACATTACAAACATTATTACGCTAAACAGAGAATAAAAAAATTAAAAAAATAGGCCTATTAAGCAGTCTCATAATGATATTTTCGCCTCCTATGTATGGAATTTAAAATTGTGATTCGTCATGTTGTCGATCCATAAGTCCCCATTTATACGTTTATAATTTCAGGTCTTCCTAGTTTTTAAATTTAACACAAAGTTGTTAAAATTTAAACCTAATTATTTAACTTAAAACACTACTAAATTCGAGGCGTTAAGGGAACGAATAACCGCCAGAATAGCTTCGATTATGTCAAATATGCCAATTATTGGGTTGCCTGGTAAGAGTTTTTCTTGAAGCTGAAACTTCAAAGAAGGAATGGTTGCATAAACAAATAAAAAAGTCATTTTAAATTTTATTATACTAAAATTCAAAAAGATGAATAATAATTGCACTCCTTTAATGAAATCATATTTTTAATTTCCTTGTTTTTCTATTTTTTACGACTGCCCAATATCTGATTTACGACTGCCCAAATACAATTTACGACTGCCCAAATAGGCCACGACTGCCCGTTAGAATAGGCCCTGATATTGGGAACGGAAGCATTTTTTGCAAGACACATTCATCTAAATATTTCAATTAAAACACTAGCCGTGTTTTGTAAAAACAACCATTTTTTATAAACTCATTTTAAAGAATTAAATTCTGAAAATATGAAGCAAAAGATTAAAAACTAATCTATTTTATTATTATTTCAATGAACAAAACGAAATTTACGGATTGGTTTTGCATGAAGCGCAAAAAATAATTAAGATTGCACATCAAAATTCCTTTCCTATCATTTAGCGAAGCAATAAAAACAATGATACAACCGAATTCAGGCTGGCACGCTCATTTTTTATCTTCTAATCCTGCGATTCTTTGTCGAGTATTATCTCTATAATATTGTAAAGCCCAACTCAAACTCATCATAAATATTAAATCCATACGTTTATAATTTGGAAGATTGCGCATAAAATACATTTAAAGGTTTGTAATTGGAAGATGTTGCCTGCCTGTTCATGGAAATACAGCCGAATTTGAATGGCTAGAGAATTATATGTACTATATAGATAAAATGAAGTTTCAACATTTAAATTCGGCAAAAACGCTGTTTTAATATTTTAGTATATGTAGTGACAGATTAAGAATCTGAAAAACTACTGATGACATGTGACAAATACGAAATGAGAAAATTCTGCATAGATGTTTTTTATAGAGATATACAGAAGCAAACTAGGTGCTAGATTGAAAATCCCTCCTACAGAAATTTTCTGGTTGCCCCCATCTTAACCCATTAAAAACAGTTGGCAAGAAAACTTGCCAATCAAAATTATAGTTTTTTTTCATTGCTAATAAATTGCGATTGTGGTTTCACTTGGTGTTTTATTTAAGAAATCATAAAAATAATTTTCCAAAAAATCTAAAAACTTCAAAATATACCTTAAGCGATGTAAATAAACAAGGTAAAAGTTAAAAATAGTGACTGTTTATCTACTTCAAAGTCATCTTTAATAGGTTAATGTAATAAGTCTGCATTTTCTGCGATTGTAGCTGTGTTTCAGCTGTGGGGTAAAACTGTAAAAAAAAAAGAAGAAAAAACTTACAAAATAATACATACATGTAATGAATAATCTATTTTAGTATCACTTTTTAAGTTTTTCTTTCCCAGCTCACCTTCTATTTTGAATCTTTTTCACCGATAATTATTTCATTCACTAAAGTTCCCATGTTTTGACAATCTTGTGAGCTAATGTTCAAGAATCTGAATTGTGTATTGACAAGGTTCCCACTCAAATCACAGAATGAAAATCAGTGACTTTTCAATGACTTTTAAGCACCTAAATAATGTTTTTAAGGACCGTTGGAAATTTGTTTTCACGCATTATGTCTATATATAAATTTTTAATAAAGTATATTCTACCAAAATATATACAAGTTGATGGATGCGTAATACAAATATGTCGGAGAATTTCAATATGTTGCAGATAAGTGGTGGTTTCGAGGGAATAGCAAGTCCGAGTTGTATTTTTATAAATTTTTCAGTTGGGCACACAACATCCGCAAAAATTAAGGATTTTTAATGTCCTCTAACCATTTTCAAGGACTTTTAAGCACCTCTAAGCATTTTCAAGGCCTTGAAAACAAGTTAAAAAATATTAAGCACTTTTAATGACCGTGGGAACCCTGATTGAGAATTCGCATTATTGCATCATACTGAATAAGATTCCCAGTCTGGGTATTTTCATTTTCGGTAAGCTAGGCCAGGCTGTCCACAGAAAAGTTATTTTAAAATTCCCTGATATTTCCCTGATTATTCCCTGTAACACCCAATATTTTCCCTGATTATAAGTTATCAACAAAATATATATAAATAATAAACTTTCAAGTAAAACAACATTCAAATTCACCATCATAAAGAAAATTACGATGCATGTACTGTTTATTTTTACACATTTATGACACAAATACCAAATTGCTTCATTTAGTGTAGTGTATGTATAGTGTACCTGCACTGTGCATGTGCAATTATACTTTAAAATCACACTTTTTTTTTCATTACAATCTAATCTCAAGAAAAGAGGACTCTAGTATTAAATTTCAGATTTAATAAACTGTTTTCTTAAGTAAAATTTTAAAAATAAAGACAAACCATAAATCATGTCAAAATGGATCAAACACACACATTTAACAAATACTCTATATATTATATTAACTATTTTTGTTTTCTGAATACTTGAAATTGTAATCAAATTTTAAAAATCAATAATTGCTTTAAAATATTTTCGTAAAGTAAAATTTTTGTATTTTATAAATTATATATCAATTTGTGTATTTAAAAAAAAAAAAAAAAAAAAAAAAAAAAAAACCTGTCTTCAAATGTAGTTGGATTGGCTGAGTTACACTATTTTCATTGGCTTTTTAGTTTGCATAATTTCGTTGTCCAAACTGTTCAATTTCATTATATGCATTATTTGAAATTTTCTTTTTTGTTTAAGATCAGCTGTAGCCGCTTATTTAAGTACAATACCCAAGCAAAATTTTTACAAAATAAACACATTTTCTCCAGACAATTAAAACAATTATACATAAAAAAAAATTGCTTTAACTTTAAACTATTACTTACATCTATAGGGTCATTCCACGTCAAATCGACCAGAAAAAATGGATTTCGACACCCACCCCTTCCGATTTTGATGAAATTTGGTGTGAACCTTCTATTTATGGTTATTAAGAAGAATCTCAAATATTTTTTGGATATTCCTATTGGTTAAAATTTTACAGCCCTTTAAAATTTGTGATTTTAGGAAAATTTCGATTTCTGAAATTTTCGAAAAAAAAGACATGTGTTAGGAAAATAATTTTTTTCTCAATAACTACTGAATATATCTTTACGAATTTTTTTTCCCAATACCATGAAACTATAACAAATCCATAAAGAAATATCAAATCGTTCCAAGTTTGTATAAAATTTCACAATAAATTAATAAATTGTTCTAACTCGTTTTTTTTTCTGCAAAAAACGTGTTTTTTTGTAATTAAAAAAACTCAAAATACGTCATTCAGAAATTAATTTTTTTGTACATGAAAAGTTTTGCAAGAACATATATTATCTTTCTAAAAAATAAACTCGGTGGGACCCGACCTTTTTATAGTAAAATTTTTCACTTTTGTCAATTTTTCTGAAAAAAAAACGTGTTTTCTTAAATTTCAATTTGAAGCATGAAAATATTACTAAGTCTAAAGATGATACACATGTAAAGAACTCTTAATATATGTACTATCTTAATAATTAACAAAAAAAATGAATTTCACAACCTTATATTTTTAAATTGCAAATTTTTCGTAGTACATTTTGTTTTTATGAATTTAAATGTTCATCATAAGGTTCTCACTAATCCTAAAGTAATAAGACACTAAAATTATTGTTGTAAAATTTACTTTTTGAAAAGTAAAATGTAATGGTATTTTACCCTTGTGGTTGAAATTTTGGAAATTTGTCAAACATTTTTCACAATTTTCTCTTCGTGTAATCGAAATTTTTTTAATAATCCAGTGATCCATATAATGCAAACTTTGCAATTTATTTTTGAGCGCCCTGAAATACATCTTGTAAGAATTTTTTAAGTAGGATAGTTAAATTAAATATTTGCAAGTTTTGAGTTTAATTTTTGTAAATTAATTATGGTTTTATGCGTTAAGAACTCTTCAACGGAAAACATTTTCTTATTATCTAAATTATACCTCTACTGCTAATATGTTCAATTTTGGAGGAAACTAAACTTTACTCTTCATAGCGCTAAGGAATAAATACTTAAATGTCATTTTTAATGGATACTTCTGTTTTACTCTTTCTACTGGTAAGTTTCAAGTCAAAGGTAAAAAAGGGCTGACTTTTGTCGGGCCGGCACCATCGGTACGCGAGCAATAAATGTCACGGCCAACGTTTGAGTAGAGAATATTTATTGCTTTTGAGCGGAAGGAAGGAGAAAGAGGAGAGCGGGGGGGGGGGGGGGGGGGGGGCTTTTTTTTTAAATTAAATATTTTAACATTCTCAAACAGTTAATGAACCAGGCATTTCTTTGTTAACTTTAGAATGTCAAAAACAAGTTTTTTGTTAACTGTAAAATGTCAAACATAAGTTTAATTGATTAGTTATTAAACTATGATTAAAGTTGTTTTTCTAAACGGCATATTATAGTAATTATTTGTAAAATGAATGAAGCTAGCATTAATTCTGATCATTGCAAAATACAATTTTCCCACAATCATTTAGTTTTCATATGAATATAAAGCAATTATATATATGTTTATTATTTTTTATATACTTTTTTAAAATATTCAATTGCAAGGAATTACATTTATATTGAAAGTTCAGAGATTTCAAGAAACGAAATTTTTCTAATTCTTTTGGCAAACTTACAAAATTTCAACCAAAAGTGTGGAAAAACTATTATTTTAACTTATCAAAAAGTAAATCTTCTCATAATAATTTTAGTGTCTTATTATTTTAGGATAAGTCAGACCCTTGTGATGAACATTTCAATTCTTAAAAACCAAATTTACTACGAAAAATTTGCAATTTAAAAATATAAGGTTGTTAAATTCAATTTTTTTTGTTAATTATTAAGATAGTATATATATTAAGAGTTCTTTACATGTGTATCATCTTTAGACTTAGTAATATTTTCATGCTTCAAATTGAAATTTAAGAAAACACGTTTTTTTTCAGAAAAATTGACAAAAGTGAAAAATTTTACTATAAAAAGGTCGGGTCCCACCGAGTTTATTTTTTAGAAAGATAATATATGTTCTTGCAAAACTTTTCTTGTACAAAAAAATTAATTTCTGAATGACGTATTTTGAGTTTTTTTAATTACAAAAAAACACGTTTTTTGCAGAAAAAAAACGAGTTAGAACAATTTATTAATTTTTTGTGAAATTTTATACAAACTTGGAACGATTTGATATTTTTTTATGGATTTGTTATAGTTTCATGGTATTGGGAAAAAAAATTCGTAAAGATATATTCAGTAGTTATTGAGAAAAAAATTATTTTCCTAACACATGTCTTTTTTTTCAAAAATTTCAGAAATCGAAATTTTCCTAAAATCACAAATTTTAAAGGGCTGTAAAATTTTAACCAATAGGAATATCCAAAAAATATTTGAGATTCTTCTTAATAACCATAAATAGAAGGTTTACACCAAATTTCATCAAAATCGGAGGGGGTGGGTGTCATGGCCTGGTCGATCTGACGTGGAATGACCCGAAATTGTTTTTCAAGTTAAAATAAACAATTTTACATTTAGTAGCAGTTAAAATGACAATTTAAAATAAGGATACATAAAAAAAAACTGGGACGATTTAGATTAATTTCTTGTGCAAAATTAAATTAAAATTCTAATCATTCATCATTAATTCAAACCAAACGGTGAAAACGATCCTCACATACACACTAATAACGTACATAGCGACTTTCACATCAGTGGAAGTCTAGGCGAATGACACCAAAACGACGTCGTGAATCTCACCAATAACTTCAGTTAAAATAGCTTAAATCTAAGTGAAAATTACAGCTACTTCAACGTAAATATCGGTGATAGCGGCCGCCGTACGGGCGCAAGTCTCGGCAATTATATTAAACCAACAATCGGCAAAAATGCCCGTACCGGTACAGGCAAAATGCCGATTGTTGCCCAGATTCCGTGATTGTCAGACTTGTAAGTCCAACAAAATTGTAATGCAGATTTGTATCGATCTCAGGAATGATTCAAAATTTCAATTAAAAGAAAAAGTCGAAATTCGCGTTTTAGTTGAACTGTACTATGTCCGACAGATGCAAACCTTTGCAATAACGTCAGTAACAATTATTATTTTCGAGTAAGACTCGACGAAAATGAGTATCACACAGCAACGTAATAACGGCGATAACGCTCGCCATAATTACAGGAATAACTGCCATTTCATCAGCGTAACGTTCTGCAAAATGGCTATAACATACCAATGTAAATAATTTCGATAGAGTCTAACATTAGAGAAAAATAAGGTGGGAGGGGATAATAATTCCATCGGTGGTTTGGGGAAGACTGAACGCATGCAGGTTCTATGATTGTCAGGAAATTTTAATCGCCGCGGGATCAATGAGAAATTTGTGGGAGGAAAGTTGGTTGTTTTCAGATTATCTGGCGCCGTCAGCAAAACGAGGGCTATAATGAGCCGAAACATTCGTCATTTGACAAGCCAACATACATTTACAAACACCCATGCCATACGCTGGACTCTGAACCCGCAACCTCCCGGTCTAGAAGCTAGCACGCTAACCACTATACCGTTTGGTTGGCTGTGGGAGGAAAACTTTGATAGGTGGAAAAATAAGAAAAATTCACGAAAGCGGAAAGATCGGCAGAAGCAATCACATCCCTGCATTAAGGCAACAATAGGCAAAAATGACCATCACACCAACGTAAATATCAACGCTAGCATCCAATATATCGATGGAAATCGCTGAAATAGACGCGATTGTATCGACGTCACAATCTACGAAATTGACAATCATAAGCGTAAATCTCGGCGATATAGACAACTATTGAGGCGCAAACCTTAGAATAGTGATTAATAGGGACTAAAATGAACATCACAAGAATGTTAATCTCGGTGAAAGCTCCCTTCTTAGCAGCGAAAATCTCGGCAATAACAAGCTTAACATCAGAGTAACGTTCGGCGAAACTAACCACCACACACCATCATAAATAACAGCGATAGATGCTGGCAATCAGCAAGAAAAATGATCATTACATCACAAGTTTGGGGAAATCTGAAAGTATGTAGGTTCCTTGATTGTCAGACAAGCAAGTAAACCCAATGAAATTGTAATGCAGTTTTGAATCCGTCTCAGGAATGATGGAAATTTCAAAAAAAAAAAAAAAAAAAAAAAAAAAAACTGAAATCTAAAAAAGCAGAACTGTACCATGGCTGACAGGTGCAATCTCTGAAATAGCGTCAGGGACACATCACGAAAATGAGCAGCATGCAAGAACGTGTATCTTGCCCTCTATATTAATCACGAAAATATCGGTCATTTTACCATCGTAACGTTCAGAAAAATGACCATCAAATATCAACGTAAATAATGCCGATAGACTACTATAATATAAGAGAAAAATGAGGAAGAAATGTAGTCATTCCATCGGCGATTTGAGGCAAATCTGAAAGCAAGCAGGTTCAGTGATTGTCAGGAAATTTTATTGCGAAAAGTGGTCGGTCTTGCGGTCCGAATTTTCGACGTTTTTTTTTTTTTTTTTTTTTTTAACTTTCTAATTTTTTTTTTCAAATTGATTTTTGTATTTTTGGTAACAGTGTATCTTTAATTGTCAAAATTAAAAGTTTCATTTTAATTTCGGAAAATTCCTTTAAACTTTTTGACAAAATCCCTGATAATTCCCTGATTTTTCCCGAAATGCCGAATTCCCCGACTTTTCCCGATATTCCCGGTTTTCCCGATCTGTGGACACCCTGTAGGCACAAACCCACACATTAAGAGTTTGTTTCCAGAATTCCTACAAAACGATTGATGTTCGATTAAGACATTATCTTTCTTTCCCTCCCAAGTAACTGAATAATTTCCATGAGTGTGAACTTAAAGGGCTATTTTATGAATCCCCACATACTGCTAACTTTTCCATATGATTTGAATATTTCATACATTTATAACTATATTCTGGGATAGAAATGTTTTTAACACCAGAACGAACCTTTTTGTATTTTACAACTATAATTAAATTAATTCAACTGTTATAAAGTAAATTATGATTAATTGCAATTTTTTCGGAATCCCCTGTTAAATCCATAACAATTTGATTCAAGCATAGAAAAACTGCAAATTTAAACTCGATAGTATATATAGGGTTCCGAAGGGCCCCTTCCCTAATTTTAATATTCGATAACCCAAAAACAAAGACCATTAGAATGAAACAAAAAATTAGTTATTTTGAAGCTACAAAAATATGAAAACGAATTTTTAAAAATTAGTTACAAATGTTGTCAACAGGTGGCACTGTAGTAAAAAATTCTAGAAACATGTTATAAATTGAGATCACGCTAACTTTTTTTCACTTTAAATAGTGGAACTGTCTGATGACTGATTGCTCTGAGCTCCAAAGCACTCTTTATTCATAAGAACTAGTGTACAGTGCCCCCTTGTTGGCAACATTTGTAACTAATTTTGAAAATTTAGTATCAGCTTTTTACAGATTTCAAAATAATTATACATTTCATTCTTCAATCGAATTTGTTTTTGAGATATTTAATTTTAAAATCAGGGAGTCCTTTGTTGGATACCCTGTATGTACTAATGACTACACCATCGCCACTACCTTTTATAAGCGGGCTGTATGACTTATGTTGCGATTATTTAGCGGGACGGATACACCAAAATATGCATCTTTAATTATTATCGATTTAACAATATATAGAAATTCTGAAAACTGGAACCAAATTTTTTTTTTATTTAAGTAAAATTACAATTTATTTTTGAATATTTTTCAAATAGTTTCCATTGTTAGTAAATCAAACTCTAAAAAAGAAGCGAATTTATTGTTTCAACTTTTAATAAAATTATTTATACTGTACTATCATATTACTCCGTTTTAGTCAATACCGATTGGGGGACGCGGTCGAAATCCTTCAGGTTTTGTTATCATAGAGTCGATGTCTTTCGGAGTATTTGTTGCAATAAATTTAATCAATTGTCTAAATAAGATAAGGTTATTTCTGAATTTATACTTGATGAAAGCTCCTTCATATAGTTTCTTGGGGCATGTAGTGGAGAACTTTGTTCTACATAAATAACACATATTATTTTGGATAAATTACAATTATATGTAAAAAAAAGGTGAAATTTGATATATTTTTTAATATCTTCCGTGGTGCCGGAGGGCCGCAGAAAAATCTGTGGCAGGCCAAATCCGGCACGCGTAGCGGCTGACGCTGGACTACACTATTAGACAATGCAAAAATGGAGGAAATCAAATAAAAGAGTGCAATATAAATCCCAATAGTCTAAAATCTTAAATTTTACAAAACAAAATACACTTATAGTAGAGTATCTCAAATCCTGAATCACTGACACTTCAAAGATTCCGGATATTAGAGCATATCATTGTTCATACACAAAATTAATGAAATAATACATATAAATGGAATAAACCAAAAAAAAATCCTTATATAACTTGATGCGGTTTTGAAAAACATTTGTTTTAAGGTTGTTTTAATAGTTTTGACTTTTGGCTAAACTTTTCTCCTCGAATCCTTATTATTTCCGATTCTGAAATTGTGTCTTTGCTCTAATCCTTTACATGCAGAATTCAATGCTTCCAACTAATTGCTCCAAAGTAATTTTATCCTTAATCACTTTGCTTTCGGATACGGATAAGCTTCGTATTTTTAATTTTTTTTTTTTTTGGATGTACGGAATTCAGATGTTTTGGTGTAATTGTATTAGAACTTCAAAACATGCATTTGAATAGATAATATGTTTCTGATAATTATTGTAAGAATTGAAAGTGATAAAGGAGTTCATGTTTTCCATATTTCGACCAGTTTCCTTGGTTCAATGTAATGAAAATAGAATAATATTCCAGAAATAAAATCCAAAAAATTAGATTGTAAAAGCTACGATTTATGTACATTTTTTACATTGGTCAGTGACAGATAAATAGATTTTCAGTTTAACACAGTCCTGAAAGAAAAGAAAGAAATTTAGTCTCATACATTATGAAAAAAAAAAAGTAATTATGTAGACATATTTAATCAAATATACATCAGGGTAGAAATGTTCAGAAAACTGAAATTTGAAATGAAATTTTTGCATTTAATTTATTGGTAATAACTAAGTAATACATAATTTCATAATAAATTAACAAATAATAAAAGAGCTAAAAGTCTCCACAGACCAAATGTTTGAAAGTGATAGTTTTAATAATGGCACTTTTAAAATGAAAAATGATGTTTAAAGATTGTGAGGAAAAAAAATACACATGATTTTCCGAGTTGGAATAATACTTATTTAAGTCTGGAAATTTATCATCTGTTTCAAATAATGCATACAAACATTGTTATATCATTACAAGTTTAAAATTTAACCATTTAAGTGCTGCAACAATCAATAAAACATAATTTTTTGAATTTTATGTTTCTTATCTTATAAATTGCATGCACAGGGGGTTTTCTAAAAAATTTAGGGATAATTCCAAAAATTATAGGGGTAATTCTAAAAAATTTTAGGAATATTTTTCTTCTAAAACTGACACAAGCTTCTAACGGACATTCTTTCCAAAGCTTGCTTCAATGGCAGCAAAACACTGCCAAATTTGAAAAAATTGAACAATTCGAATCACTTTTTAGTCAGAATTAGTAGTATGTTTAAATGCTAATTATGCTATTTTGAATAACATGGGAATCTAATTAAAACCACTCATTTAATTTTTTAAGTAGCATTCAAAGTACTTCAAAAGAGAATAAAGTTTTTTAAACTTTAATATTTATTAATTTAGATACAATATAATTTTTTAATCAATGATTAAACTTGTAGAGTCTAATACTAAATTTTTAAACACTAGATCAATACGCAAGAAAAAATCAAGAACATAGCAGATTTTATATCAGCCTTAAAATTGGCAAAAATGACCATCACTACAATCTAAATTTCGGTGATCACTATACCAACATCAATCTCTGTAATAGCAGTTATCACACCAACATAAACCTCAGAAAATATTATTTTACCTTCTAGACGAATAATTGAGTTTTAGAGAACAATTTTAAAAATTTCGGAGTCTTTCGCATTTTTAGGAATTATCGAAAAATTTAAGTACAATTTTAGGAATTTTAGGGAGAAACAAAAATTTAAGGAATATTAGGAATTTTAGGGCGAATGCAACCGCTGCATGCTATTAAATATTAAGCCGTGGAAAAGTTAAATTCTTTAACAGAAAATAAAAAACTAATTTCCAGTTATGCTTACACATTTCTCTTCTTTTTAACCAATATTGCATCTTTACTTTTCAATCCTCTTTTTAGTTTCTTCCCATCCCTCACAACTGACATTGAATTCCAAAATTTCTCTTCTTCCTCATCCACAACCTCTACTTCTTTTTGCGATGCTTTTGTTTCAGGCATTGCATCTTGAATTGGATTATCCAAGGCAGTTTTGAACAAGAGACAGTTCAGTCTCGTCTTCAGGTAAACCTTAAAAGAAAACAATTACAATTATAAACTAAACAATCATAATTGAAGGGCCATGGCAAAGAACAATCAGTCGAATTTTTTTCGAAATCAAGTTTTTCCCTCGATCTGCAAAATTATAGCAGATAGTTTAATAACACAGAGTCTTCTGGAAAATTAATATCATGGTACGTGATATTTTGAGCAACCATTTATTTCAACCCTGATATAATAATTCAACCATTATTTTCGACCCAGAGACTTGGAAACTTAAATCAACTTTTCTGGAGAACTGAGAAAAACGGACTCTGATCCATCTTTTTCATAGCATGTCCAGACAGTAAACCAATTTGAATTTCTCTGAAAATTCCTGGTCACTAATGTTTTCAATGTAAAAGATCAAAAAACTAAACTTAAAGAAAAGAAATTTGTTTATAAACTTTTTAAAGTATTATTGGCAAAAATGTAATCTCTAGCACTAGTAAAACTGCATTTTAATTTTACCATATTTTAAATTTTGAATTTAAAAGAAAAAACTGAATTCCTTATTTAATTAGATTTTTAAAAAATTTCTCTGACAATTACCAGTTTTTTTTTTTTTTTTTTTTTACTTTTACATATTTTTCCTGTAGCAACACACCCTGTTTTCAGCAACCCTTCTAACTGATAGCAGAAACATTCTTTGGTTGTTTACAAACATGCATTAACATTTTTTTTAAGGTCAAATCGATAAGTTATAAATGTATAATTTTGAGCATAATTTAGAGGCTTGAAAATTGATTGACAAAGCACACATTATTCTCGCCTCTGTAGCAGAATCTACTGCAGGTAATGAGTAGAATTTTCAATGAATGTATTTTAATTTTTGAGAAATAAAAATATTAGAATGAGAAACTAAATGGATTCAGCTTTAATATCAATAGAGGGATTTTCTGGTTGACACAAAGGACGTTTTAAGCTCTTTTATCTACTTTTAGACAAATTAGAATAACAAACTAATGACTACAAATTCCTATTACTTACCTATACTTTTTTCTACAAAACTCACTTATAGCTATTTATTATAGAAATTATTTGATGTTTTCTATGTATTAGAAAAATTATGAAAAAAAAGTTATTTCTTCAAGGTCAATGAGCTAGATGTAATATCAGAGTTCACTCTAAAAATGAAAAAGAGCAGGGTGCTATTTCCAAAAAAAAAAGGGGCAACTCCTGTTTCCAAGGACATTTTTATTACAAATTGCAGAAATTTGTATCTGATTTAATGTCGTAATTTTTGTATTTTACTTTTCTAACTCCCAACCACAATAAAACGGTATAGTGGTTAGCATGCTAGCTTCTAGACTGCGAGGTTGCGGGTTCGATTTTGATTGCTAAAACAGGGTGGCCACAAAATTCAAGAAAAAAAGTTCCCTGATAATTCTCTGATTTCCCTGACAGATTTCTAAAAAATTCCCTGATTTTAGGACAAACTTTTTTCAAATTTCCCCAATTTTCTTAGGTTTTCCAGATGTCTGGACACCCTGATCAAATAGAACCTGTATGCTAAAGAGATAATATGCTATTTTGTAAAAAGATAGAGTTGCTGGTAAAGAAAAGTTTAAATTATTCCATAACATTAAACTTCTAATGGCTTACCACTACGAATCTCCATGTAAGTAGCGCAAAAATATGGATGAATGTGCCTTAAACAATACAAAATTTCCCTGATTTTTATGAAATTTTAAAAAAAATTCTGACATTTCCCTGAATCAGAAAGCTCCCTGATATTTCCAGGTTATCCCGGTTCTGTGGCCACTCTGCAAAATTTCGTAGAGAAACACTGGAATTCAGCTACAATATATACATTTTGCTTTTTATTTACCTACTCTAGAGGAGAGTTTCCCGCACCATAACTTTCAAAAGGAAAATCTTTTCGGCCAATTCTAATAAATATATTATATCCGTCTTTAATAAGCTTAACTATAACTGGTTAAATTCAGTTTCTGCAAGCTAAAAGAACAACAGTAATCTTTGTCAACTGTTATATAGCATACTATTAATCAAGCTGTTTAGATTTCAAACTGTGGTGCTGGATTAGGTCACAAATGATTGATGGAAATAATACAAAAACATAAGACTGTCAAAACTTTTTCAATCTGTTTGTGCAATTAAATGGTTATTATTATTTCATTTTGGAATGCTTTCATA
Source organism: Linyphia triangularis (assembly GCA_963978545.1). Lineage (NCBI taxonomy): Eukaryota > Metazoa > Arthropoda > Arachnida > Araneae > Linyphiidae > Linyphia > Linyphia triangularis. The sequence continues at coordinate 64,694,935 of OZ021731.1, forward strand.
GCAACTAACGAATGTTGATCTAGAGTATGGGTGACAAATGGACATTGCAATTGCAATACCAAACACTGTTTGAAAATTATTTTTTCAAACATGGGTTTATTTTTTAAATGTTAGTATGCCAATGATGGTAAGCTCTTAAGCAATATTTCTAATGATTTTGTGTTCTGGAGAATATTTTACAACAAAGCACTTACAAACGGCAAAAATACAATGATATTTTTCTGACTTTCCAGGCCATAGTTCAATTAAAAAAAAAAATTCTTATCGATTAGTAATACCTTAAGATAAAAATAGCAGAAGTCAGAAAGGTTTGAACAAAGCTAATTATCAAACTGTGATGGTGGAAAACCAAGCATTTATCTGACTTTTACAACACTTTGAAAATCCCAAAACTTTTCTTTGACATTTTCAGAATTCCAGTTTGTATCCATTAGGTGGTTAACGACTGTCGATGGTGTTTAAGAAGAAAACATTAAACTACCCCCAAACTCACCTTCTTCAACAACTTATGCGTGTTTAAGTCATGAATCCTCAGAAATCTGTCCAGGCCACAGGAGGCAATCAGTGGTAGAGTTGGATGACACTGGATACAACGGATGCCGCCAGAAAATCCCTTGAAGACATGCACCAGGAGCTTCTTCCTGAGGTCAACTAGTGCCATACGACCTCTACAGCTTCCCACAATAACCTGGTTTTCATTGTGGGCAAGAGACAGCGTTTTGAGTGGTTGGTTCTCAAATTCCATATCGATGACTGGACGTCGCTGAGCTCTAGTGTCATATAGGCGAATCTGCAGGAGTGTAGAATTTGCTGTTTAGTTTGTTGGAAAATTTATATGGTGCTAAACTGATACACATGTTTATATCCAGTTTACTAAAAAAGATAAGTATTGTTCAAGGACAATCCTTTTAAGAAATTTTTGAATTTTGTGATAGTACATCGTAATTGAACACCAGTGAGATTTCAAATCTTCTAAATATCAGATTTAAAGCATTTTAAATCAAATATGAAAGGTAAAAATAAAGCAAAAGGTGCATATAATTTATTTTGGTTGTTTTAAGTTGCTTTTGCAATATATTAGGCTGTTTATATGTTCAGGAATCAACTCAGCAAAAAAAAAAGGCAAGCAAGCATTGTTTTTCACTGAAGGACAATTGATACCATGGATGTGAAAAAACGATAATTTTGTGCAAATTATGAATTTTTATTTAGATTTTATTTCATGATATTTAAAAAACAAATCATCATAGATTAAAGTTTCGAACAATTATTTTATAAATTTAATTGATGATTTAAATTCTATTAGGTTTCACGGATGTGACATGCTCTCTCAAACTTTTTCCTCTGTCAATGATAAAATAATTCATAAATAATTTAGTCTATAGCTAATTTTTTGCATCTGAACAAAACATCTGCTTCCTTTATGAAAACAATAGATTACTGCCAACTACTATGATTTAATGAAACTTTTTTGGGTGTCCACATATGTGGCCTATTGCTCTGGTTACAGGCATAAAACTTAAAACAAAATAAACACAAAACTTAAACTTGACTTATAAGTGTGTTCAATTTATAAAATATCCTGAACAAGTCAAAATAGTAAGTGGTGACTTTCACTGTAGTCAAAATAGTAATGTGATATTTCACCGTTTGGGAGTAAAATTTAAGTAATAATTAGTATATTTTATTGCAATTCATTACATCAGTCATACTAATAAGGTTGTTGAGGCCTAAAAAAGAAATTTTATTAGTATACTTTTTGTAATAAACACCAGTTGCTCAAATTTTTGATTTTTTGTAAAATGACCTCAAAAGAATGTGCGATTTTAGAAATTGAAAAATTTATTACTAAAATAAGGGGACTAATATTTCAATAAACTGTTAACATGGTTTATTTACAATATAGAAGAAAATGTTTCAGGAGTTTTCCAGATATTATCAAGGAATGTTCCAAGTTTTTTCTTCCAGTAGGCATAAAAAAGTCCTGATATTTTAAAATAAAAAATGCTATACCATGTAATTGCACACAAATTTTGAAGGGGAAAAAATGAAGCATCTATTTTATAAAGAAATCACTATTTTTCTATATTTAAATGTAATTTATTAAATTACAAAATTCCAGGAGCAAAGTTGTAAAAGTCAAATTTTGAGGAGTTCCAGGTGAATTTAATTTTAGGGCCAGGAAAAAAAATCTAAATTTCCAGTAGGTTCCACCAAAATATAATTGGTTCAGTCATTGGTGTATATGGCACAAGAACCAATTTTGGTAATTCTCCGCAAAACTTGTATTAATTTATGAATTAAATAACAAAAATATAATGTTTAACATACACAAAAGAGTATGGTTAATATGACTTAAATTAAATTAGTAAAACCAATGTCGTTGAGAAATGAAAAAAAAAAAAATTAGAATGAGCATCATTACCCTATACATTTTTCAGTTATATTTCTTATACTAAAGTAGTGAACTCTAGTGGACTGAAATTTAGATACAAGCATAAAATATGTTTAACAAAAAGTACATCTGTGCAGAGTCAGTGGTGGTTATGAACAAGTGTGAACATCAAAGATCTCTTTTGTCTAGTGGATAGAGTATCTGACTGGAAAACCAAAGGTCTCACGATCGATCTCCAGCAACCGAAAAAAAAAAGCTACTAGCTCTACTAGAACCTAAAATTCACCACTAAATTAAGCACTTTTCAAGAGTTTTCAATATTTATAAGCACTTTAAATCCTTCCCTTCTAGTATATTTCATTACAAACTAAAAGTTCACGTGCAAGCATTCAAACCTTAAATAAATTAGCTATACTTATATCAGTTATACTATTCATTATAATGTTCTCAAGTGCATATGAATCCACAAACACAAACTTTAGACTATCTGCCAATAATATCACTGGTTACTATTTAGTAACTTGAGATATCCAACTGTAATCACAATCAATAATTCCATTCAAATTACAACATGATGATGAGAGTCTTTTCGGTATTAATCAACATGTATAGTGTTTCATAAAATACAAGTTGAAAGCAGACAATGTGTTTATAATGGTGCCTTAAACAGCCAGGTAATTGGTAAGTTATGTAACAAGATCTAAAAGTAAGCAAGTTTTTACAGGATCTAAAAACTTTCAATATAATGTTAGAAAATTGCATTGCAATGGTTCTGGTTATTAAATTTAATGGTTATTAAATTTAATCTCAAAAGTCTCTCATTAAGTAAAATTCAAAATCTATTATTTCTAACCAATAATAACTCAAATAACACAGATTTATTTGAATTCCAGAAAAAGAAGAGTATTTTCATGAATTATAAATATTTGACTAACGAAATTTTCAGTGCGTAAATTACAAAAAAAAAAGTTTTACTGAGAAGGGAATTTTAATAAAATCGAATATATTACTGCTATAATTGCAAGTTTAAATTGGCTAGACAACAAAATGGGCAAGAAAAGAACAGAGAGGAAGTTGTAGTGCTTGCAGATACAAATGAAAACAAAACATATTACAGTCGAAGTTACATGGATAATTTGATACATTCAATAAAATCTAAAATATTACTACTTACATGATGGTGACGGGTGCAGGTAACTATGTTTTCATTAGATTTATATTTCAAATCCGTAATCCAAATAGGAACTTCTAAATCCAAAAAGTCATTCTTCACCTGCAACAAATTAAATAATGATATACTCTTTCTTCCTTGACAATCAACCCCCGTTCATTGAAATTGATTATAATAAAATTTCCAATATCGTAAATCAAAAGTAAAGATAAAAAAAAAAACTTTTAAAAGCATGTTCTAAGTGGAAAAGTTTACAGCGAAAGGTGCTATTTACCTCAGTAGAAAACAGCAAAGGTCAACAAATGTTCATTGCAACTGAGACTGACGCATGGTGATTGGTGAGCTTACTTCTATACCACATTCTGATTCTACCCTATTTTGATTGAAAAGATGCCAAGCAGTGCTGTGGACACTGATTTTAAGTTGGTATTTGAGAACATTGTTGTCAATCTACCCTACTCATCGCTCTGTATTTCATCGTGTTTTTTCTTTAATTCTCGGGTATCAGATTAAGCAGTTTATAATGGGTTTACCCAAACAAAGCACATATTTATTACTTTATCAGCTAATTCTTAGGTTGAGTTACTTAAAACTTGAAGAGCCGCTAATATCCAAGAAGAGCCATGGCGAATTGACCCCTATAATATCCACGGTTTGTGCCACTAATGTAGGTATCACCAAAATTTACATTGTTGTGGTAGTGAATTTGATTACAATCGCCTCTATTGCAGTGATTTTCATTGGTATGTTAGGCGCTAATGATTTATATAGCTGCAGTTGTAATATTAGATATAACCAAGATTTACACTTGTATTAAAAAAAAAATAAAAAAATATGGTAATTTCAGCCTAGATTTAACAGTGACATTGCAGCTATGCTGAGATGTGCAACACCATCATATATTTGCATTAGCTTAGGCTCCCCCTGATGCGATAGTTGCTACATGTCCATGCTTAGCGTCAGTGTTAGGATCATTTTGCTATCAGGTTTGAATCAATGAATAAGGACTAAATTTAATATAATTTTGAACAAGAAAATTAGTCCCAATTTTTATGTGTAATCCAGACATTATGCAGTTTAGAAGAAATATTGATTTAAGCTTTTTTTATGACAATTTTGGGATGATGGTTATTTTCACCTAGTTTTATGCTGGTATCATTGCGTAACGATCACTTAAACTAAGCACTACACGCCAATATAAATAATAGTAATAGAGACTGACAATCTGCAAGAAAAGTTATCATTACATCGGAAGTTTGGAGAAGTCTGAATGTAAGCAGGTTCCGTGGCTGTCAGACTTGCAAATAAGTCTAATAAAATTGTAATGCAGATTTGTATTAATCTCAGGAATGATTGAAATTTTAGACAAAAAATGAGGTAAATCTGCATTTTAGCAGAACTGTACTATGTATAACAGGTGCAAAAGCAGAAGTTTGCTGATTGGTGGAAGTAATCACATCCCTGGAATCCTTTCTTTTGTTATAGAATTACTATTATACAATAAGAGACCCCCCCCCTCCCCCTCTCAAACAAGTTGTAAAATTTTTAAAGGGTGAATAACAGGTGTCAATAGATAACTGCAATTAGACAATTTACAAATACTATTTATTCCAGTCTATATCTTACAATTTGAAGGACTATTTCAAGTTTCAGGTAAAGAAATTAAAGGGATTTCTAAAATAAGAAATATTTCTTTTTGCACTAATATTTAAAAACTTTTTTATTCAATTTTGATTAAAAACAATAGCACAATTATACTGTACCAAATAAGCAAGTACTAAATAAATATTTAAAAAACAAAAATACAAACTCACGTTTTTTCCATGAAACACTGGAGAACTAGAGGCTTGCAGGTCCCAAATTTTCAAGTCATTTTTAATACCACCAGTGGCTATTTGAAAGTTCCTGAATGGATTTGGTTGCATTGTACACAACTGGGCACCAGTATTGATTGTAACCTCCTAAATTTAGAATGAAGTTAATCTCTCAATACTAAGAAAAAGTAAAGAATAAAAAAAATCACAGCTGTTTCAGAATGTTTACAACACACATACTTCTATGCATCACAATGTAAAAACTATTGGATTTAAAAGTATTACATTTTTGCAAATTTGTAAAGAAATCTTTGGGAAATCTACTGATAAGAAAAATTTAAAGATGCAAACTTTCAGTTTATGACCACGTCAAAAATATTTTTTTTTTTTGCATGGCAGTCTTCCCAGGAAAAACTAACTACTGCAAGAATCTAATTTTTACAGGCACAGAGGTCAGGGTGACACAAAATTCAGGAAAAAAAAGTTCCCTGTTAATGGACAATCCCCTCATTTTTTTTTTTTAATTCAATTTTAAATGTTTCGAAAAGGCCATACACACACAAATTTCTGCTCAATACGTTTTTTTTTTTTTTTAAAATTTGCAAACAAATTAAAATTATTTATAATAATTAATTTGCACTAATTGTTCCCCTGTTAGACTTTGGCGAAAAAACAATTCATTCAGCTCGAAGCTAATGTGATGCCAAAAGATCTGAAATAGCTTGGCTTGAAACCAGTTTTGCAAGTTTCTCGCAAATCGTGCCAAACTGTATGGGATATTTCAATTGTCTACTAAACAGCGATGCCAAACCCACACCAATTATTTGGTAGAAACCTCACGATAACCATAGAAACGAAAGGATGTTTTGACATCATAACTATAGTTGAGTGTTTTGATAGGACTGGTTTTGGGGTATATTCTTTTCTTAATATTTAATAACTAATTTTTTTTAAAGAACTTTTGTTTAAATATTTGGAATCAGAAAGAAATTCTTCATAAATATAAACTAATTTCACTGGTTTTTAAAAAATGCAAGAACTGCCAATTACCTAATTTCCTTGATAGATTTCTAAAAAATTCCCTGTTTTTACGCCAAACAAATTTTCCCAACTTTTCCAGATGAGTAGACATTTCAATCAAACACACATGTCAAAGAGATAATATGCCATATTTTTTAAAAGTAGTTTTGGAATAATGAAAAGTTTAAATTATTCTGCAACATGAAATTTCCACTATTATCGTCACAATTATCTGGGTGAATGACGCCAAAATATGGGTGAATGGGGAAACATATCAAAACAATGATAGCAAATTTCCCAGATTTTTGTGAAATTTAAAAATATTCCCAAACATTTCCCAGAAATAGAAAGCTTTCTGACATTTTACTGATTTACAGGTTTTGTAGCCACTCTGAGAGGTCTATATTTTACTAAAAATTTGTTTGAATTTCGATGTAGTTTGTCAGTAGTACACAGGGTTCCCACTCAAATCACAGAATGAAAACCAATTACTTTTCAAGGACTTTTAAGGGCCTAATTAATATTTTTAAGGACATTTGAAAATTTGTTTTCAGGCATCATATCTATGTATAAATTTTTAATAGAGTATATTCTACCAAAAAAGTTACAAGTTGTTGGATGCATAATACAAATATGTCAGGAAAATTACAATACGGTGCAGATAAGAGGAGGTCATGCGGGGTAGCAAGTCTGAGTTGCATTTTTATAAATATTGCAGTTGGCCTCACAACATTTGCACAAATTACGGACTATTAAGGACCTCTAAGCATTTTCAAAATTCAAACAAGTTCAAATATATTGAGCACTTTTAATGACTTTCAAAGACCGTGGGAACACTGATAGTAGTATGGCGACAACGTCGATGGTAACTCATGAGGAATTGTAACCAATCACAAAGTTCTAAGGTGTTTTTAAAGGCTTGCTTTAATTGGTCGAAATTGCTCGAGTTGCTGTGATGTGACCGAGTAAAATCCTCATTATCTCACTCTTTTATGGGTGCAGTATTTTAAGTAGTAGTTTTAAAAAATGTGGTATATTTAATGATTGAAAGATTTCATAAAATATTTAATGGACCTTATGCAGAGCGGTACTAGGAGTGGGATTGTATTAAATGGCAATATTCGTTACATACTCCTGACCAATCACACCAAACCTTTAGAAACATGTTTTTTTTTATATGGGTTGAGGTATGTATATTTTTAAAAACATTCTTGTTTAAACTTTGAAAACTCTATTGAACAATTTTCAACTTATAAGACTTGCATAACTAACTTGTAAACTAGGTGTGAAAATGTGTGACATAATATTCTAAAGATGAACAATAACAAACCAGGATGGTCTCTGGTATGTTAGATTGAAGTTGACCTGTGAAGTAACATGAATAATTTTCATTTGATGTACAAACTAATTGATTTGTCAGAAAGCAGTAAAAAATACAATGGCTTAAAATGTGATAACCTTAGTTAAAAAAAAATGTTTCTCGAAAAAGGGAAAGGGAGGGTTGTGTTAAATTAAAGTGGAAAAATGCTTTGTATCTTGACAAGAAGTATTACAAAAATTTTAGCAAACAAAACGAGCCTGTGCTTGTATAGCAATTAACTTTACAGAGAGCAAAGCGAGCCTGGGTTTTCTTAGCAACAAACCTTTCAATGAGCAAAGCGAGCCTTTTATTGCTAAGAGCCGAAAGCAAGGACATAAGCACTTTTGAAGCATCTCAAAAAAAAAAAAAAAAAAAAAAAAGAAGAAAAAAAAAGACAAAAAAAAAAAGACCCACACAGCTAGTGGTTAAATAAAACAAAAACAATTATAAATGAGATAGAGATGATCTAAATAGATAAAAGATTGACTTGATGAAAGGACAAACAAATAAACATAAGAATTTTTTACTCTATAGTAATACATGAACACAACTTCTAGAAAATGAAATATATGTATTAGCACGATTCTTAACTTTTCAGTGTAAGTTTTTTCAGCTTGTCCAATACTTGAAATAAAAATATTTAGATCAAAATGTTCTTGGTTTATTTATATTTTGTTTGTTTGTCTGGACACCTACCAAACACTCAAGGCTCACAGATGATTTTTAATGAATTCTTATGAACAGTATATATTTTATTAATGATAAATCATAGTGATGTATCATTGAAATCCAAATATTCTAAAAAAAGTAGATGTTTTTTAAACATATAATAATATCATACTTTTTTAATTGAAGGAATCCTTTGGAAAACACATTAACAAAATTAAAATTCACTCAATTAAATTATTTTACTGCACAAGACACTTTGAGGATATTTTTTCCCCTTTGAACTTCTTTTTGCTTGCCTAAACAAATGGCCAATTTTTTTACTGCAATATAGCTACAATGTCAGCAACATTCTACTTTGGGGTTTGGAAAAGCAATATAATAGAAATCCCCAACCAGTTCTTGCGTTATTCAATTTTTATTGTTTCCAACAAACATTTGTGATTCTTTAAGTGTTTGTTATTTGTCGTTAGAAGTAAAGATCAGCAGAAAGTTATAGAAAAAAAAAAAGAATAAAATTAGATTCAAGTACAATTATTATAATTCATATCTACATATTAACTTATAATTTAAAATTATAAAAAACTTCTTAGTTATGCACTCTACCATTTGGAGAAAATCAGTTTATTACCTGTTTAAAATTTTTTTTCCATAGTTTTACTGTACCATTTTCACCTGCAGTTACCACACGACTGAAAGAGATATTAATATATAGTAAGCATAGATATCATAAAAAGTAGTTTTGAAAAAGCAATAAAGTTTTTTAGAACTTTTGTAAAAAGACGTTTCTTAGAGAGAAAAAAATTACCAGTTAATAAAATTACCAGTTTTAATGGCAAATTAATTATCTACAACAGTTGCGATATTTTGGAGAAAAAGTCTTAGTAAAGAAAGTAGGGTTAAAACAGCATAACTTTATGCAAAACAAAATGCAAAAATTATGTATTTAGAAAAAAGGAGAATTTTTTTACAAATGCACTGGGTCATTCTCTCAAAACAGGCAACTTTTCAATATTAAAACAATTTTTAGAAAAGGATGCCATAAATGTCTGTTATACATTTTTTGTTATCATTACAACAAGAAAAATATATATATATCAGCAGCACAAAAAACTGTTAATTGTGGGAAAGAAAAAATATTTAAAAAAGCCCTATGTCAAGACAATGTTGTTCATAATACAACAATGACTGAAGAAAAATGATTTAATTGCAAAAGTATTTTATAGATAAATTTAGTAGAACATCAATGTTTTAATTTGCATACCAGAAAAAATAACTGAATAAAGCTGAAAAATTATTTAGAATTAAAATTAAATTTTCAAAAGTATGCAAGTTCACTGTCAATAAAATTCAATTACTTTAATAAAATGCAAATTAAAATAATTTTGTTTTTAAATTTAATTACAATAGTAGAGGGGTACTTTTAAACTTGCATCTATTTTAATTGTAATTTGAATAAATAACAAACATCATTATCCTGATTTGTCATTATGTTTATTATTTACCAGGATAATATTGAAACTTAGATAACTAGAAGCTGGCACCTTCTACTTAAAACTTTTTAAGTAAATGTATCTATTTTCTAAAATCTATTATGTTTTCTATATTGTAATGTAAACAATATCCTATTAGCCTGGTATTTTTTGTCGATGACAAGAAAATGATTCTTATTAAAGATAACTTCACAATTCCACAAAGAAGAAAATGGTGCAAAATGAGAATATTTATACAGCTTACTAAAGAAATAAAAGTTCTTGAAATCAGCACAAAAATAGAATGCTGTTACAATCTGTAGTTAAAATATTGAGTGTAATGCAATCTGCCAGGACAATGATATTATTTTCAATGACAAACATTTTATAATTCTGAAAAAATAATGTAAGTATATTTAAAATTATTTTTCCTTGTATAAAACACTTAATTTCAAATGTCTTAAATATACTTTTGTATGGATATTAGTTTTATCATTACTTTATTTATAACAGCATAGATGGCTCTTGCAACAAGCGAGGATAATGACTTTTGAACACTTGATATATTTTTTAATATATTTATGAAAATGAAATTCTGTGTTTTATTTATCTAAAGGTGAGCTCTGGAACATGGAAAAGTTATTAAAAGGCTATCTATTAATTATTTTCATAATTTAATTTTTTTTAAAGTGGTATAAAGTATAATATTGCAACATGTATTTTTCCTATTTTGGGAGAATGAGCAACACAAGTGGATAATAAAATTCATATATCTCACCCATCAAAACAGCAAAGTCCCTGAATGGCTCCTTCACCTGTAGGTAAATAGTGTGGTACTGAGAAGGATTGACTTTCAGTGTCATATTCTTTTACAATTTGGTTTTTTTGACCTACACACACCTGAAAAGGAATGGAATATTGACAGGAAATGATGAATGCTTTTTAAAAACTAAGCTTAGGAATAGTATCATTAAATAAATATAAATTGATAATAGACCAGTTTTTTATTGGTACAAAAAAAAATTCATAAAGCTTATATAATTACATTTATTTTTATCTAGAAACATAGCAATATTCAGCTGATAAGTTACCCCAATGTTGAATATGCAAATGTAGTATGTTGTGGTGACTGAACAAAAGCAGGTAGTAAACTTTTTCTTGCATAAGTTTCTTTCTAATGTAAAATTTTTTTTTTTTTTTTTTGCTATCATGTTGCTCCTTGAGTGTAATAATACAACAGATTTGTTAACATGGATCAATGAACATGGCAAAAAAATTACTTTGAAAATCGCAGAGGGCGCAGTGGGTTTTCTAAAAAAAAATTAGGATTATTCCAAATATTTAAAAATTAATTATGGAACAAAAATTTAAGGAATATTAGGGTGAATGTGACCCATGAAATCGCCTTAGTTACAGTTTTTTCTTTTTGTAGTTGTGACCAAAACGTTAGTCAGGCTGAAAAGGTTACAGGAATTTTGGCGATTCTTTTCTATTTTTTTCTCAGCTTGATGATTAGAGGATGAGTGTATGTTTTACCAAAAACTAGGGTCAATATCAGCTGAAAATTATACCAGAAATTAAACATTTTAATGACCAGTTAATGAAGTGACAAAAACAGGTCGATTTTATCTTTTTGTCAGCTTTTTTAAAAATATAAAAATTGTAGCCGTTTAATTACTGATTGCCTATAGATATTCTTTCCAATATACTCTTAATTAGATTTCAAAACTTTTCTGGCTGACCATTTTACTTGGCATTAATACAATGATTAGTGACCTTAGATAGAGGAACTTTTTTTTACTTTTTTCTCAGATGCATCGCCCCAGCACAGAGCAGTGATCTCATCTTCTTTTTCCAATTCTTCTATATTATTTAAGTTTCTAAAAAGCCCATTTTCAGTGTCAACACCTAACAGAAGAAAAACAATGGCATTAGTAATTTTGTTTTATTTGGAACTTTGAGTACATATTTTGACAAATTCAGAAAATAAAACAAACACATCCTAAGTTGAAGAGGTGCCAAACAGAACCTCACGAGAAATCCCTCATATTTTGCACACACACAAAAATCAGTACAAATACCTAAAATCATTGAAAAGAAAGAGTATGTTAATTCTAAAACATTGGACTATCCTATACATCTTAGTGACTGCATATTGAAAGATATGAAATAAACTAAAACAACTTAAAGAAATTAGAAACTAAAAGTGATAAAAAACATTGTGGAAAAAAATTGGTGCTTTGGGAACCTAGGAGCTTTTGCATGTATGGATATCATATAGACAGGAAAATAGGTAGATAGGAAAATAGGATTGGAACAAAACTTGCCAATTTTTTGGATTAGGATATTTTCAAATAATTAGTCAATCATTCCCACTACCTTTAAGAAAATAATTAGCTGCTTATTTAACAATCGTATAAATGTAGTACAGTAAATGAATATTACATTTGGGTGATCTTTAATTATTAAAAAAATTTATACAGTAAAACCCCGTTGATGGGAAATTACTTAACACAAAATCTCATTTAATATGAAAGAAAAGCAATTTTTGGTACAATGAAGCTTAAACTTAACGTTAATATATTTGTGTAGACGAAATTCTACAGCATGAAATCCCGCTTAAATGAAGTATTCTCCATTATTTGAGATGAAATTTAAAAATGCATGAAATCATTCCTTAAGTTCGACACCCTATAAAACAGGAAAAAAATGCCTGAAAAACAAATATCAGGGAAATCGCTGTGAAATAAGCAAATTTTGGCTTACAATTTGGATGGCATCCAACTGTTCCTGTATCCCACAGTAAATACAGAAACCTAAGTCAGTAGCTTTTACATTTTGAATATGAATCGAAAGCAGCAATTGTCAATTGTTATCGTTAAAAACGAGGTAAAATTTTTTTAATAAAATAAATTATACTCTTTTTAAAAAAATTTAAATTACGGTTAAGTGTGGAATTTCCAACAGCACTATATCAACGATTTTAGAGAATCGGGAAAAGATTTAAGCAGCTTATGCGATAAATTGCAATGTAAAAGTTAGAAGTAAACAGCAGTATTAAATACACATATAGCTAATAGTATAAATCTGCATTAATTATGTAAAGGAATTTATACGGTTAACACAAAAAACAGTTAACATGAAAAAATTTCAGCTGCCCCATCGACTTCGCTTTAACAAGGTTTGACTGTAAAAGAAAATTGTTGAGGAAACATTTTGTTGAAGAGGGGACAGCAATATTTAAAATTAATTTAGTTAACTTTTTTTATTTAGAGAAATGTGATATGTTTTATATGTTATAATATTACTCATAGTATTTACATCAATTTAAAACTACTCAAAATACTCTTTTTACTGCTATTAAGCAAAAAAATGCCAAAGTTTTGTTTTTGCATGAATCTGGAAAATCTAACAAGGTATCCACTCCACTTACTTAGAAAATGAGGCCAGAAGTAAGGTCAATTTTTCATAAATTAGGTCTTTGTTATTGGAACCAGCATTCGATGAAGGAAGATGTAAATATGTACATTCAGTGAAACCATTATTCACATTTAATATTCTTTATTAATCGAATTACTATATATACTTCAATCAACGATATAGATGGTCTAGGCCAGTGATTTCAACCACTGTGCTGCGGCACTTTTGTGTGCCGCCAAATTTTAGATATGTATATAGTAAAAATTATAATGCTTTTTTTTTATTACGAGTAAAGTTTAAATTAAAGAAAAGTACTTATAGATGTATGAATATTGAAACGAAGATTTTTCACTTCCACCGCTTCGTTACATATTTCTCTGTCTCGTTTTTGACCTATTTTTTACTCTAGTTTTTTACATAAAACCCCCTGCAGGTGTGTGAGCGTGCGCCTTGTTGTCTGATGTTTGGAAAGCACATCCGTTGAGACTTTTTTTCCTACGATTTTCGCGGGCGATTTCAAAGATCACTTCGCCACTTTCGGATTAGATTTCTACGCAAAATTGTTATTGACCATTTGACAACATTAGAGGAGAATTATTCATTATTTCCCAAATTTAGATATAAAAATTTTTTATTGGGTTCGTAATCCATTTGTGATAACGAATACTTCTGTATTTGAATTAACTTTGAATGAAGAGGAAGAACTAATTTTGCTTTCTAATAATCGAGATTTAATTTTAAAATATTCAGAAGAATCAATTAATTCATTTTGGATTAACATTAGATGTGATTATTCCACGATAGCCAAGAAAGCTTTAAAAAAAATTATTACAATTTTCTATATCTTATTTGTGTGAATTCGGATTTTCAGTATTAACCAACATAAAAACGAAAAAAAGATCGAGACTGTTAAATGTAGAAGACGATATGAGAGTAGCATTGTCATTTTTACGACCAAATATAAATTAAATTATCAAGCTCAAATTTCTCATTAAAAGTATTCTTATTATTCATTTGTAATTAATCCCTTAATAAATGTACTGTTGTTTTAGTAGTACATATTATATTATTTTACATTCCAAATTATTATCAAAAACTATTTTACACAGTGTATTATAGGTAAGTAAACAACTTTTAAACTTATCTTTTTTTGTGTGTGCGGCAAATTTTGAAATCGTTAAAAGTGTGCCGCGACAAAAAAAAAGGTAGAGAATCACTGGTCTACGCCTTTCAAATTATATTTGTATAACTGTGATATTTACTTTAGAATTTGTTACCAATTTCTCATCGTTCAAAGTGTTGTTTTTAACTGAAGTGATTTTTTTAATTAACGATATAGATGGTCTAGACCTTTCAAAGTATATTTCATGTAGTATAATCATACTATGAAATCAAGGAGCAACCTAGAGTGTCTGCAGTTGATCATCATTTTTATATTTGTGTAACAGTGATATTTACTTTATAATCTGTTGCCAATTTCAAACAGTTAACAGTGATGTTTTTACTGAAGTGAATTTTAAAAGGCATTTTTTTAAAATGCTGATTAGATTCATGATCCTAATTACGAGGGCAATTCAGAAACTAACCTCCGGTTGATTGAAAAAAATACACCAAGTTAAGTAAAAATATTTTAATATATACATCTTACAACTACATCTTTGCACTATTTTTCGACATAGTCTCCATAACGATTGAGGCACTTATCGTATCTCTTCACAAGCTTTGAAATTCCTTCTGCATAAAAATCACCCGCTTGTGCCTTGAGCCAGCCTGTGACCGCATCTTTGAGCTCTTCGTCGTCATCAAACCGCTGGGACCCGAGCCATTTCTTCATATGCATGAAGAGGTGATAATCGCTTGGCGCCAGATCTGGGCTGTAAGGTGGATGGTTGAAAACGTCCCACTTGAAGGACTCAAGAAGGGCTGTTGTTCTGCGAGCAGAGTGAGGACGGGCGTTATCGTGCAAAAAAACGATACCGGAAGTCAGCATACCACGGCGTTTGTTCTGTATAGCCCGTCGTAATGTTTTTAGTGTTTCACAGTACACGTCTTGATTAATGGTCGTCCCACGTTCCATGAATTCAACCAACAACACCCCTTTAGCATCCCAAAACACCGTTGCCATCAGTTTTCTGGCAGAAAAATCTTGCCGGGCTTTTTTTGGTTTGGTAGGCGAATCTGAATGTGCCCACATCTTTGATTGTTCTTTTGTCTCAGGGTTCACGTACTTAATCCAGGTTTCGTCACCGGTCACGATTCTGTTTAACAATGGTTCTCCTTCGTCCTCATAACGTGACAGAAAGTCTAATGCAGAGGCCATTCTTTGAGTTTTGTGGTGGTCGGTAAGAATTTTGGGCACCCATCGTGCACAGAACTTACGGTAACCCAATCTTGCTGTCACTATCTCGTACAAAAGAGTCTTAGAAATCTGTGGAAAATCAGTAGACAACTCCGCCATTGTGAAACGTCGATTTTCACGAACTTTTGCATCAACTGTCTGAACGAGTTCGTCAGTCACCAAGGATGGTCTACCACTCCTCTCTTCATCATGAACGTTTTCTCGTCCACTTTTAAATAAACGTACCCATTCACGGACAACTCCTTCACTCATAACTTTTGGTCCGTACACGGCACAAAGCTCACGATGAATAGCTGTTGCAGAGTATCCTTTGGCTGTAAAAAACCTTATAACAGCACGCACTTCACATTTGGCGGGATTTTCTATTGCAGCACACATTTCAAACTGCCACAAAAACTAAACTAGCGCAGGTACGATGTTCACTCGACTACGGCTTGATGCCGACTGACCTGCTGAGCGTGTGAATGCACAGATGGCGCGCTACTCCCCCCACTACCCGCACTGTGACCAATCGGAGGTTAGTTTCTGAATTGCCCTCGTAAAATTACCTAGATTTTACTTGAATCCTAACATATCCCTTTGCAATTGGAAGTACCAAAGGTGCCCTTAAACAGAAATGTATTTATTTTTCAATTTGGGTTCATTTTTTTTACAGAAATCATGCAATATATCTAAATTTTATTTTAAAAGAATTATTATTTTTTTTTAAATGAAAGAAGATTTCTAAACCTCAAAATGATAAAGAGAAATCATGAAGTAAACTCAAAATTTATAAATAAACTATAATTTTTTTCCTGTCCCCTCCGTGACACATTTATTTTTGAATTTTGATACTTTTATAAATCATAATTTTGGTCTTTGTTTTGGAAATTTTTACAAAAAAAATTAATTAAGAATTTAAAATATTCAAACAAATTACACAATGAAATGTTCCCTCCACAACAAAATGGCTTATATTGTGGTTTAACTCTATGCTGTTAAATACCAAAATGGTGAACCTCCCGTCCCTCAGACCTCAAGTATAATGCCATATATACGAATACGTAGACCCCCTCTGACCTTCAAACATACTATTGTATAATAAATGTTAGAAAACTCGACTCAGACTTGAAAATATTGTTGTTATACATAGTAATTGATAAACTCCCCCCTAAAACTGTAAACATATTGTTGCTATATAGCAATCGATGGGCACAATAAACATTGTCCCCGCCTTTTCAAATCTTAAACATATTTGTACATACTAAATGCAGATTCCCATCAGACCCTATTTAAACTGTAAACATATTGTCAAAAGGTAGATGAACTCTCCCCCATCAAACCGCAAGAAGACATACATATATATATATTATGTTTTTATATCTTATTTTTTAATAAATCCCAAAATGCTCTCCAACATTTTCTTATCAATCCTCCCCCCTCCCCACCCCCCTTCCCTTAATATTTTGATAATGCATTTTGAAAACCTTTCACCCCTGATAAATCCAAAGTAAATTGGAATATTCTTAAAAATTTAAGTGATAAGATTTGAATCTGAAGCATCACATAACATTTTAATGATTTCTTAATAAGAACAGAAAAAAAAAACCATTTATTATAAAAACCCTAGAAAATATTAATAGCAAGATTTTGCATGCCGTTTCATTTATGGCAGACACTGCAATCAAGGTGATGTAATGGATGCAAACGTTATTTTGATGAATGCATATCATAAATATGCAAGGAAAATAATTTAACAAGAAAATTATAAAAATATCACTGACGAACCTTTCAGTATTCCAACTTCAGATGCGACATACACGTGAAACTTTGGTACCGCACTCATTTTTGATACAAAAAATAAATAACAAATTTCGCAACTTCCAAATGTTCTGATGCCACAAGCATCAAGCTAAATACTAATCATTGAAATTCAGAAAAGTGCAAGTAGCGTTATTTAAAGGTCACGTGATTTTTGCAGACATTCCGCATTCTCCGATTGAGTTTGCGTGTAATTTCAACACTCTAATTTTGCTTAAATTTTTTTAATTTTTGTGAAATGTTTCTATACAAATATAATTTGCATCTACACAATGTTTTACCTTTGTTTTAAGATTCTTCATAAATAATTTTGAATCATATTTCGCCCACTTTAATGTTTTCTTTTGTATATTTTACGAATTATTCTAAACATGAATGTATATAGTAGCTATGAAATAACATTATAAAAATAAAAAATAAAAAAAAAACCTTCGAAAAATAGGGAGAAAACACGCCAACCTCAAAAACTTTATTTCAATAAAAAAAGACAGTGATATCAAAAACGGCCAACCTCTGATTACAGCTCTCGGCCGTGCTCCGTGTCCATCGATATGTAGAAGGCCAACCAGTGTTTTTCTTTCTACGTCATCAGCCGTGGATACAAATTTAAGCTATCTCGATCTAAAATTTTTTTAGAAATTGATATGTGGCGGAAGGCTGGAGAGGCGGGGCAGTTGAATCGCGTACCATCATCTCCGAAATGGGGCGTGCTAACCACTAGGCAAAAGTAATCACTAATGCATGTGAGTTGTATCTGTCTTTTATACACGAGACCACCATATAGTCCCTTCCCAGTGAGTCGCGAAGAGACGAACGATTGAGCATTGAGTTTGTTGGCAGTGGATCGCCAAAGATGCTGTAATGAAGTGTGATTGTGCAATTTTCGTATCAGTAGGAGCCGATAGATGGCTCTTTCATGATTCAGTTTGTCCGAGGTCACCAATTGTAGCGGAAGCTGGAGAGGCGGGGAGTCGAACCGCGAACCCCCCGAGCTCCGAAATGGGGCGTGCTACAACTAGGCAAAAGTTGTTCGCGAGACCACCACAGATACACTGATCTTCAAATTCTGCTTTCATTAGTCGTTTGATGGTTATTATGGAAAATTTATAAGTTTAATAATTGTGTAAATTTTACAAAATGCCGAGTCCTTGTTCCATTCTAAAGTACAACAGGAACTCCAGAATTGGTGCTAAGATTTCTATGTTCAAATTACCTTCCGATGACAGTGTTAGAAAAAAAAAGGTGGGGTGCGATACATCGAAAATTTTTTGTCTTAACAAAATACAGCAAGGTGAGTATTAACTTTTTAATAAAATCTTTAATGTGTTTTTAAATATAAGTGTAAAATTTTTGAGAAGTTGTTTTTTAAGTGCTGAAAAAAAATGCTAACTATTTACGATAGTGATAACTTTTCTTCGGTTTCAACTTTTTTGTAATTTTTCAAATGAAAGTTTAGAAAACAATCTTTAATTAAAATTCCAAGTACTATACGAATTCTTTGCCAAAGTGATTTTCGCCAACAAATGGCAGCCGCCTTCATTTTTTTTAATAACAAGTAAACAACCTATGGTTGACATCATTTGACACGGTTTTATGAACACAAGTCTTGGCGCAGAATTCGTACCGTACTTGGAAGTTTTACCCAATCTTTACTAGCCTTTCAAAATGACCAACATAAAATAAAAATTTAACTTTGAAACTTTTTCTTATTTCATTGTAATGTTTTGTCAAAAATTCGATAAAGTTGTTTAGAAATTTGTGTCTTCTATTTAAAGTATGCTAGATGCATTTTCATCCAAATGATTTTGTATATTCAAAACAGGCATTTGATAAGAAGACTGGATAAGATTAGTTTTTGTAAGGCGGCAGTATACATGCTTGTCCTAGCAAACATTGTGAATTTAAAAAATATATGTATACTATATATATTTCCTCCAAATGTAGGTTTTCTCTGAATATATGAGCCTTGAATTTAGTAAAAGGTATTTAAGCTGGGTTAAAATACGTTATAAGCCCCCCCCCCCCCCTCCCTTTGGTGACTTTGAAAAATGCCGCCAAGTTGCATTGACACTACTACTGAATTGAACTACAGGTTTGCCAAAATGGATGCCAAGTTGTAATGGAACCAGATTGGCTCCGGGTTACCATATTGGCGCAAAATCGCAAAAAAGGGGTGGCGTATAACACATTCTAACCTTAAGTTGTTATATTATTTATGTTTTGTTTATTGTGTATATTTGTTGTGTTTAATCAATTGTATACATCAATGTTTTGAATTAATATTTTTCTTGTTTCCTTGTTTCAAACATTTAGAAGTTTTTTAAAATTACTTTTGGAAAAAAAAAAAAAAAAAAAAAAAAAAAAACATATAAACGAACAGAAATTATACTTGATCGTACTTATACGGGAATTGACGAGGTTTAGAACCTCAAGTTATACAAAATTAATGCTTTAAGATGTAGGGTTAATCTTTTTTTTTACATTGTCTGAGAAATAAAAGAATCCAATTACTTGAAATATCTGTGCAAAACGTAAGATAAGAAAAATAAAATATTTCGTCACACAAAAATAATGCCTTCCCTCATTAACTGAAAGGAAAAGTGACGGCATCATACTATTTGGATAGCCTTCGTAACACTCCGCTAGAGAAACTGAGCATCTAGCAAGTCACTTGGTTTTTCGCGCACGGCCTCGGTTTCAGGAACACAAGGCTGCCCGTTCGGAGGAAGATCACCGTGATTGGAAACGTTTTTTCCATCGTAATGAGGCAAGAAGTTTGATGTTTATCGGATTTTTTACAATGGACAATTCCCGCATTTTTTTTTTTACTCGATTCTAAATGTTTCCAAAACAAAAAAAATTTCTGCTCAATGCGCTTTTTCTTTTTTTTTCAATTTGAGATTAAAATTACATTGTTCGACGTTGGCGTGAAAATGACTCATTCGGCTGGCACTGAATGTGACTTCACGGCTTCGCAAACATATTGGCTTAAAATGCAGCAGCGAAAACCAGATTTGCAAGTTTCTCGCAAATCACGCCAACCTGTACGGAATGTGGCAATGGTCTACCAACGCCAAATATTTCAACGCAACTATTTAGCAGAAACCTCACGATAACCATAGAAACGATAGGGTCTCTTTACGTCTAGAATTTTGTTGACTGTTTTGATCGGACTGGTTTTGGCTCGGTTTTGGGGCATTTTCTGTTCTTAATATTTAAATAACGAATTTTTTAAAGAACTTTTGTTTAAATATTTGGAGTCGGAAAGAAATTCTTCATAAATATACACCAATTTCACTTGTTTTTAAAAAAAATGCGGGAATTGTTCATTATCGTAGAGATGGGATCTCCGTTTTTGAAAATTGGCAAAACATATAATTTTATTTGAACTAATAAATTTACATGCAGCCCTGCTTCATTGGCTGTAGTGCACTAGCCGCCACTGGGAAAACTTCAAGCAGCATAAATTTTTATGGGAGCGGAACATAATTTTAAAAGTAAACTAAGTTAGCATATAGTCTTAAGCGAGACATCAGCCGAGATCTGCAGCACTCGACCTTTGATATCACTGTTTTCGTAGCTACAACTTTTCTCCATGTTTACGATTATTTTTTATTGCAAGAATTTTTTTTTTGTGTTTTTGAGGTTGGCGTTTCCCCAACCCCCCCTCCCCCTCTCCTACTTTTAAAAAGTGTGTGTGTGTGTGTGTGTGTGTGTGTGTGTGGAGGATATCAGAACTTTTTTAGAACACTTCTTGTGCAATAGGAATTCGTAATGAATATAATAGATAACATTTCTCTAAAACCAATTTCGTGAATTTCCTCCGTGGTAGAATCAAAAGTAAGAATTAATAATTATCGTGTACAATTTTGCATCGAAAATCTCAGGGTTACACATAAAAAAATTATTATAATAAAGTAAAATAACAATTACATCATAAAAATATGTATATCATCAATTACTAGTTCATTATAAATTGCAAATATTATTTTCATTTATAATGAACTTTTAATTATTGTTAAACTTAGAAAATTAACCCATTAAACTGTTTTTACTACATAACCTTTATATACCATGCCATGGACTAACTTCCCCCTCTTCCCTCCCCCACTCCCCCCACAAAAATTTTGATAGAATGCATTGCCACCAACAAGATCCTATATGTCAAATTTCAGCTCGATTGGATAAAGGCAAGTGGATTAATTAGTCCTCGGAACGCACAATAGTAACATGCTTAAAATATGCCTTTTAGGGCAATTCCTATAACTTGATAGAATGCCATACACAGCCAGTCTGTCTGCCAAGTTTCAGGTCGTTTGGTTGATGGCAATTCGGTTGTTTAACCCTCAGAAGATTTTCTCACCACAAACAAACATAAAATCAAAATTAATAAATGAAATTTTTAAAAATTAACCCATAAAAGCAATGTTGATATATATACAGCGTGTCCCCGTATAACCTGGCCGACCTTTATTTTCGACACCGTTGGTCCTAGATGTATAGTCCCAATTGAAGAAATGTTTTAAATCGTTAAAATATTTTGACTGAATAGTTTTTATGTTAGAAAAGGGGTTGGTATAAAAATTACAGATTGTAAATTCTTATATGGTCCCCAGTTCCCTCAACTCATATTTAGAAAAATGTTGCCCATGAAAAAACATTTCAAACAAAAAAAAATTTTAATTTGAAAGACCAATATTCATGGAGATATGAAAAATGGAATTTAGTGACTTATACCACTTTACACCAGTGGTCATTAACATATTTTAAGGGCATGTACACAAAATTAAATACAGAGAAAAAGCAATTGCGTTCGGAAAATTATTCTGTAATCACACGTATGAATACGATCTATCAATGTCTATAGTGAATTGTGGATGCTGAACTCGTTTGCAAGAGATAATAGGTACTATACTTCCTAAAACTAACAAAAATCTTTCGACCACGTACGATAAAAAAAAAAAAATCTGTCGAGACCGAACAAATTCACATTCTTGTGTTGTGCAGGGGTCGCATCCCTAAAATTCCTATAATTCCTTAAATTTTCGTTTCTCCCCAAAATTGTACTTAAATTTTTCGTCTATCCCTAAAATTTTAGAAATAATGGAAATTTTTTCCCGTTAGTGGTAAAAAAAAAAAAAAAAAAAAAAAATCTAAAAAGGAAAAAAAAAATTCCGATCCTTATGTGTAAATTAGCATGTAGTACTGCGGGATTTACAGGTTCCTATGAAAATTTTAGTGGCAGATTATTGATTGGTAGGTAGAAAATCAATAATGTATGTTCATCACTTCAGAATACAAGTAGGTCATACTAATACCAGATACCATATGTATTTAGCTATTTCATCCATCCTCGTTGTTAAAATGTACACTGCGGAACAGTACGCAGAATTGCTACTTCTGTACGGCCAATGTAATCGAAATGGGCGAGAATATGCGAGACAATATGCAATTAAATTATTTCCAAATGGCATACATAAATCTAAAACTACTATACGATTTTAAATATTGTAAAGCGTTGCGAGAAACGGGTAGCATAGGAAGACGTCCTCGATCCGGAAATTCAAGAGTGGTTGTCTCTGACGAAGAAATTTTGGGCCATGCTCTTGCTTTCCCTCAGTCTAGTGTCAGGAACGTTATTGAAGCATGTGGATACTCAAAACCCCATGTGTGGAGAGTCTTAAACCGACACTGTGCACATCTTTATCGCCTGTAATTGGTGCAAGAGTTTTTGCCCGGGGATGAAAATAGACGGTTTGATTTCTGCAATTTCATCATGAACAAGCTAGAATTGGATTCATCATTTGTGAATAACATTCCATTTTCTGATGAGTGTACGTTTTCAAGAACTGGGGTAGTAAATAGGCAAAACATACACTTTTGGTCCGCAAAATCCTCATGTAATTCGACCAAACAAGCATCAAGTGCGATGGTCCGTTTGTGTGGCATATGGAAGGGAGCGTTAGTAGGACCTTTCTTTTTTGCTGATACATTAACTGGTAAAAAAATATGCGAACCTGTTACAGGGACCTTTATCTGATTTTCTGGATGACCATGTCGTGTTAGCAGACCTTAAAAAGATGTGTTTTCAACAGGATGGTGCACCCCACAAGGTAGCTTCCTGCCTTGTGAGGTGGGTTTCAAGACAACATTATAGGCTATGGAGGTCCGGTAGAAGGGCCTCCTAGATCTCCAGATCTAAATCCTTTAGAATTCTTTCTTTGGGGATTTTTGAAAAGCAAGGTATATGAAAAAGAATCGATGAGTCTATTAGATTTGCAGAATCGAATTTTATCTGCTGCCAGGTTTATTACGCCTTTGATGCTGAAAAATATTGGTCGAAGGAAAACACTTCGAGCATATGTAATTATGAAAGAGGTTATTTATCCTTTTCACTTTGTTCATTTCTATCACCTTTTATTTTTGTTTGTGTTAACAAAAAGCGCCGCTTTCTGATTATGTTATTATTTAAAATTACTTAATTAAAATTGTTTATAAGTTTGTTTGCTGTTGCGTTGTACAATTTGTAATTTTTTTTTTTTTTTTTTTTTCAAAGCAGTCTCTAGTAAAAAATTATAATGTTTTAGGTGATGAACAACAACTTGTTTGCCATAGTCAAACCTAGTCTAGAAGTTCGTTGTTATTCCAGTAAGACGATATTTCCTCATTTCAATTTATGTACGGCCCCCCCAAATAGCGTTAAAAATGTAAACTCCAATAACACCGTTGCTATTGGTCAATTTTTTTTTATTTGAAATGTTTTTTCATGGGCAACATTTTTCTAAATATGAGTTGGGGGAACTGGGGACCGTATAAAAATTTACAATTCGTAATTTTTATACCAACCCCTTTGCTAACTTAAAAACCATTCAGTAAAAATATTTTAACGATTTAAAACATTTCTTCAATTGGGACTATGCATCTAGGACCAACGGTGTCAAAAATAAAGGTCGGCCAGGTTATACGGAGACACGCTGTATATACTAGAAGACAGGATGAATTGAGTTCACTGAATACGCTGTAGGAACTGCTTCCCCTAATGTTGTAAAGTATTGATTGAACTCAAGTCATGTTGTCTTCAAGTATAGACGTAGTAAAAAAAAAAACCGTCAAGTCAGCCAGAAAAAGTTATGAAATCTAATGTTTGCCACCAAGCGGCCGAGTTTAATTTCTTTGGGGAATTTCTTTGAGCAAAAGAAGCAAGGATATTTTGTGTAGCCACTTTGCTGTCCAAAGAGACGGTTTACTATCTTTAAGTCCACAAAAATTACCCATTGATGTTCATGATACTTTATCTTCTCCAATACAATACCAAAGCTATATTGTTATATTTTTTATTCATATTTGTTGAGTGAGCAATTAGTATAGAACCTCATTTGCGCCTATTGTGTAAAAGGAAGGACACATTTCAAACTTCGCATTGAGCTGTTGATTAGGGCGTATTGAAAAATTTTTTTTTTAGAAAGCAAAATTTCAAGTTGATAAAAAGTTGCCTCCACGGACACATATTTACTAAAAAATTTTTAGTTAAATTGAAAAATATTTAGGTCTCCCGGAATGGATCTGAAATTTCATTTCTTTCTCAAAAACGATTTTTAACTTTAACAAAATAAAAAATAAAGCAAAGTTTTGTTTCCAAGTATAAAAATGTGAAGTTTAGAATATTAATTAAAAGTTAAAAAAAAAAAAAAAAAAAACTATGTCATTTAATATTTAGGTCTCCCGGAATCTACATAAATTCACCAAAAACGCATATTTTTTTTAATTTTCTACCCATCCATTAAGTTAATTTAAATTAATTTATTTATATTCTAGGTATACTAACACAGCTTTTTGGAATATTGGAAACATCATTTTTTGAAATTGGGAATAATTACATGGCTGAGTGACCATGGAGACACGTGCCATGTAGAGACGTCATTGGAATCATATGATCCTTCAAACGACTCCACTTCCTTTGTCAGTCGTCTTTTAGCGCATTATAATATATGTAAGGCGTTTGTTGATATCTAACGAATTTTCGATTTATAAGTGGATAAATCAGTTAAGTGTTGTTTTATTGTCATGAGTAAAAGAACTTATTCTACAAGAAAAATAATTGACGTCCCGATAATCGGTCAACCTGTTGATATAAGTGCTATCAATGCTTTGCCTACTAAAGTTGATGTGTCACGATATTTTGAATGGGTGAGAAATTAACTAAAATCTCGAACAATGTCAATAACCTTAAAAAAAATTGCAATGCGAGTGGATCGAAATCTAGAAAAAATTTGGAAGAAGGCTTCCATTCCCGTTTAAAGTACGAACAATTTTATTTTTCTGATTTTAAAACTACACTAGCGATGTGATAAGATAAAAAAAAAAATTGTCAGGTAATAACACAAAAAAATGCAATGAGCTTCAAAACAGAAAGTTGATTTTAAGGCATTGAGCATCGACCAGAAATATCTGTGGCAAATATGCCAGACTGTACTAAGAGGCGAATGCCCTCAAGGATTAGCAAGAAGAAACACTGGAAACATTTCCCATGCAAGTTGGTTGGTTGTTTTCAGATTATCTGGCGTCGTCAGCAACACGAGGGCTATAATGCGCCGAATCATTCGCCATTAGACAAGCCAACATACATTTACTAACACCCATGCCTAACACGGGACTCGAGTTTCCCATGCAAGATGGCTGACAATGGCAAATCAAATTTTACGTTTATACATCGCATCAATTGATCAAACCCCGCTGTTGAAAAAACTAGTCGAGTTTGTCATTAAAGTTTATGTTCCCTCGTGGTATACAATAAAATTTCATCCAAAAGTTATTTATGTATCACCAAACTATTTTAAGATAGTCCAACGCATCAAGTACTTGGAAGATGATCTTAAGGCTGTTGTTCAATCACCTCTACAGAGAAATGCTTTTATAGTACACACAGAACATCTCTTTTTGGGAATGTTGTTTGATTCACGTAAACATATTAGATGTCTGGCAAGCAAAAGAATACAAAATGCTCGACAAACAAAGTTAAAAGCTAAGAGGGTTTTCAAACTACCACAAGTTAATTTTGAGTCAAAGGACTATATACATATTATTGATTGGCAATTTACAACAGTAACGGAACCACCTCTCTTAAGTGGCTTAAGCCAACAGGAGCTAGAGTTGATAGTTGAAACAGGAACTAGCGGTAGAAAGAGTTTAAATTCCTTCTCACACACAAGCAGTGGAAAGAATTGTAAGGGCGGTTACAGAAGCTTCTATGTGCGTTTGAACGAGATGCGTTCATTAGATCAAGATTGCTGGACAGAAAATATCTTCCAAAGTTTAAAACGAATTGTCACTTCACATCTGCGAATCCAACAGTCCAGGAATAAATATCAAGTAAGATTTCATTTTCTATAACAATAAAATATATAACATTTTAGAAACAATAATGAACCTCATCTAATCTTTTTTTTTATAAGCTTATTGTAAATTACTTGACATAAAATTTCCTATATAATCAGTCTAATCAAAAACTTTAGTTGCTGGCTGAGAGAGGAACTCACAATTGTGATGCTACATACATATGAAATAAGCCTATTCCGAGAAGAGAAAGGGAGGGGAGGGAAGTGAACTGAAAGTCACATAACATTCTAAAATTTTCATCAATTATTAAGAAAAAGTAGATATTGTTACCAAAATACATTTTCAACGTTGATGTTTTCATTACTGTTATCTTTATTTCATTAGCAAATATTTTTTTTTTTTTTTTTTAAATTTTGAATTTGATTTCGTTTTATTTCTCTTACTCCAAAAATAGGCTTAATTTCATAAAATAAAAATAATTTGGGCTTAGTAAACAGGTAAACTTGTTAGTTTTTAAATACTTTTTATTTGTATGCTTACAATTAAATAGTTAATCGACAAAAGTAGATTGGAAATAAATGAAACAGTCAACAAAAAAAACCACATTAATTTTGCGAAAAATTCATAATTTTACTACTAATCCGTGAGACCTAAATATTAAATGACAGATATAGTTTTTTTTTTACTTTTAATTAATATTCTAAACTTCACATTTTTATTCTTGAAAACCAAACTTTGCTTTATTTTTATGTTTTTTAAAAAAGTTCAAAATCTTTGTTTTTGAGATAAAAAGCAAATTTCAGATCCATTCCGGGAAACCTATAAATACTTTTCAATTTAATTAAAAAAAATTTTGGCAAATATGTGACCATAGTGGCAACTTTTTATCAACTTGAAGTTCTGAATTTCCAAAAAAAGGTTTTTCCGATAAGCCCTACTGTCAATAGGCACCAATTATCCGGAAAATATTCAGGAAGATTCCTTTTTCTAGGAGTTCTTTGTGACAAACTACAAGATTGTCCTCTTGACAGAAGAGAACTAGCAGATCCTTTTCTCTTGTAGGGTAAAAACTATTTTTGGTTCCTTGTGTTCCAATATTTTTTTATTTTTTTCTTTCTTTCAACCTGGAAGCCAGTAATTCAGAAGCTTCATTTTGAAAAGTCAAGATTTCTGGGGAGGTCATTTAATTCATAATGGTTGAAATTAAAAGGAAATTGAAGATATCCCATCATAATGACTATCACCTTCTATTATAATAAAACCAACTGGTGTGTCTGTCTATGACTCTGTGGATCAATAGAAAGCTACTTAAAATTGGAGTAGATCTCTGAAATGTTCAACATAAATTGTTTTGGCCTTCTAATTGATTACATATCAAACTGAATGTTAAAATATTAATTAATTTTTTTTCTTTCTTTTTTTTTTGTAAAGTGACTTCAAACAGAGATACAGCTCCGAAATTTTCAACACAAGTAGTTTTAGCCTTCTAATTGTAGTTTTGAAAAACAGAATTTTAAAATTTTGATTAGTTTCTTTTTTAAATTAACTTTCTTAAATTAACAAATTTTTTTACAAAACGACTTCTAATAGGGCTACAGCTCTGAAATTTTCAACATAAGTAGTTTCGGCCTTCTAATTGAACTTTTTAAAAATAGTATTTTAAATTTTTATTATTTAATTGTTTTTTAAATAATTAATAAATATTTTATAAAAAGATTTCTAATAAGGTTACAGGTTTGAAATTTTCAACAGAAGTAGTTTTGGCCTTCTAATTGGAGTTTTGAAAAACAGAATTTTAAATTTTTATTTAGTTTCTTTTTAATTAATTAATGAATATTTTACAAAACGGTATCTAATAGTGCTACAGCTCTAAAATTTTCAACACAAGTAGTTTGGCCTTCTAATTGGACTTTAGAAAAACAGATTTTAAATGTTTGTTTCGTTCTTTATTAATTAATTTTTTTAATTAATTATTATATATTTCACAAAACGATTTCAAATAGGGCCTCAGCTTTGAAATTTTCAACGTAAGTAGTTGTGGCCTTCTAATTGGATTTTTAAAAAACAGAATTTTAAAATTTGATTTGTTTTTTAATTATTTAACTAATATTTTATAAAATGATTTGTAATTGGGCTACAGTTCTGAAATTTTTAACACAAGTAGTTTTGGCCTTCTAATTGGACTGACAAAAAGAATGTTAACATTTTAATTTGTTTTTTAATTAATTTTTCACAAAAAGCGAGAAAGTTTCACCATAAAAAGTTTTGGCCTCTAATTTTGCTTTCCACAAACACGTGTTAAAAAAATCTTAAAGGGGTGCTCTATTATTGTATTAACGGGGAATTTTTTTTTTCTTGACAAGGTAGATGCTTCCAATATTAAGGCTTTACGTAGCAATTAGATTTTAGTGAGGGAAGCGCGCTTATGCTTACGCAGCAAAGAACCTTTCAGCGAGCGAAGCTATCCTATACTTGCTTAGCAATGAATCTTTCAACGAGTGAAGTAAGCCTGTGTTTATTTGTCAGTGAACTTTTCAGCGAACAAAGCGAGCTCGATTTTGCTTAGCGATAAACCTTCCTGCGAGCGAAGGACCAAAAACCGGGACCTATACACGAATGATAGATTTCCGCAACGAGAAGCCTCACAGCTAGTTAAAATATTGCACATGTTAAAATTTCATAGCGAAGCACGGGTATTCAGCTAGTCATTAATATCAGAAGGGTGATCAGTGGGACAATACTCATCCTTACAGAGCTTTGGTACCTGGTGAAACGTTGGTATCGACACTTCCACTGAATGAAGGACCGGGCGTCTTGCAGAGACTAAATTAGGATAAGTCCAATTGCTACAGTTGTTTCGGTTGATTCCAATAATATATACTAAACAGAAATAATAGTCAACCTTTGTTAATGTGATTTAGGACATTACAAAATGAAGTTAGAATTGTACATTTCATGTAGAACTGCGTTTTAAAGAAGCACTGATCTAAAAAAATAGAGCTGGTGGAGAAAAACTGATTTCATATTTAGATTCAGCATCCCAAATATAGTTAAAATCAGTTCTAAAATCATGGGCACTAAAAGAAAGATTTTTTTTTTAAATATATATATATATATATATATATATATATATATATATATATATATATATATATTGGCCTGTGTAAATAATGAAAAAAGAACCTATAACGGTAATCTCATCATAACAAAATTACAAATTCCAGTATCATACAAATGATGACAGCACATTTTAATAATTATTTTTTCCAATATTTCTGAGAATTTGTATTTTATATAATACACTAGAAAAAAAATAAGGATAGTGTCAGTTTTCTTACAAATATTGTGTTTACATTCATTCTACGTCACTTCAATCAGACCACGGCACCCACCTCCTCCTATTGATGACAGCACATTTTAATAATTATGTTTCCAATATTTCTGAGAATGTGTATTTTATATAATACACTAGAAAAAAAATAAGGATAGTGTCAGTTTGCTTACAAATATTGTGTTTACATTCATTCTACGTCACTTCAATCAGATTACGGCTACGAATATTGTGTTTACCTTCAATTTTTATGGGATTTTTTTCCTTTAGAACACTGAAAAATGTTTTTTACAAAATATTTTATACTGGGAAAACATATTTCAACAGAATTTTGGTGCGGTTGTGAAATTATACCTTTGCCTCCGTGGTTGGTGCAGCACAGGGGATATTGCCCACTTAGCCCCTGTGTAGTTGGCGCCTGTGAACTCTTGCTCTTGTCCGAAGTGCAGAATGCTCAACTAAGGATGAGATGTGGTATAATGAATGAGTCTTGCCTAATTCTCAACAATTTGTATTTAAGGTGAGTGGATACAGATATTCTCCAGAAAATTGTAAAGTTAACTCATGACAGATTGAAAAATAAAAGTGAGAAATTTGGTTAAATTCAAAGAAAAACCATAGAAAAAGAATTACATTTTTCACTTGAACGGAAGATTAGTTGTTCAAACATATTGGTAGGAATTCCAAATATTGTTTTTGAAAAATTAAGATTTGATCAATAACTTTAAGTAATCCTGCAGCGCCCATAAGGTGATAACCTATAAACTGTTATGAATTTTTCCACTGAGGCAATGATGGCACAGTTTTCACGGTTTAAAAGTATTTATTCTCTCTTCAGAAAACTCACAAAATTTACTCACAGGCAACAGTTTAATTACTCTCAAGCTTCAACAAAAATAACTTCGAATTCAGCGATTATACAAGCTCACTCCAATAGGTAAACAAAGCGATCAGCTTTCAACGAAAACCGAAGTCAATCTGAAAACTTTCCCGTTCTCCAGTCTTGTATATACAAGCGCGTGAGACATTCTCGAAATTTCCAGCCAATTCATCGGAAACGAAATATCTCGAAACTTCTCGAATGCTTTAGGTGTTGCCACCTTTTTCTAACTTGTATAATCGCTATTAATTAATAAATAAAATAAGATAAAAATAAATTACAATATAATTTTGAAATAATACGTCACTATTTACAATATATACAGACAATTTGTGCAACATTTCCCCCTTCTTAAAGACTGTACGTCCCGGGCAGTGAAGTCCTTAAGCAATTCAATGACTTCTACCATAATATGGGGCTAGCCTATTGTAGTGTACAACTCTAGGTTTACAGGAAGGTGTCCGTTGAATTCTCACCACGACGTCGTTGATCTTCTTAAGGATCCCATACGGCCCTTCCCAGTTCGTCTGGAGCTTAGGGGAGAGTCCTTTCCGACGTTTGTCACCTTCCTGGAATGAACGGTCCATGGCCTTGGCATAGTACCGGATCTTCATGCGCTCCGTCATGATGTTGTTTCTCTCTCTGGCGAACCGATGTACGGCTTCCAAACGTGCCTGCAGATCATCTAGATACTGGACAGGCGAGGAAGGAGTGTCCTGTGGTTGTCCAAAGAGGAGGTTGCTGGGGAGCCTAAGGTCTCTTCCACACATCGTTAGAGATGGAGAAAATCCGGTGGTCTCGTGAGTTGCACTCCCGTATGCCAACAGAAGCGGTGAAAGTTTCTGATCCCCATCTTGCTGGTTATATGATTTTGAGATTGCGTCCGAATCATCCGCGGGTGCAGCTGATTGATCCCGGGACCTCCGTTCGATGCTTGTAACAGGAGTACGGATGTCGATTCCCTCGTCACTAACTTTGTCCATTTCCACATGAACCACTTCCTGGGAGGGTTTCATCAACGTCGCTTTCTTCGGTTCTCTCTCCGAGGCTGGAGAGGTACTTTCCATAGATGTGGACTCTGCAGCATTCTCTATGACATTGTCTTCATGAGCTACAATCCGATATAAGCACAGCTCTTTCATGTCTAGATCGTGCAAAGGAACTTCGCCTCTCCATGTTTGCAGCTGGCTTTTCTCAAAATTCAGCGTAATTCCATTTTTCTTCAAAAAGTCTAGTCCGAGAATGCACGGATCTACAATTTCGGCAACATAAACGGTGTGCTTGTAGGTGTTAAATCCAAGGGCAATGTCTACTTGCAATTTCCCATGAACAGAGATATTACCACCAGACACAGTTTGTAGAGAAACAGAGGGCGCTGTGTAGAGGAGTCGGCTGTTCAGGCGACGAGCCACGTCCGCCCTTACGATCGTTACGTTCGCTCCCGAATCGACGATTAGACGACATGGAGTTCCGTTGATCTCCCCCTTCACGAATAAACCCTGGTTTCCTCCTTGTCGGGATGAAACGTGGAAACGACTGGTCGGGGCTTCACCTGTTCTACATTGCAGCTTCTGCCCTGCGAGATGACATCTTCTTAGATTCAGTTGTGGAGAATCCGTGGTAGTGTTATCCCTTCTCTTTTTCAAATCAAGGCAATTTCGTCGTAGATGCCCTTCCCGTTTGCAGTGCCAGCAAACGACTCTGGTCCTTCGATCCCTGGCTCCGGGATAGCTTCTCATCATTCTATCAATTTTGCTCTCCAGTTCTCGAAGCTTACTGGTGACAAAGTCAGAAGAATCCTCGGCTAATGCACCACGCACATATCGTCGGTCTTTTCCAGAAGCTAGCTGCGCGGCTTCTACTCTCATGGCGTACACGAGGGCCGACTTCAGGTTTTTGTTTTGGGATAACCTTACCGCCTGCTGCACATCGGGATCTTGAATAGCGTCGATGAAATACTGCAGAGAAAGATCGTCTCGTACATCCGGGGGACAGTCAGGGAAAGCGAGGAGCGACAGTCTTTCTATATCCGATGCCAATTCTTGAAGAGTTTCATTGGCCTTCTGCTGTCTCACTTTCAGTTGCAGTCTGTTGTAATCCTTTAGATGCTGCTCCCCAAACCTTAACTCCAACGCACTTGCCAGCGCCACGAATTCTCCCCGCTTCTCTTCAGGTAGTGTCTGTAAAATATCAGCAGCTTCACCTCGAAGAGATGCTGCGAGATGGAATGCCTTCGAAGTATCGTCCCAACCATTCGCAGAAGCAATCATTTCAAATTGCGTTTGATAAACGCGCCAAGACGACTTCCTATCAAAAGGGGCCACTTTGATGTTAAAACGCGGCGCCATAAAGGGGATGGAAGCGTTAGCCCAATTAGGTGACGCTATGGCCAGAGCTTCACGCGTTTCCATTTTTCGCAGCCTTTCTTCTACAACGTCAATGAATTTGTCTTGCTCTTCCTTTAAGGTGGAAACTTTTTCTTGCATGGTGGAAACTTTTTCTTGCACGGTGGAAACTTTTTCTTGCACGGTGGAAACTTTTTCTTCAACTTCATTGCTCACTGTCTTAAGATCTTCTCTGACATCCAAAATATCCGCCTTCATTGATTGAAGAACACTCTCTGTGCGCTCCATAAATCTATCAACGGACGCAGAAGATGATTCTTGCTTGGATGCTAAAGCTTTAATATCCGATGATGTCGCTTCTTGACTGGCGGTGATTGCGGCGGCGAGTTCAGCGTTAGTCGTTTCTTGGCGGGTTTGACCAGCGGCGATTGTAGCGGCGAGTTCGGCATTTGTCGTTTCTTGGCGGGTTTGACCAGCGGCGATTGTAGCGGCGAGTTCGGCATTTGTCGTTTCTTGACGGGCTTGACCAGCGGCGATTGTAGCGGCGAGTTCGGCATTTGTCGTTTCTTGACGGGCTTGACCAGCGGCGATTGTAGCGGCGGTTGATTCTTGTCCGGCCTTTATTCCAGCAATCATTTCCATCAACTGCTTCATTTGGTCTTCCATCATTCCTCTAGTTGTCGGCATTCAAAATTACGAGACCCCACTTCTGACACCACTGTTATGAATTTTTCCACTGAGGCAATGATGGCACAGTTTTCACGGTTTAAAAGTATTTATTCTCTCTTCAGAAAACTCACAAAATTTATTCACAGGCAACAGTTTAATTACTCTCAAGCTTCAACACAAGCTTCAACAAAAATAACTTCGAATTCAGCGATTATACAAGCTCACTCCAATAGGTAAACAAAGCGATCAGCTTTCAACGAAAACCGAAGTCAATCTGAAAACTTTCCCGTTCTCCAGTCTTTTATATACAAGCGCGTGAGACATTCTCGAAATTTCCAGCCAATTCATTGGAAACGAAATATCTCGAAACTTCTCGAATGCTTTAGGTGTTGCCACCTTTTTCTAACTTGTATAATCGCTATTAATTAATAAATAAAATAAGATAAAAATAAATTACAATATAATTTTGAAATAATACGTCACTATTTACAATATATACAGACAATTTGTGCAACAAAACCCTGGGTAGTTTTGCGGGTATACTCCCAATCGAGATGCAAAGCTGACAGTTTCCCCTTGAAAGTATTGCCAGAAGACCATGACATTCGGTATACTCAGTAGTACTGATCTAACAATATTACAACGCAATATAATCAATCGTGTAGGTTTTGAGCAAGAAAATATCTTTAACAAAAAATTATATCTATTATAAGAGTTCAATAAAAATACAATAGCATTTAGTAGTTTAATACCAATTTGTTCACCACATTATTTATTTTCTAGTAATATTTAGGTTTTATTTCGTAATTTTTTTATGCGAAATAAAATCCAAAATTTTAGAAAACTAGCTTAGTCCTATATTCCCCAAAGTACCTTCTCCATCTTGTAAAACATATTTATTCTCGTATACACCATCTCATAATATAGGAACATCTTTTTTTTGGAAATGTGTCAAAACTGATTGAAACGACGCAAGTTTAAAGTCTGTTTTAAAGAATATTTTCTTGAATATTTTACAACAAACAACTTAAAAATAATTCGTATAAAATTTAAACAGATTTTTCTGACTCTTTACAGTGTCGCCTAATGAGGTGAACTCTCAAAAATTATTTTTTATTCCGACTATTGCTACAAGGTAGAAAATATCTTCACTTAATAAGAATAAAAAAAAGTTTGCATATCAGTTCTGCATAAAAACGACAGTTGTTTATGATTGTAGGCGTTATATTGAGTTAGAAATTACGATTTCTGTGTATGGGATAAAAAAATACCTTAAGTGAAAATGAAAGAGGAAAAATTGAAGCTTTAAAGGAACAATGACTTTTAGCAGGATGCAATGCAAAGAGTTTAAAACGATCACCCAATGTAATTTTAAATTTCCTCCATCAACGAGATCAAATAAGGTGAAAGGAAATATTCAGGACGCCTTCAAAAGCTTTCTTTCTGACAAAAATAAAGTGATCGCAAGAAAATTAAGTTGTAAGAAAACTTCCTTGGAAGAACTAACATGCGATCCTTAAGTGGTTACACATCCAAATCTACGCTTGTCTATTTAATCCAGAATCGCTGTAATATTGAAATACCAATGAAGAAACATCCAGTCTCGTATGTCTTAAAAGCATAAGAAAAATACTATTAAATTAGGGTAAATATTACATATCTTGGAAATTCAAATATGAAATTATAATCTTTTTTGACGAAAATTAAATAAATTTAGATGGTCCGGTTGATTGTATTATTGGCTTCATAAAGAATCGCGGTTATTTTTAAAACGATAACACTTGAAGAGAGTCTTTTATGGTGTGGCCATAGTTGGACATGTGCTCAAATAAATCCTGTTTTCCCTAAGGGTACTTACACAGTGGAGCCGGGATGAGTGCTTACTCGCATGTGTAAAGTAAAATTAAACCATGCTTCTCTATGGGGACGCACATAGTGGAGACTGATCTGTTTACCGTTTAATTTTACTTCGCAATATGCGAGTAAGCACCCATCCCGGCTCTCCTATCTAAGTAAGTCGGACGGTCATTGTGGTCGGAAGGTGTATCAAGGACAGGCAATACATTAAAGACTTTCGGCACAATACGGGAACAGTGTCTTGCCCCTGTCAACGAATGGATTGAAATATTCAAAAATGGTCGCATGAGTGTTGCGCATGAGGAAGGAGCTGGACGACCATCTACGACAACAAATGATGATAGCATTGAGCGTGCACGTAACACGGTTCTGTTCAGTAGGAGACTTCTTTTTCAAAACTTTCTGGAGGAGAAACTAATGAAATTGGTAATGGCGAAATGCATTTTGGCATTGGTTTTGTTCCAGAGTTTCAGTTACTCAAACGTTGGACCTGTCACAATTGCCTAAGTAGCTAATTTTAACTAACATAATTTTAAAGTATGGCTTGCTTAGAGATACACTGCCATGGTTAGCACAAAAAGTTGCATCTGAATTTTTTAGCCAAACAAAGTTATTGTTACCAGGTGGGTCTCTGTAATTTGTTCTACATAATGATAAAGTTCAATGGTCCTATCTGCACGGAAAATATTAAAAATAGTCAATGTTCGTTAAGTAAACAACAAGTACATGAAGTTGTTAAACTTTAAACCAAATTTCTCATTTTGAGCTTAGTTGCAGCTTTTACTCCTTTTAACACCATCGATATAGATAAACAACTGGATAGACTGTTTAACGTTGGGAGAATGAAGCTGTTGCCAATTGCCGTTGGTGGGATAAAAAATACGGATTGCCGAGGATTGAAAATAAAACTTTGGATTATACGCAACAGAAATGTCAATAGTAGACCTTAATTAGTAATAATGTGCAAAAAAATATCTACTCTAACACTTTACAAGGTTTTTCGCATTCCCATCCAACTATAAAAGTCAACTGTGATTGGTTAATCATCCCACCAGCTTCGCAATCCCCGGCGCGTTTTTCTCTTTCATTGACAATGGAGCAGTCTATCCAGTTGTTTATCTATATCGATGTTTAACACTCGAGACTGGTTCACAAAGCGTCAGAAACGAGGGCCTATACCAATTGAATTAAAGAAGCGAGAATCTAATTTAAATCAAGGATCGATGTAATTGATCGATGCATATTTTAAATACAGTCAAACCCCGCTAACGCGAAGTCGATGGGGGCCTTTCGCATTAACCAAATTTCGCTTTAAACAAATAAATTAAGTGGAAATCCGAATAAGGATTATTCCCTATACCCGCTATGTTACAATCTTCTAGCTCAGTGGGTTCGGAAACTACTTTGTATATAACCTTGAAATTTGGTGAGTATGTACGAAAATGATCTCTTAGTGAAATGACATAAATTAAAAACTCGAAAATAGCGTCTAATATATATAATTTTATATTTGAAATCCTTACGTAAATACATATGAAGTGGCTCCTTCTGGTTGTATATTTTGCTAATTTTCATTTATAAGAGATTGACATTTGAATGAAAACAATTTATGTCATTTCATTAAGTTAATCATTTTCGTACCAGGTCACCAAATGTCAAGGCTTTAAACAAAGTGGTTTCTAAAGGCACTGGACTAGAAGATTATAACATAGCGAGTATAGATAATGATCCTTACTAGGGCTTGCTCTAAAATAAAATTTCAAATATTATCTATAATAGTCCGAGAGGCGACCGCAATTTTTGGACCCCATCAAACATCATTCTGAATTTTTTATAGAAATTGGAGAAAAGTGAGTACATTACGAATCCACTGGTCTGCCGTGGCAAAAATGGCCGAAACTGATCAAAAATCGGAGGAAAAAATAGCGTCTAATATATTTTATTTTATACTTGAAATCCTTACGTCAATGCATCTGCACTGACTCCACCTGATTTTTTTCTTTTTCCATTTTAATTTTCATTTATAATAGGTAGATACTAAATGAAAACAATTTATGTCATTTCATTAAGTGATCATTTTCGTACCTGCTCACCAATTGTCAAGGTTTTATACAAAGTAGTTTCTAAATGAACTGGACTAGACGATTGTAACATAGAGAGTATAGGGAATGATCCTTGCTAAGACTTCCTCTTTAACTTTAAGTTTTGAGTACGGTGAACTGCTTTTACTTCGCGTTAAACGGGATTTCATGTTAAGTGATTTCATGTTAACGGGGTTTGACTGTATAAATATTTTCTGATTGGTGTTCGCAATGAAAATACCAGTACGAATGCTTTATTTACATTTTCCTGATAAAACGCTGGGTTTGTTTGTTTTGTAGTTATCAGGGGTGTAATGGGTTTTTTGAGACCACTTTTTTTAACTTACTGCTAATAATTCACAAATTTTTATGCATGTATTGGGATAAAGAGATAATAAATAAGTAAATTAAGAGTATTTAACTTCTTTTTGTATGGTAAATTATGTAAAATATTGTGAATTTGCATTTTATAGTTTAGAAATCCCACTATAGTTGGTGTAACCACCACTATTGGGAAGCTTGCGTACCTGTAATTTTTTTTTTAAGCACTACAACCCTGGTAGCTATGTAGTAATATATATGGAAGCTCTAGCGTTGAATTGACATCATACCAATCCCTTAAGTGGGGCAAATCGAAACCTATTTTACTCCAGCTAAAAATCGAAGTGCATTTTATTCCTTACCTAAAAAAAGCCACGTAAAAATAACTTTATATTGTTTACGATTGTATGCGTTCTTCAAGAGAAATACTCGTTTCATTTATTAGGTCACACGAGAAATTATTCGAATATAAGTGTAAATTATCGAAAACCGTAAACCTTTCTTTCCATTCATCTACAAATGCATCTATAGTAAGAGCATTGAAGCGTATAATACTCTCTCGAGCCGATTTAGCTCATTAACACCACAGCTGGAGGTTGACAGCGCTTAAGGGCAGCTAGTTACTGCAGTAATAATTTAAATCCTTACATGATGTTCCACATAAGGCGTTCTTGTGGATCCAAAAATAAAGTAACTATGCGTTAAAAGAATTCAAAGACCTTTTTTTATATTTGGTTAGTCCATTGTTAGTCAATTGCTGGAATTGCGCTAGAAAAATTTAATTACATTTTATTTTTATATGTTATGTTAAGATTACAATTTCCTTGATTTTCCTTTTAAGATCTTTTATCTCCTTAATGTTTTTTTTTGTACTTAGGAAAAGTAAGAGGAAAAAAAATTAAAAAATGGAAAGAGTTTGAGTTCGCCCTTGGATAGAGGAGGTAGGTGAAATTTTTCTTCGTCTAATTTTTAACTTTTACTGAGTGAATGAAAGGTTTATAGATTACATTACAATACAATTACATTACAAAATTTATTTATTAAAAATGAACGTGAATTTATTCAATCACATCCAAATATCATTTATTTATTCTGATTAAAGTAATTTTATTATTTATTAATTAAAAAGATTTTGGCAACAGAAAAGAGTTTCTTCAATGGTCAGTTAAATGCTATTTTAGCGTGGTGGATGACCGCAAGTTGGTTTATTAGTATTCCATAAAAGCGACCTATGAGTGACATTGCCAGCAGCCAAAATTTGATAAAATGTATTGTCATCGACATCGAATCTATCTGTCAAGTTTCAGCCCAATTGGATGACGGTAAGGGGGTTAATTAGGCCTCCACAGATTTGTCCGTCATCGACACACACACACACACACACACACACACACACACACACACACACACACACACACACACACACACACACACACACACACACACACACACACACACACACACACACGCACAAAATCGAAGTTAATATAAAGGATTTAAAAAAATAGCAGCGTTGACCCATAATTTTCAGACTAAATATTTTGAGATGCCAGAGTAAGTCACGCAAGCATGTAAAACCTATAGACTCGCATGTTTATGCTGACACTCAAGCGGACAATGTCGCAGATACTGATACTCATTTTATTAGCTTTGAGTTCATCTTTAAGAAGAAAAAAAAAAAAATTCTTTCAACAATGAAAATCGTCTTTTCTGAAAATTTCTTTATCCAACGTTCAGGTTACATGAACTGAAACAAATGAAGAGAGTAGGTATAAAAATTATCACTTAATGAAATGACATAAACTAAAAACTCGAAAATAGCGTCTAATATATTTGATTTTATATTTGAAAACATTGCGTCAATGTATAAGCTGTGGCACAACCTGGTTTTATCTTTTGATATTTTATTGCTAATTTATAATTAGATATACATCGTTCCATTAAGTGAACTTTTTTTTACCTACTCAACAAATTACAAGGTTTTATAGATAGTAGTTTCTAAATGCACTGGGCTAGAAGATTGTAACACAGCGAGTATAGGGAATGATCCTTACTAGGATTTTCTCATAATCAGATTTTATTTCTTCAATTAAAATAAAAACATGTGATTTTATTTTTACTTTTTAAAATTACATTAATTGATAAGCGTTTACAAAAGATGTCTTTTTACCTGTATATTCGGTGTTAATTTTCTTGAAATTCACACCGCTCTTGTCATCAAATGAAGTAGTTGGTATCTAAGCTTAGCAACTAAGTGAGATTTGGGGAAATGAATATCGTTAAAACTATCACCCAGCCATCCGTATTGGAGAGGTTTATTTTTAAAAAATGAAATAAAAGTTTTAATGGTCTGTGCATATTCGTTTAAAATTTTAAAACTGTTAACAGTAATTTTAAAACTGTGTAAAAGTTCTGCGATGTTCCACACCCCTATTCGAAAGTAATGTTCAAATGTTAAAGCTATATATTGGGTCTATCACTGTCCGTTTTCAGAATAAAACAAAATACAAATTTTTCTTACCATCAATAAACTTTATTAATTAATATAATTGACATTATTATTAATTAATATAATTGCCATTATTATTAATTAATATAATTGCCATTATTATTAATTAATATAATTACCATTATTATTAATGACTTCTTGTACTGTCCGACTTCTTCCAACTGTATTGTGGAAATCATTTAATTCTTCGTTTAAGTAACAATTCTTAATTTGGAATTTTGAAATTCTATTTTTTGTCATCTGAGGGCGCAGAATGAAGTTTCTAAGGAGGGCGTACCGGGATATGTCCCGGTATCCCTATGGGCCAGGCCAAGCCTGACACGTATTCAACATCATCAGGTCCTTTTGCATCCTATTTTTCTTGGCGCCGTGTTACTTTTAGGTGCTACGTTTTAAAGAAAATGCTCTCGAATGTTGCTTCAATATTGTGGGTGGTGAATATCAGACGAAACGGTCGTTTCGCTGCCAACCTTAAAAAAGGCGGAAACGACAGTAAGTATCTATTCTCTGCACAACTTCCAGCGAAAAAGCCGAAATTGACTATTTTCTAGCGTGCTTACGAAACTTCATATAATTATACAAAAAATACCATAGATTCGTCTCGGTGATATCTTTCAAAGACAAAAAATTGAGTACCTAGGATAAAAGACAACGAAGAAAAAAAATATTGAAATTTCGAAAACGAAATAAAAAAACGTGTTCTAGCCCGATTTTGATGTAAAAATTTAGACAAACGTACAGCTCTAACTAAGCTATAGATCTTCAAACGGATTGAATTATAGGATGCTGAATGTTTCAACTTAAAATCCTACGCTGGTTTGAACTTCATGAAATAATTCTTTCTATTTTTAATTAATTTAAAACCACTTTTTTCATTTCATAATTTGGCGACAGATAAAGGCGATCAGCTTGTAATTGAGGATGAAATATATATGCCAAAAGTTGCCAAACATGTTTGCTATAATTTTGAAGTTAGTTTTTCCGACATGTTAGGCTTAAGTGAGAATGAACGTAAGTTAAAGTATAGGCAGAACGAATTGGACTATAATTATATGGCTTATAACATCTTTAAAATTTAAATAATTTAATTTTTGAAGAGACAGAATTAAAGAGAAATATTTGTTCTTTAAGTTGCATGTGTTATTTGAACTATATGACAGTTTAAAGAGAGTTAACTTTCAAAAACATTTTAATTTCGGGAAATCTCCATTGAAAAATGAAAACAATCACATTTTGTTGCAAGATACTATGGGCTGAATACAAAGTATAAATGTGGAGGTTGTGCGAGCTGACGTCACAGTCAATTCTTTACAGAGGACTAAATGAACCATGCATTTCAAAAATGTCATTCGTTTTTAAAGATGTGTTGATTTTTACTTTCCGTTGTAAAATGAAATAGTAGAATCATATATCATCAAAATTGTAATTTCATAGTGAATTTTAAAATTGTTGTTACGAAAATATTTAAAATTTTGTCAAATATCAATGGGTTATTATGTGAACCAAAATAATGCTTGGTATAATAAAAATAATTTATACTGCAATATTTAATAGACTGTAAAAAACTTGTAATATTTATTTGTAACAATTTATTAGAATAAACTTTCAATGGGATGAACTCTCTGGCCTTGTAAGTTAAAGGTGCCGGATTTGATTCCTGGGTTAGGTGTGGATGTACGTTGTGATTCGGAATCCACGTTAAGCTGTGGGTCCCGGACTGATTAGTCGTTATTATGCACTAAAATAGGACGTTGTGCGTACAAACTAACCAATCGAGCTGAAACTTGGCAGACAGTCTCTTTGTCAATGGCAACGTATTTCTTTAAGTTTTGGGAGTTGAGTTGCCCTACACAAGTTTCTAGTACTCGTTCGTGGTCGATTTTGATGGTTACTGCGTCCGCATTCAACCAATTTGTCAATTTTCAAGTAGATTTTGGCATGCAAGATATCATTGAACTCAACTTGAAGAATTATGAATATTCATGGTACCAGGTGTACCATGGGTGGTACTACTTCTGGTTTATCAATTTTGAAGATAAATATGGCATGTTAGGTGTCGTTGGGCTTGTCTTGAAAAACTATGAATGTTTAAGGTATCAGGTATAGCACAGGTAGAACCATTTTCGGTTAATAAATTTCCAAGATAAATGTGGCATGTTGGATTTCTGTTTTGACGAATTAAAATTGGTGTGCAATGGGATATTAATTCCGTCGGGACTTCAATATTCTTTCATTGGTGCTGTGACTAATTCCAAATCGTGATTTCGATTTAGATCTTGAATGTATGTAAATAAATTGACACGAAACTCGCCAACTTGTCGATATGATTTTTATAAAATTACATTTTTAATCGATAGGATTT
Source organism: Linyphia triangularis (assembly GCA_963978545.1). Lineage (NCBI taxonomy): Eukaryota > Metazoa > Arthropoda > Arachnida > Araneae > Linyphiidae > Linyphia > Linyphia triangularis. The sequence continues at coordinate 64,738,103 of OZ021731.1, forward strand.
TTTCTACCATATGCCGTCAACCTTTGCAGCGAAAGCTTTATATAATTAAACATAATCTAGAGGAATTTAGATTTTATTAATCGAATTTCAGAGGATTTTTATCTTTGCTTCTAATTACAAATTTCACTTCAGATAACTAGATGAAAAAATCAGTAGACTCATGACTCATCAAATTCATTGTTTAAAATTATAGAAAAGTTAACACCTCATATTCTGAAATAGAAACGTCTGTAGGAGCTGCCTTTTAGTGAAAATTACTGTTATAATCTAGCATGTTAAAGAAATAAAATCTCATTTTGTTTAATTGACAGTAGTTCTACTATTTTCTCAGACAAGCATAAAATCCCATTCATGTAATATGAAGAGTTTTTACCTACTTTGGTGCTTAGCGAAGTTTAGTTTAACTTCATATTTTAAATCTGGTGATTTTTCGAATGACCACCAAAAATATCCAAGGTAATTCGATGCATTTATAGAATAATAATCCAAATGAAAGGATACCCAATATGTTCTTCACTTCCTTGTAAATAACTTGCAATAGTTTCTCTAAGATCATTTCGTTTCAAAGCAAAAGTGCGTGTTTTGCAATCACAATTTTAGTAATGGGGGGGGGGGGGAATGACTGCAATACCAATAATATTTTTACCTCCACTTTATCCCTAATTATAAATTCTATTGTGTCCTGTTTTGTCCGTTTCTATTTTGTCCATTAGTGGACATCTTAATGTCCTTCAATAGCTAAGAATTCTGTATTACCTGTAGGATTCTTTACTGCAATGTTTTCATCTACAAAAATTCAAATAATTGCATCGTAGGTTAAATTGAAATGAAGGGTTTATTAAGAAACAACATAAATAAATAAATAAATAAATAAATAAATAAATAAATAAATAAATAAATAAATAAATAAATAAATAAATAAATAAATAAATAAATAAATAAATAAATAAATAAATAAATAAATAAAAAAATGCACGTTTTTCAATAATTAGTTGATGAATTCCCTCCCCCCTCCCCGTTTTTTTTGCTCAAATGGGCAGGTTTTACCATCCTTTGGCATTTCTGTTTTTAACTACAGGTTACCATCCATTATGGGAGTGTAAAAGAGTATTTTAAATGGTCAATAAATAAATGACTAATCCCATAATCATTTCATACTCTATTTCGCGAATTAAGTGCTTCTACGCCAACGTTATCTTATCGTTTATCGTTACTCTCTTCGCCAAATGATTAAGACGTACTGTAAAGGCAGATGAAAACATTTCTCCATTTGATTGTATTTGTAGCATACCTCTCGCGGCCATTCTCTGAAATGAACGATTCATGCTAACATGGTTGCTGAAATATATGCTACATGTCTTCGATCATAAGTTAACAGGTAGATTCCATTTAAAATAGTTTTAGACGAAACATGTGTGTTGATTACCGTTAGAAGTTTGAACTGCAGAAGAGTGGCATTTCTAGATAATCACTGATAAAAAAAAAAAAAAAAAAAAAAAAAAGTATCGTTTAATTTGAATATTTCTCTTGCATAACCTTCCCGAAAAAATCACGTTAATGGATACTTCAATGGTCTATTTGTAAGCAACCGATTACCCTGTCGGCTTAAGAGTCTGTAAAATTATATTGTTAGGAATTTGTATTAAACAATAAAATCATCATAATCACCTATTTTTCATTAAAAAAACAATTTTACTTTACATTTAACTTTTAAAACAATGGTGCAATATTGGCATTGCTTACATCGCAGGAAAAAAATACCTTCGATTGTTTGTAAGTGAGGAAAATTTAAATTTAAAGCACTTTACTTCAATTTCCTTTAGCAAGCCATCATATTATAATTATAAATCACATCAAAAATGAATATCAGAAATAAATAGCAAAAATGACGGAATAAAGTTAAATATTTGAATATATCAACGTTTAACATTTGTTTTGAAAGAAATCGGAAAAAGGCTTTCACATGATTTATTTGATATACATCATTGAGTCGCCACTTTGAATTTGTTTTTGAATATTTTCAAGCTACTACATAAGGATATTCGATATTTACGTACATGTTTTGAAACTAGCGAATAAAGAGCGTTAATTTTTCAAAAAATAGATTGATATCGATTGAAAGTTCATATCGTTCATTTAGAATACAGTCATCATTCAAAATTTTAGATTTTTACGTTTTAGAACTAGCTACGTTTGAAATCATGCAGACATTTATGGATGCATAGTTAGGATTACAACGTTAAAGGAAAAATAAGAGGGTTAGAAGAGTCAAATACCGAAAACATTACAATCCAAACTTGCAAGCATGTTTTCATTGAAGAATATCATGTTATTACTGCCTTCTCCCCAAATGAGCAATAACCCTGTCCCAAAAATATAGACAAAAGCATAAAATACAATGCACAGTAAAAATAAGAATAGGATGAAATTTTTTCATATATGTATAATTATAAACATTACATGAAACACAAGTTAGGGTTAATTTATTAGAAAAAACAACAAATGCTGAATTTATTTAGAAAAACAGAATATAGTATGTCCCGTAATTATAGACAATATTTGTTTTATGGGTTATATTTAAGGTTGAGGAACGCAGTTACAAATGTTAATATTTAATCGTGTTTCCATCACCTTTAATCACTTCAAATACATGGTTTTCCATAGAATGTACTAAGTTTTGCATTACCTCTTTGAGCAGTTCATACCATGCTTGTTATATCGCTGCTTTGAGGTCCTTAGTCGAAAAATATTGACGTCCATTTTCATATAATTTTCGTGCTAGATGTCCTCACATGTTCTCCATTGGATTTAAGTCCGTACCAAGCGATGACCAGTCCATGACATTGATATTATTCATGTTGAACCACATATTCTTCGAGTTAGACACATGAATAGTAGGGTGGATCGTTCTTCTATGGATAAAAAAAAATATTATTAATCAAAACCTACCTATGGGGAAAAGATGTTCTATGATATAGAGGTTAAGGAAAAAATACTAAAATTTCAAAATTTTCTCATTCCAATAAACATTTAAAAGTACTAAAGGCCTGTTCCACTTAAACAAAAATCACTTTGACATTTTACCATTATAAAGCTTAAATACCAAAACTTCATCCCCCTTGCAAAGAGCTTAACATAAAATTTATTATTTTTATTTTATTTTTCCCTTAATTAATGTACTTCAGAACATCTCTTCCGTACAGGTAGGTTTTGAAATTCTTAGAAAAAAAAAATTCAATTGACTTCGACTTTTTGCTATAAAAAAGCTCAGATACCTAAACTTCATCCTCCTTGTGGCAGTACTGAACTTAAAATTTAATTTTTTTAATTATTTTTCTATGTATCTATATACCATAGAACATCTTTCCCCCATAAGTCGGATTTAAAATTCTGAATTTTTTTCTTTTCGATCCACCCTAAAATAGGCACCCTGTTTTGTTGAAATACACGGTTTGGTTCTCCCAGCAAATCCTGTAGTGGAATAAAATTGACCTCTAATATTTGCTGATAGTCCTAGGAATTCATTTTCTTGCTACAAGTTGCCGAAATTGTTTGTTCATTAAATCCATTTTATCCCCAAATCATTACTGATACTCAACTTTACTGTCTTCTTAAAAAAACTTCTTGGTTCGCTTCTTTAATCATGCGAGTAAAATTTTTATCCATCTGGTCCATCCAAGTTCCACTTTTTCTCGTCACTAAATATTGTTGACAGTCATTTATCACCATAAGACATCGTTTTCTTTGCCCAGTTTAAATGTTCAGTTTTGTGGTGTACTTTTAAGCATGGTGTCTACAATATTTTCTTGAAAGTTATTCGTTTAGATTCCAGTATTCTTCTGTGAATGGTATTTTTTGATTCTCCGAAATTGGATGCAATTTGTCCCAATGACATATTTTTTCTAGATGTCATGCTTAGAATGATTCTGCCACTTCGCATAGATGTTATTCTTTGTCGACCAGGTCTTCTCTTACTAGACAACTTGTCGCCATTATGCAAAATTCAGTAAACACTTCTTAAAGATCTCTTTAAAATCTTCGATATATATTTCGGATGATTACCTTTAAGTTTTACATCAAAAACTTTGACGATTTTCTCTTTCGAAATCTCTATACTTCTAGACATTTTGTCGAATTTGTGAAAATATCAATTTATTAGTCGGAAACAAGCGAAAAATTAATCCAAAACAATAAAAGTCAGAAAAGCATACGATGAATACTTTCAAGAAATGTAAATAAATAATCTTCTGCTGAAAAAAATGTTTTACAAATAATATTTATATGTAAAGTCAGATGCTGTCTATATATATATATGAGACGGGCAATTTTTTTTTTCCATATTTTTACGCAGTTTTTGCTTATTTTCTAATATTTTTAACAATAAAAACAACAAAATTAATTCTAAAATGAATGAATGTGAATCTTTTCTGAAAATATGTGAAAGGTATTTTAGCTTTCGATTTTTTTTTTATCTGTGTCTATATTTTTGGGACAGGTTGTATAAGATGCACTAGTGGACATAGACCAAGAATATACAAGCTATCTCAAACTACATTCAGGTTTAATTCTTTTTAAAGAAAGAAAATTTCAAGAGTTTTACATTCAAAGCGTAAAATTTCAATTCAAAATAACATAAGATAAAGAAAAAAAAAATTAAACATTTAAAAAAAAAAATTAGTTTATGGTTTTCATTTTAATTGTGAATTTTTATGGTAGATTTTATCTCCTAAAATTAGAGCCAAAATTAGTGGTACATTAGCAGTAAAATTAGTGGTAAAACTTCAATTCAAAATAACATAAGATGAAGTGAAAAACTTAAACATTACAAAAAATTAGTATATGGTTTGTATTTTCATTGTGAATTTTTATGTTGATTTTTCTCCTACAATTAGCGCCTCGAAAATAACTATCGGTATCACTGAAAAAATAAACTAGTGTACATAATACGCTTTACAAACAAACAGTAAGTGTTTACACTTCATGTGACAACTGAAGCGATATGTAACACTTAACAGCTTTGTTTCTTTTACAGAGGGTGTAATTTCTAACCTAGTCGGAGCATTCTCCATTTCCTACAATAATATCCAGCAAGTCGAAACTCTCACTACTACAGGCAAAAAATAATTCCACAACGTTGAAGTTGCATTGCTGCTGTTCTTTGATTCATAATTTCCATATACCAAATCTGTAATTCTACAATTCAACAAAACACCAAGCCATGATAAAAGTTGTTCTCACTATCTTCATTCTCGTCTGGTGGATATGCGCGCTCACAGTCCTCTTGCCAGTCACTCTCGGCTTCCTGGTCAGCAAATCGTTGGTCAGCAAGTGGGTGGCTTTTCTTTTCGGAAATTTCGACTTCCTTTTCCAACCTCCAATGATCCCACTGAGGAAGAGGGCATTCCAGATGCTGAAAGACAGCCAGGGGAAGGACAACTCCACTCCGCTCGAGATTCTGGAGATTGGAGTAGGAGACGGGGCAAACCTGCCCTTCTATCCACCAAACAGCAAATTGACGGTTCTGGACGTGAATGCGTACTTCGAGATGTACTTCTTGAAAAATTCTAAAAAGTGGAGACATGTGGAGTACAATGGGACCATCATCGCTGGTGCGGAGGACATGCGGGAGGTGAGTACGGGAATCGAATGGTTTAATGTAAATCGTGGGTAAGCAACATAGTTAAAAGATTGCGCTTACCTTTTACTTAAATAAAGTCGCGAAATTATATTTTTCTAATTAGTAAAGTATATTGTACAATGGCGTTCTCGGAATGTGAATTTAAGTAGTACTGCTTTTATCCGAGATTTCAAAACATCAAATTCCCACATAGATAACATTTTGAGAACACATTAATAAATTTTGTTAATTGCAATGGTGTCAATAATCATATAAAATGTATCAGATGAAACCTTTATACAAAAATGAAAACAATCTTAAAAATTAGCAATACGAAATAAATTAAACTAGATTCTGTTTTGTACATGTCGTAAAACAGGTTGAATCTGTACACTTTTCAACTTTTAAAGTAAATATAGGGTTTAATAAAATCAATTAGTAGCAAATTTTTTACTTTAAAATTTGGGTCTTACCTTCTTCTTTGAGAATCACCCCCAAAATTGTTGAAAAAAAACCCCACAGCTTGCATTTATTTTGATATATATATATATATATATATATATATATATATATATATATATATATATATATATATATATATATATATATATATATATATATATATATATATATATATATATATATATATATATATATACATTTTTTTTTCATAATGTTCCGATTTACTTCCAGGAAAGGGTGAGCACAACATTATCATAAAAAATCTTTTAATATGACAAACAAAAATGTGTTTTTACCAAAATAATTGTCAAGATAAATCACACGTTTAAAAATGTGTCAATCCTTAACCAAAAATAAAACAAGATCATCAAAATCATATTTAAAACAATAATATATATATATATATATATTTAATTTATTTCATGTACGCGTGGCGTAAATTGTCTGCAACTTTTTTAAAGTACAGGGTGGTTATAGTTAAAGTTACCCTGTTTAGAGCCACGTAGAGTCCGTTCTAATGAGCAGATTTTGATGAAACTTGGTATATACACTATATGGACCATGGAGAAAAGAAATCTGCAATAAAAAAAAAAAATTGTAGTTCAAATTTTGACCACCAGGGGGAAAAGTGGCGCATAAAGAACAAAAACCACAAATTGAAAACGCAAATTTTTATTTAATTACAGCATATGTTCGATGTGCATTCCATTTACGTCAACCACATGCTCGAAGCGTGTTATAGCGTGTTCAACAGTAGCGTGAAGGGTTTCAGATCAATTGCAGCAACATGACGTGTTATGCTTGCTTTCAATTCAGGCAGAGTCCGTATGCACCCTCCATACACACGATCTTTCAGAAATCCTCACAACCAAAAATCACAGGGATTTAAGTCCGGAGAACGAGGAGGTAGGGCAGTCGAAAAACTTCTCGAGATTACCCGATCATCTCCAAAGTGGACATTATGTAATGCCGTCACAGATCGGTTTTTATACCCCTCTAAATTTGCATATCGTTCTTTCTCGTACATGAAAATTGCCATCTATCGGTTGAAATTTGGACTATTTTGTGAAGGAATGGTATGCAAATTTGGAGTGGTTTAAAAAGCTACTAGTTACTACAGTAAATTCAGTCTGCATCATGCCGTTAGAAAAGAATGTTGGTTGGTTGTATTCAGATTATCTGGCGCCGTCAGCAACAAGAGGGCTATAGTAGAAAAGAAAGAACGAGCTTTACTCGTGAAGTTATTTTATCAGAATGGCGGTAATTTGTCAACTGCGCTGCGAGACAATCGATGCTTGAAAGGACTACGAAAAGGGCCTATGTCGCGGCAAGGTTTGAAGAAGATAAATACATTTGAAGAGACTGGACAGTTGGGTGTGCTGAAAGCAAGAGGTTCAAATGAAACTGTGGAAGAAGTCACTCTTGCCGTGGTCGAAAGAGCCTCTGATAATCAGTGTTCTTCTACAAGTGCCCGAGAGGTGTCACGTGATTTGTCTATCCCTTGGTCTACAGCTAGAAAGATTCTTCGTTCCATTGTAAAATGGTATCCATATAAGCTCCATGTTGTGCAACAACTGAAACCTGCTGACTCGGGTAAGCGCACTCAATTTTGTAGAATTTTTTTGGCCAGAATAATCTTAGATAATGCATGGCCTTGGAACATTTTATGGTCGGAACGAGGCGCATTTTACACTAGATGGAGCCGTGAATACTCAGAACTGTCCAATATGGGGTACGGCAAAACCTAATGTTGTGCACGAACAGTCTTTGCATCCTGATTTCATTACTGTATGGTGTGGTTTTACTGCTGAATTTATTCTTGGTTCCTTTTTCTTTGAGGAGAGCACGCTTCGTGGCCCTCAAATGTGTTCGATTACGGGAACCCGCTACTGCGAGTTTCTTCGGCAGCAAGTCATTCCTGCCCTACAAGAACGAGAATGTTTAGAGACTACTGTCTTTATGAAAGATGGTGCACCACCTCACATTGCACGACAAGTGACAGCACTACTTCGTGCCCACTTTGGAGATGATCGGGTAATCTCGAGAAGTTTTTTGATTGCATGGCCTCCTCGTTCGCCGGACACTTAAATCCCTGTGATTTTTGGTTGTGAGGATTTCTGAAAGATCGTGTGTATTGATGGAGCATACGGACTCTGCCTGAATTGAAAGCAAGCATAACACGTTATGTTGCTTCAATTCGATCGAGAAACCATTCACGCTACTGTTGAACACGCTATAACACGCTTCGAGTATGTGGTTGACGTAAATGGAATGCACATTGAATATATGCTGTAATTAAATAAAAATTTGAGTTTTCAATTTGTGGTTTTTGTTCTTTATGCACAACTCTTGCACCTGGTGGTCAAAATTTGAACTACAATTTTTTTATTGCAGATTTCTTTTCCCCATGGTCCTTATAGTGTAAATACCAAGTTTCATCAAAATCTGCTTAAGAACGGACTCTAAGTGGCTCTAAACAGGGTAACTTTAATTATAAACATCCTGTATCTTGAAGATGGAAAAAAGCATCGTCTGTTGCAAAAAATCTCTTCGTTTTAGGTCAAAACACTGAGCAAAAACTGTGAAGTCAAGCTATCCATTCCGTTTTTATGGTTAGCGTGAGGTTTTTGCCAAATAGTTGGAGTTGATTTGGTAGACCATTGACATATCCAGTACAGGTTTGCGCGATTTGCGAAAAAAAATTCAAAACTGGTTTTCACTGCTGCATTTCAAGCCAAGATGTTTGGGATATCTTGACATCACATTCAATTCTAGCCGAATGAATCGTTTTTTCGCCAACATCTAACAGGGGAACTTGGATTGCAGATTTAAAAAAAAAAAAAAAAAAAAAAAAAAAATTGGCTCAATGCGCTTATGACCTTTTCGAAACATTTATAATTCAATAATAATAAAAAAAAAAACACGGGAATTGTCCATTTAGTTAAAAACTTAAAATAAATTACGAAACATTTATTTTGGATAACTACAAAATATCTTTGGTTAAAAGAAATAGAATTAAACATGTTTATTCTTCAATAATGGCATGAATGGCTTTCCGTCTAAAATATAATTAATTTTTTATTCGTAATCATACAGACTTTTATTCAGAGTGGCCACAGAACCAACCTGGAAATCGGGGAAATGTCAGGGAGTTTTTTATAATTTCACGAAAATCAGGGAAATTTTCTTTACGGAGAAGGAACGTTTCCCCGTTCGTCCATATTTTGGTGCCTATTTTCCGGAAAATTATGGTGGTAATAGTTAGAAGAGTTATGTTACGAAATAATTTAAACTTTTCATTATCACCGAAACTATTTTTTAAAAAATTGGCATATTATTATCCCTTTAGTATACATATTCTATTTGATCAGAGTGTCAACACATCTGGAAAAGTTGGGGAAATTTGTAACAAAAAAATTGCCGTAAAATCAGGAATTTTTTTAGAAATCTATCAACTTTTCCCCCCGAATTTTGTGTCCACCCTGTTATTCCATCGAAGCATTTAAGCAAGGTGTGTATGAATACTGTTTCGTACATTTAACGTTATAAATAACTTGCTTATGAACTGCCTGCTACAATCTATTGGTTATTTACAGAAAAAATACACACGAAGAAAGTTCTCATGAGCTTAGAGTTCTTGTACAGAGCAACTTGCAATCAGCTTTTCTTGGGTTATGTCTTTAAAACATTGTTGTTCAACAAAACAAAGCTTTCCAACCACGTCTATGACTCCTTTTAACCCTTTTTTGCCAGTAGTTTTTTTTATTTCTAAGAAATGTGTAATTCAGTTGAATGTTGATTAATTTGAATTCTGAATAATTCTCTCACCTCAGGTTAAAGACAATTCACTGGATATTGTGGTAATGACCTACGTGCTTTGTTCATGCAAGGACCCTGTCAAAGTGCTCAGTGAAATAAAACGTGTCTTGAAACCGGTAAGTACATTTTTATTTCGACTCAAATGATATATCCCACAAGTGCCTTTAACCATTCTAAAGTAGAAATTTAGTGTATTAGTTAAAAAAAAATGCATATACTATTTAGAACTAGCATATATGTTGAAAATTAGTATACTAGTTAAGAATACTATAGTATACCAATGTAAACTAAACAACAGTAGAGGACCTAAATGTTGGGAAGCAGTTATATAGCCAAAAAGTTACCTAAAATCTGATCGGAAGATCACAATTGCGATCAAGAAACTGAAGTTCCAATACAATTTTCTATAATTTGCGATAAACAATTGTTTTAATTTTGCAATTATATTTTTATTGCTATATTTAAATCTGAAAACCCACGAACTCGTGACCCTTTTCTTGTAGGTTTTTGACGAACTCTCAAAGTTATCATGTAACAGAAACCAGACTGAAAGTGAGATGGAAATGTTAACCATAAGCCGAAACACTCATAAATTGCGATATCTAGAAAAGAAAACATTCCTTCTCGTTGTGTTTTTTTAAGCGACTGAGTCTCAATTTGAAGTTTTAAAGAGTTTATTTTTACCTTCGAGGCGAATATTTGTTAGGAGTTAGAACACCTATGGTTGGTTGTATTCAGATTATCTGGCGCCGTCAACAACACGAGGGCTATAATGCGCCAAAACATTCGTCATTAGACAAGCCAACATACATTTACAAACACCCATGCCTAAGACGGGACTCGAACCCGCAACCTCGCGGTCCAGAAGCTAGCACGCTAATCACTATACCGTTTGGTCGGCGTTGGAACACCTATGAATCATGAAGTTAGATAATCAATAGCGTAAAAATGCTGAATTGGTGCCTTAGAAGAGGTTAGGATTATTGTATTAAGATGTATTGAGATAGATTGTCAACCTGCTCTTGTATCATAGATACTCTAGCTTTAAAATATCAGGACAATCTAATATAGTGTAAATCATAAAAATATTAGGTGTACTCTGAGTTTTATACTTCATATCACGAAAATGAAAAAAACAACAAAAAAAACCCAAACAAATTCCATTGTAATCAATGCAAATAAAGTAAGTGGATGCACTGGGGGGGGGGGGAGGGGGGAGAAGAAGGTATCCTCTGGCCTGTTAAAAATCTGGTACATAATAGAGATCCGCTGTCTAAGTTTGTACAAATACACCAACAACGTGGTTGGAGGAAGATGATCTCAGCACAGATAACCGTTTTATTAAATTTTTTTAAAGGCTATAGAAGTACGTCGAATCAAGTCCTGTTTATTTTTACTGGAATTTCAGTGGTTGCAACTATGGCTTAATGGTTGAATAAGATGAAATAAATGAAAACCGAAAATAAAGTTTTTTTTCCCCCCCAAGAAGAATACATAGGGGGTGTTTGAACTCTATAAACCCCTCCCTGAACACACCCTTGATCTAAATCGAAAGTTAATATATTTGGGCCAGACTGACTAATCCACTATGTGCATTATCTTTCACAACCATACTCTGCTCTGGAGAGCTTCTGCATCTAATTCGTGATTTAAGTTTTTCTGACATCTAGGGTAATTGTTTAATTAGTCTTTTACCTAGCATAATGGACTTCCTTTCTCATAGGGAGGAAAGTACCTGTTCCTGGAACACATTTGCTTCCAGAGTGGCTGGAACTTGATGCTTCAGAAAATGGCACGACCCATCTGGAGCTTGTACTTCAATGGCTGCATACTGGATCGAAACTCCGAAGCCACTATCAAGAGAGCTGGTTTCTCAGAACTCAAATGTGAACCTGTAAACATCAGGGGTCTCCTAGTGCACTTGTTTAGCCCACAGATCATAGGGATGGCCATAAAATAGACCTGGTTCTCAAATATGCAAAAGGCAAACTCTGCAAAAAAGCCTCTAGGCACACTTATTAGGAAGTGCCATTTGTTACTTCTTTTTGTGTTTGTACATAACTTCGAATTACATAACTTCCTTGTCAATACATAACTTCCTTGTCAGTACATAACTTCGAATAAAAGTTGTTTAAAAATCACCATTGTTAATTTTTTTTAATGTAAAATAAGCATTTTATTTTATTAACGAAATGGGGAATGATGTTAATAAATGTAACCATTAAACTTAACAAAATATTAAATATCCAGTTTTTTAACGATAGAACGAAGAAATTTTTTCCAAAGGAAGACGTAAAAAAAAGGATCACACCAAGTGAATTATGAAACAAGAAATTTATGAAAAACTGGTTTTTCATGGTTTCTTAAGGGGCATGTTTGTATATTCAGCAAATAATATTAAAAATGAAGTTCAAATTAGAGTGATCAAGAAAAATTCTTTGTTCATAGAAAAAACACCTTAGAAATGTTCTTAAATTTAAGACAACTTACGGGCATTAAGGATATATCAAACGAAAGGTATTTTGGCCTAGTGGTCTAAAGGCACTGGTATTAGGCACCAGTATTTACGGAGGCGCTATTCGAATACCATCGCTGCAGTTTTTTCAAAAGCTTGTTTAATATTGTTGCACAAATTGTCTGTATATATTGTAAATAGTGACGTATTATTTCAAAATTCTATTGTAATTTATTTTTATCTTATTTTATTTATTAATTAATAGCGATTATACAAGTTAGATAAAGGTGGCAACACCTAAAGCAGTCGAGAAGTTTCGAGATATTTCTTTTCCGAGGAATTGGCTGGAAATTTCGAGAATGTCTCACGCGCTTGTATATAAAAGACTGGAGAACGGGAAAGTTTTCAGATTGACTTTGGACTTCGATGAAAGCGTATCGCTTTGTTTACCTATTGGAGTGAGCTTGTATAATCGCTGTATTCGAAGTTGTTTTTGCTAAAGCTTGTGTTGAAGCTTGTGAGCGATTACACTGTTGCCTGTGGATAAATTTTGTGAGTTTTCTGAAGAGAGAATAAATATTTTTATACTGTAAAAACTGTGCCATCATTGCCTCAGCGGAAAAATTCATAACAATATCATTTTCCACGGATGGTTATCAAAATAATGCAAACAGCCTATAGATTCATAAGGAATCCTGTACTACACGGGTCTGCGAAATTAAAGGATATTCAGCTTTTCCCTAATAACTTATCAGTGGAACAGCATAGACAAATGAAATTCACGTCAAAGAGACATCTTTATGCAATGCCAATTCAAGATAGCGATTTGGTGGGAAAAGAGTTTAGGTCTTTGGGTGCAATATGTTGGTTTGGTTTAATAAGCTCTCCAGGAGTGCAAAAGATAATATTTTTTTTATAGTTACTTTAACTTATTACAGAGAACTCTTTAATTGTAAAATATCTGGTTCTAAATCGTGTTTATTGATACTTGAGGCAATTTTTATCCGAATTTTGTTTTCGATAAACGACTAAAAAACATAAATATCGCTCTTATAAATAATCCAGATCAATCCTCTAATCCATATTTCATCAAAAATGTGTGGGACGCTTCTACGATACGCATTGTGTAAAGATTTAATGTATTAGGAGCTTTACATCACATACAAGCATTTCAAAAGGTGGGAAGAGCAACCTAACCACTAGAATTCATCAAGAAACTCATGTTAAGTATGAGAATGCTGTGCCAAGTAAGCATTGATGACAAAGGAGATCACATCCTACACTAATCTATGCACATAATATATTAGTTTTAACATAAAAGATATAATTCGTAAGTAATTTTAGGCGAAAAAAATTCAGATATAGCAATTTAAATTGTAATTTTGACCTATAAATACTTAAAATTTGTCAATGAAACCAAACTCATGAGTAGTATGCTTTTATAAACTCATTAGAAACTTTACTATTAACATTTGGTTCCAATAAATGCACTTCTGAATTTTGGCCAAGTTTTCACCCCTTCTTCCCCACTGTGCAATGTGTCAATACGAGTTGACATAACTAAAAGTATTTAAACCGTATTTCCAGATTACTCTGTTTTGTCGTTTTCAATTGTGAGACGATGGCGGTCGAAATCGCTCAGTTTATTTTATGAAAGAATCATCATTGGTCGCAAAATTTGTTGCTGCTAATCTTAATACATTGTCCAAATGAGATTCAGTTAAGTTGTTTTTGTATTTATTCTTGATAAAAACTATTTTGCTGGAAGCTTCTTCATATACACTCACTTCCAAAACTTAAGCACGGAGCGGTAAAACGCGAAAAAATTGACAAGTACTGCCTTGATTAACACGAAATGATGCAAGTAAGTAGCTCTATGTTTATTCACTAAACAAAACAAAAAATTACAAAAAGAGATGAAAATTTTTTCCAAAAAAATTGAATTTTTATAAATTATAATTTGACGTCATATTGCATCCTTAACAAAGAGACGTTTAAATTCAAACAAACAACAAAAACCGATTAATATAGTATGTGACCACCGCTCACCTGCATACAAAGTGTAAATACGTGTGATCATGCTTGTTACGAGATGATCAACCACCGCAAAGTCCATTAATCACCATTCCTCCAGTAGGGCATTTTATAAATCTCTGAGAGTGTCTGGAGGTGGGAAACGTCTACATACAGCACGACCGAGGGCATACCAAAGATTTTCAAATGGATTAAGGTCCGGTGCGTAAGCCGTACACTCCATACGAGCAATCTCCTCAATCTCCAGAAAGTCGTAAAAGATGGTAGCTCCATGGAGTCGCGCATTATCGTCCATCAAAACGAAAAAAGAACCAACTGTTGCAACGTTTAGTTTCACAATGGAGTCTAAGATTTCATCTCGATACCGTAATGCCAGTGCTAGAAGTGTAGGGAGTTATGCGGGATGTACATAATTTTTTTTTTAAGTTTGAGCTTTTCATTTCAAATTTCCTACTATTTTTTCAGTTTTTATCACTAAATATTGTGTTTAAATTTCTTGAAATATTAAACAATACTGGAAATGAAATATTAGATAGTACTAAAATTAGATAAACTTAGATTTTTTTTCTTAAAAAATATTTCAAACATGTAGGGAAATGTAAAACGTAGTGACAATGAGAAAAAGCGATTTAAACTTTTCAAATGTAAAAAATATCTTTATGACGTATTTCTATAGCACTGTTATAAAAATGTACATATTATACTACTTTGTATAATGATAGAAGTATTTTATTAATATATACGGGTCGGGGAGGGGGGGGGGTGCAATTGCCACCAACTTTTGGGCATCCTCCACTCCCCCCCCCCCCCCCTACTTCTAAAACTGCGTATAGCCGTTACACAGCCTCGCCTGAAGATGTGCAGGTCAGTGCGATATCCCAATGAAATCCCTGCCCAGACCATGAGATTTCCACCGCGGAATCCGTGATGTTCGTATGCCTTGTTTCCTCCAGACCCTTACAAGATTATCATCGGTTTGTAGAGCAAATCTAGACTCATCTGTGAACATAACGTTGCCCCAACACAGTCCAATTCACACGATGGTGGCACCATTTAATCGTGACTCTGATTTGGACTGATAAAGGAACATAGACTCGTGGTACTTGAGACCATTCATGTGTAGACTTCGACGAACAGTAGTGGCAGATATCGTCTTACCAATGGCCTCTGCAACCATAGATATCACACGTGTGGAGAAAGATTCCGCATGGTTTCAACCGCAATATATAGATCTTCCACGGGTTGTCGTAACATTAGGACCACAGGTTACGGGTCTTTGGAAAACTGTTTGGCCGGTTTGGAATTGTTTCCATAATCGTGAAATGACGTAATGATGAACGTCGAAGAAAAGAGCAACATCTGTGATAGACTGTCCTATTTCAATGCTTCTGACAGTCCGCTAGCACTTAGAATCTTCGATTCGTTTTCTGTCATAGAAACACGTCTAGCTTGAAAACAAATCGCCAGGAATGCTCTAAATACCTTTTATCAGGAATTACATGCCAAATCCTGTAACCCTTCATAATGCCGGCTTCTTATACGACTGTCTGATTTGCATATTTCTTGACGTGAAATCGTGATTGGCTGTTAGCTAACATATTTGAATACTTCCTTCTACCTTCGCAGCACATTTCAGCTTCTTTAATTCAGATTGGTTTAAGGAAATTAACATTTTCCTCTCCGTACTTAACTTTTGGAAGTGAATGTTGTTTCTTCGTGCACATAGTGAAGAACTCGGTTCTGCATAGTTATAGTTACACATACTATTTCGGACAAATTAAAATTGTGTACAAAAAAGTTCAAACCATGAAGCTTGATTTTTTTTCTGTGCGGGCAGCAGAAAAATCTGTCGCGGGTTCTATAGGGCCCGAGTGCCCGCATAGTGGCTACCGCTGCTTTAGGAGCTTGGAGCCAGCTGGAACAATCTTTTGAAATACCAGAATTTCGCTTTCACTTCGAAAGTAGTTGAAAACTAATTTGAATTTTCTGGAAATTTTTTAAACCTTCAAAATATGCTTGTTTATATTACGAAACTACTATGTTGAGACAATTCCGTGCAAGAAGTATTCATTTTGGAGTCAATTGGAACAATCATTTGAAATCTCATTAAATCGTGCCCGCGTCAAAAGTATTTACACTTTCTATTGAATATACTCGAAAATTGTTGAACCTTGAAACAATGCTCTTCAACTACTATGCTGAAACAACAATTCCATGAAAGCAGTATATATGTAGGATGTCGGAGCCAGCAGAAACAGTGCTCTGAAAGAACACAAAAACGCACGAGGGGTTATGTTTGGGCCCTCATTGCATCTTTAAAATTATTATTAATTCATTTCTTTCGAAAAAGCACCGTCTTAGGAGGTCCTTATCTGTGGCTCCGACTGCCTATGTATGAATTTTCACTTAATATACTAGTTATATAAGCTGTTAGGCAAAAACATTATCTGGAACCCTTTAAACAAAGTCATAAATTCAATAACAAAACAGTAAAAATTTCAAAAAATTATTTCTACGACACACATATATCACACTTTGACACCCTCCCCCCCCCCCATAACTCTAAAAATAAAAAAGATATAGCCAAAATATTTCAGATTTATTCTTTACTAGGGTAAGATTACATTAGAAAAAAAATCATGAAATTCTGAGTCGGTGATGACCGGACCCGATTTTTAAGTGCAATGCCTCTTAATTTAACAGAAAAGTAATACCGCTAAACAGAACTTTTAATAACAGATAAAAGGGATTGAATATTGAAGAGATAAAGCTTAATAACTTTAAAATTATGTCGATGAAGCACTTTTTTTTTTTTTTTTTTTTTCCCCCTTTTTTTTTTTTTCCTTTTTTTTTTTTTTTTTTTTTTTTTTTTTTTTTTTTTTTTTTGCTGACTGGTACGAATATTTTTAGCATGTGAAATGTAATCACTATTATCAAATTTAAATGGTTACGATTAACGTAAATTGCTGTGCCAAGCATTCCTTAGGAATATTCAACTTAAAAACAGATGCTTGAATATCCTTCATTTTTAGAAAACACGATAAAAAGAATTTTGATTTCACTTTCTCAATTCGCTCCAAGGTAAGTTGTAAAAATCGAATCAACAGTTAGATTGGAAATATTCGTCAATCTAAAAGACTTTTTTGATGATGATCAGTTTCTTAAATCATTTATATTAACTTCGATTTTGTGTGTGTTGTGTGTGAGTGTGTATGTATGTGGGTAGGTGGCTGTGTATGTCGAGAGCGGGCAAATCTGCGGAGGCCTAAATAAACCTCTTGCCGTCATCCAATCAGTCTGAAACTTGGCAGATAGATTCGATGTCGATAACAATGCATTCTATAAAATTTTGGGGCTGTTACTGTCACTAAAAGGTCGCTTTTACGGAATACTAATAAACCAACTTGCAGTAATCCAATCGCGCTTTGGCTAGCATTTAACCGACCACTAAAGAAACTCTTTCCTGTTGCCAAATTTTTTTAATCAATAAATAATAAAATTACTTTAGTCAGAATAAATAAATGATATTTGGATATGGGAGCATAAATTCACGTTCATTTTTAATAAATAAATTTTGAAACGTAGATTGCCGCACATTTTGCTTTTAGAAATCTTTTTGATAATTAAAATTAGATGCTAATACCAAGCACACGCTGTTAACAGAATCGGAGCTGTGTTAACGAATTTAAAAATTGGCAATGCATATAAAGGATATGTATTAAAAGCTTATATATATATATATATATTTTAATTATGCATTGAATTGCTTTTTATTTTTGTATGTATCATAAACTGAGCAAATAGTTATTATTATTAGGCAGAAATTATTTTTTTAATATTTTTGTAAGGTATCTGTATTTTTTTTTAAGTAAAATGACAAAAATTTTTTTTTTTATCTATGCATAGTGTCTAAATATATGTTTATTTAATTATAGAGTCTGTATGGTTTGTTATGTGACTTAACCATTGTCATAATTAATTTTATTGTCCTTTTACGATTACACAGGCGACAGAGAGCACGAAATTCTAAATCTTTTCAATGTCTACTGAAAAAGAAGAGAGCAGTTTACAAAAACTCTGCCTTTCGTGATGAAGCATTTGCCCGATTACTTCCAAGCAAAAGCTCAAGGAGAACTCAACGAATCTCAAGAGAAAAGAATTGCAGGATTAGAAGAATTGAAGGAAATGGCTTGAGGTGATCGTAGTAGTTTTTTTTTTTTTTTTTTTTTTTTTTTTTTTTTCAAAGAGAATTTTAGGGCTTCTAAACTAAGAGGTATTAACAAAATAAGGTATCAACATAATTCTGAATATTTATACAATGTAGATATTTGTTAGTAGATAAGGAATCTATACTGGTCTGCCGCAGTAAAAATGGCCGAAACTGTCCAAAATTTGACTTTGAATTAATTGAATTAAATCCGATTGCCAATTATGTCAGAGCTTGCCAAATAACAAGCATTTTTTTTTTTCCATTTGGTATTCTACCATTCTTTAATTGTCGATGAGGTTAGATGAGGCTGACGGTTAAGATCTGTGACAAAATCATGATTTTTTTTTAAAGTGAACCAAGTTGACAGTAAATTTTATGTTACTGATGACGCCAACTTGGCTCACTTTGCAAAAGATGCGAGGAAAACGCCGGTAGAGATCTGTATTGTCTGCAACCTTCCTAATTGAAATTTTAAAAGCGGTGGATTACCAAATAAAAGCGAATGCTCATAATGTGGTAAGTTAAGGAATATTTTGCCATCGGATTTAGTTCAACTTATTCGAAGTCGATTTTTGAACAATTTCGGCCATTTTTTCCCAGGCACATCAGTAAATTCATGATCTACTAGCATTTCTCTACATTCTATAAAAAATTCAGAATCATGCTGGATGGCGTACCTAAACATGCAGTCGCCTGTTAAGCCGGGTTCACACGTTACCAATCGGGTTTCCAGTTTAGATTGCTAGTCCTGTGACGTCGGCAAAGAGACAGTCTGTCGGTGATCATAACAGAGCGCACGTGATTGGTTGATGGGAGTCTCCCGCCTCAGTATATAGGACCAGTAGTTAGGTGACGTCACTGACTGGCCATCTAAACTGGAACCCTGACTGGCAGCGTATTAATACTGCTTTAAACTATTCGCAATCTTCTGGCAAGCTCGCTGGCCCCCGTCCGTGTTTGTTGCTCAAACCAGGAGATTGCTTCGTAACAGTGAAACACAGTAAAAAAGTAATACATTTGTTCGCGGCAAAATTCGAAATAGTTTAGCAAGCACCAGCGAATCGTCGCCACCATTTACAAAATAATGTACATTTGTGGGGCCTACAAGTCTGCTAACAGAAAACATTCAATTTATGTACATGACACTTTTAAAATCAGACAAAATATTCATTACATATGAGCAAAGCGAGCTTGGATTTGCGCAGCAATGGCAAGCGAAGTGGTCCTGGTTCTCGAAGCGTCAAAAGCTGGGATTTTATTATTTACACTATATTGCTGATGTAGATTTGTGTAATTTATAATAAGTTTTTTCGGCTCACCCTACTATGCATTTGAAAAAACTTGGAGTTAGGGTCTTCTAACTTACGACCGCAGGTACTGGTTGAGGGTTCTAGTTTTGTCACATTGTGTTTCTTTTGTGACTCAGCAATGCATATTGTTTGACTAAATATAAAGAATGTTAGTACTTCAGAAGTTTTGAAGATATTTTTTCAATAAAGTAGTTCGTTTTGTATTGATTTCTTATGAAAAGTTTGTATCAGAATCCAAATTGTTTACTGTGTTTCTAACTCTCAGCTGTTAATTTCTACCAGGAGTACGTTGGTCTTTTGATGGATTCAAAATCTGTATCCAAGTAAAATTGAAACCCAATCTAGTCATAACTTAGCAATCGCTACTCTAAAAGAAATTATTGGTTGAAAAGATTTGTTTAGTTGAAGTCTGTTCGCTTTCAATAAAAAAAATAAAAAAATATTTGTGTGATGTCTTAACGGTGACATTTATTACATTAAAAACATTAGAATCTAAAGTCTTATAAAATTTATTTATTTTTATCAGGAAGACTTTTTTCTTATACATAGCATATGTTTTAATTTTTTTAAATTCATCTAAATATTTCTAAAACTAATCTATTTGTTTCACCTACGATTTCCCTTAATCTTGGAATACTTGGATCTGCAAACAAAATTTGTTATGTTACATTCAAGGACATAATGATTTTTCTAATTATGTTTTCTATTTAATGTCTCACAACCCAGATGAAAAAAGCGGAACACTCATACAATCACTCACCCGAAATATTAAAAGTTATATCGATTAAAAATAAATATTTGAAAAAAAAAAAAAAAAAAAAAAAAACTTCGTCCACATAAGTATCCAATATTTAAAAATTATTTCAATAATATAGGATTTTTATAGCTAATTATAAATTTCATTGACAACTCTTATTAACAAATCATTTAAATAATTTTCAACTTCACTTAAAAGTTGTCAATACATATAAAACTCTTTTTTTTTTTTTTTTTATGGGTTAAATTTTTTAACCTTCCACCGTACGCTATATGTTCATCGGTGTAATTGATTGGTGCAATTGATTAGTGCAATTGATCGGTACTGAGTTCGGATTAAATGTGTAAAGTGATTATAAGGGGTGTCAAGACAAGAACTTATTTCAAAGTGTCTAAAAATACCCCCCATCCCTCCTTCTATTTGGCATACAATTAGTCGGTGGGAAAGGAGGGGGGAAGGGAGAGAACAAAATCCACCGGGCTGCCAGATCAAATGCGCCCCATGGAAGGTTAAAAATTCTTTTTAAATGTATTACTATATAAACTAGAGGTGTGGAACATCGTACAACTTTTAATTGCACTATAATATTAGTCTGGGCGTTAATGTGAAAAAAAATGGGGAAAAAATGGTCCTGTGTGCTCCTTCATGGTTCAAACATGTCGCTGGTGTCAATCGCTTCATTTGAATGTGCAGGAACTGAAATTCGATGGTGAGTATCTCGCTTCCGCGTGTGAGCGGCGCTACATTCGACAATCCAAAATGGCCGCCTCCTTACAACCAAATATATGTTTTTGACAAATAATGGCTTTTCAGCTCATTTTATGAAGTTGTTGGCTATTAGCAAACTTGTAGAATACGAAATTACCTTTCCAAAGATATATAATATATCTATGTTACATAAAGTTACAAAATTCAAGATGGCGATGGCCGCTGTGCGTTTATTTTTTTCCCTCCGAATAATGGTTTCTCAGTCCACTTTACAAATTTGTTGAATTATAGCAATTATTTTTCCGATTAAATGTAACACATCTATATTCAAGGGATGTTTGTGATACAAATTATTTCCGGATATTTTCAAAGATTGAATCTCGATACTACATAGAATATCATAAAATAGTGCAGGATATCATAAAATCATTAAGTGAAGGGATACCAGCTGATGTAAATTCTTCTCATTGAAGATTGCTTCCAGCGGGGCCGTGCACGAAAAACCAAGTGTCTTGCTAGATGTTCTGTCTACAAGGCCATAATCCTGAATTTTTAAGCCAACCAAACTGTATAGTGGTTAGCGTGCTAGTTTCTAGACCGCGAGATTGCTGGTTCGAGTCCAGTGTCCGGCATGGGTGTTAGTAAATGTATGTTGGCTTGTCAAACGACGATTGTTTCGGCGCATTATAGCCCTCGTGTTGCTGACGGCGCCAGATAATCTGAAAACAACCAACCAACCTGAATTTTTAAACGAGTATGACGTCACAGCCGAAAGCCAACTTTAACTTTCATATCTGCGATTCTGTGAAACGAAACTGTGAATGCTGTTTGAACTTGTAAATGGTGCTTGGGAGATTCTTTTTATAATTTCGAAGTATTAATTATCTTCACATTTTTCATAAGGATTATTAAAGTTCATTATTTAAGGTGAGTACGTAATTTTCAAAATGTTTATGTAAAAGTATAATTCACCAAATGCGATTCGGTTGCATTCTTTTTCAAAGTCATTTCTGTTTTGTTTACTTCGATATTAAGCTTTCTATTTTCTTGTCAGATTTTATTAGGTAGCAATTTATTAATGATTTTCAATATTTGAACAAAGGAATCTGTCCTAGTTTTGGGGTAATTTTCTCGTTATTGTTCATGACACTCTTGATGTGAGTGTATTTTTGTATGGATTGTTTTTAGATTCTTTCTATGGATTATCAGCATTTATATACTTGGAGCTTAAAATCTTTGACACACACTTATCTTCTTTACCATTAAAGTAACGTCTGACTGAATGCTTCGTTGAATCTTAAAAAAAACAACAACACCAGTACTGTTTATTGACTTTGTTGACATTGTCTGGCAGTGTTTGTCAAGCAGCTAGAGTTAAATTTACACGTGTCCTGAGAATCACAGGTTAAAGCCTTCACTCCACTGAAATGTTTGCTTATAAAATAAGGTGGGATTCTATTCTATAATATATATGCATAATGATAATATAAGTGCCGAATATTAAATCACAAATTAATCTTATTCAGACTAGTTGTAAATGCTGTGTACCAGGTTGTAATTCTAATTCCTATAAGAAACCAAACGCATGATGTTTTGAATTCGCATACTCTAAAAGTGTTAGAAATATTGAAGAATACTGGTTATGATATTTTATGTATTATTTCTAACAATTTAAGATTAAATAGAAAAGTGTTTGAGGAAATATGTAATGGTAGTATTCCTGACTGTTCATCTAATCCAGCCGAACTTTTAAAAAAAAAAAAAAAAATATATATATATATATATATATATATATATATATTATTTCTATAATATATATGCATAATGATAGTATAAGTGCCGAATATTAAATCACAAATTAATAAAAGTTGTACACCTTATAAAATTAGTGCGGAATAACTGGTTTAAGCAAACCACGGCAATTTCAATAAGCTATCGGAGTTAAACATGAAAATTTCTTGAAATTTAAAAATCAGACACAACTTTTGAAGGAACTAGTTTTGAAAAAGATGGATTTTCTTTTTGACATTCCAGATAGGTAAAGTGATTGTGGAATGAAGATGAAAACTGAAATTTAAAAAAAAAAAAAAAAAAAAAAACCACCCTTGATTTATATAATATATATTTTGTGCAGAAGAATCAGTAAAAAAATATGCATTTCAGAACACTTGGAGTTTGGGTCTTTTAACTCATGTTGGGCCGATCAAACGGTATAGTGGTTAGCGCGCTAGCTTCTAGACCGCGAGGTTGCGGTTTCGAGTCCCGTGTAAGGCATGGGTGTTTGTAAATGTATGTTGGCTTGTCTAATGACGAATGTTTCGGCGCATTATAGCCCTCGTGTTGCTGACGGCGCCAGATAATCTGAAAACAACCAACTAACTCATGTTGGCACGTTGGCCAGCACTGTTCATATTATTAAGCTCTCGTTCAATATTGTTGCGTGGAAGATTCGTTCAATATTGTTGTTCAAAAGATTTGAAGCCAAAGCAGATCAAAACTTTCAGAAATTTATTCCGATATAACTCTTCGCAGATTCTCTTACAACTCCAGAACTTTTCGTTCTAGTAGACTCAATACAGCTCTTCACACAACAATAGAGCACAAAACAGCAGTTAAAAACTTGAAACACAACTGCTACAAATCGTCGAAAAAGACAATGCAATACAGTTCGCTTTTAGAACTACTCTGAATGCTCACTGAGAGACAGCTAACTCAGTAGCTCCACTCAACTAACTAACTCAAATAACTCCATCACCCGCTCTCTTGGGCTTATATAGGAAAGTTAAAGCTTCGTGAATCTTCTAGAGATAGAAATTTAGAGGACTTTCCAGATCGTAGTCGAAAAGTCCTTTACATGTACATGGGGACCGAAAATGTCGCTAAATGATCGCCAAATTTGGCGACAAAAATTAGTCGCCAAAACCGTCGCCAACTTGGCTCTATCTCACCAATTTGGCGAGATTGCCATTACCATAATGTTAAATGGCCTCTTTGTATAACTCGCTTTCCAGCATTATCTCTGTAAAACTCGTTTTCAAGCATTAAGACACACATTGCAGGAAAGCGAACTCTTGCACTGCCTTATGCGAAATGTACATAAATTTTCCTATTTACATAATCAATACTACGAAATATCTACAATTATACAGAAATTCGTAACAATATGTTACTATGAAAACATCCCCAAGTATTTGTGGCTTGTTCTTTTGAATGCATAATGAGATATTTTATAGAAATGATATATTTTGAGACGAAACTGTTAAAAAGATAAATAGGGTGGTTTAAAAAAAAAAAATTGCCAATATATAGACCTCTAGCTTCAGTTTCGTAGAACAGGTCGAGATGAGATTTTAGGTATAGTTTTTCAGAAATATGAGCTCGAGATTCTGTGAATGACAACAAAATGACACTCACTGTTACAGTTATAGTTACAGAAACTCAAAATATTCGAATGGCAACACCTACTTTTTCCTGTCGCAAAATACTCAGCGCATGCGAAAACCCTAAAGAGCGTTGTAACGATACGTGTATTACAAAAAACGGGCGCGTTACGCACGCACAAAATACCTCTCTGCGAACGGCCAACCAAAACACGATCGGGGCGCATGGCAAAGGAAGTCTACATATGACAGAGGCCAAAGACATTAATCATTGATGACAACACAGTGTGGAAAAAAGAAAACTTTTATGACAATTTTCTCGGTTTCCTATGCTGAATATCTGGCGTGCATAACGTGTTCATTTGTGTGTGTGTGTGATGTACGCACCTTTTCAACGCTCATTAAGGTTTTCGCATGCGCTGAGCATTTTGCGAAGCGAAAAAGTGGGTGTTGCCATTCGAAAATTTCGTGTTTTTGTACATATAACCGTAACCGTGAGATCCATTTTGTTGCCATTCACAGAATCTCGAGCTCATACCTCTAAATAACTATACCTGAAATCTCATCTTGATCTGTTGAATGGAACGGCCGCTAGAGGTCCATCTGTCGTCAATGTTTCTTTGTGACCACGATCCAGGGGCGTACTGGGACATAAAACCGGCCCGGTGATTTTAGATTTATGCCATCCCAAATTTTAATTATAATCATTTATCAAATTTTAACTTTTTTTGTTAATAAAATTCCACTAATTAATTTTAATAATGAAATATTTGGAATAACTAATAAATTTTGTTATTTAAATATTTATAATGAATAATTAATTTCGATGATTATATAAATTTATTTATAAATTTTTATAATTGAATTGTTTTAATAATTAGTTTAATTAACTAAATTTTTCTCTGTTTTTAATCCTTGTATCCCCTTTGAGTGAACTTGGTTTAGTAAACTATTGATAGTTTGTTACAAAATAAAACAATATCTAAATTGTAAAATAAAGAATGCTTAGGTTTATAAAAAATGTTTATTAGAAAATGACTTTCGAAATTATACTATATACTTAATTTTAAAAGGTATAAAATAAGTAAAGAGTTTTAATACTAGAGATCTTTGTCATTTGAACAAATATTATTGCTGTTTGGTTCTGTATCTGTACACGTAGATGAAACTTCAAAAGTTTTGTTTAAAGGATTATTAATCTCAGTAGTGTCGATTGCTACGTTATGATTTGTAACAATATTTTTATCCGTTGATCCGAAGAATATATCTTTTATAGATAAACATTGCTTTGCAAGACATTTTCTTTTTTTTACCGTCCATTTTACCAAATTAGACAAAAATCTGAATAAATAAAAACTGACGTCGTTAAAAAAAAACTTTAAAATCCATTTTGTTGCAAAATTAATCGAAAACTTGGAACTTTGAAAAATTACGTAATGGAGTAAAGTTAGGCGTAAATTATTCAAAAATATTGAGGAGAACAGGGAAGAAAAGAAGAAGGGCAGAGTTCAGGTATAGAAAAATATGTAATGGATCATAACATGCACAAATTCGTGACAATACTGTTATAATTAAACGTATACATAAATTGAGGAACTTGCATATATAAATAGGTTTATCAAGTTTTAATGCTTTGACATTTCAGTTAGGTTTTTAGCAAACATATCTTAGCTTTCTAATTTCTTCAACAGATAACTTTGATTTCTACGAAATATATTTTAACGTGTTATCGGTTAAACTCATGAATTTCTATTAAGATTTTATTCTTTTTTAAATTTACCACTACTTAATTTCTTTTTTTAATAATTATTTTTAAACAGTTCATAATGGAAGATTGTTTGGCACATACTCAATTGTCATTCAATTCTATTTAAATAATTTTAGACAAAATGAAATTGCATTACAACACAAAATTAAATAATTACCCCTTGTCTATGGAGTGAATCAAATTATCTACATAAAATCGTATACTTATGATTATAATAAGAG
Organism: Linyphia triangularis; assembly: GCA_963978545.1. Taxonomy (NCBI): domain Eukaryota; kingdom Metazoa; phylum Arthropoda; class Arachnida; order Araneae; family Linyphiidae; genus Linyphia; species Linyphia triangularis. Next base: position 64,764,844 of record OZ021731.1, read on the forward strand.
ATGTATCTCTTATTATTTATAAAAATGGTTTAATAATTTTTTATTTACAATTAAATCACTCTCAATAACATCTTAATTAATAGTACTACATTAAAAAAAAAAAAAAAAAGATTATACGGACTTCAAAAAATAACTATGAATGGAAAATGTGTAATACAGAAATTTAATTTTTCTGATTTCGAAAACAAAACGTATAAAAAGCTTAGATTTTGAATTGTACTCTAAACCCACAATGTCAGGCAGTAACTAACACAATGCAATGTTAAATATGTGTTTACATTCATATTAAAAAGTTATAAATCGACACAAACATGATCCAAATTGGTTCAGTTAATCTGGAGTTATAGGCGTAAATAAACATAGATAAACGTTGAATTTTATACGTATATGGAGAGATAAAATTTAAATAAAAATCTTTTCTCTAGTAAACGTAATTTTACGTATGAATTAGATTAATTCATTTCAAGTTTTTAAGAATTAAGAACCATTATATATATATAATTTAAAATAAAGACACCTACTTGAAATGTATATTTGAAGTTTTATGTAATCAGTTGCAACATTTTCGTTTGGTATTGACTATAGTATGTAATTGCTACCAGCTTAGCTTCGTATGGAACCATACCAATTTGTGAAATGGAAATGGCCTCTAACAAAACAACGACCACTCTTTTCTTGGTGTTGGGACTTGTGTTCCATCATTTGTCAATTCCGTTCGACTAGTAATGTAATTAGAGCTAGAGTCTTTACCGCCTCGAAAAATTGACCCCCCCGAGAAGCTTTACTTAAAGTTTCTGCTTTTAAGATGTCCGAACAATATTTACTCTGTCGCCAACGATCTTGGGGGGCCATTATAGTAATGAGTTAATAGCCCATCCACGACTGGACCATGCGGGTAGTCTCAGATCTCCTTGGTCCTTTCCTCACCTCGGGCGTTAAGTAGCAGACATCGGCCGCTTCTCCACAATACCCCATACTTTTCCTAGAATACCTTATCTCTCCGACTAACCAAAAAAGGGAGCGAACGATGGAAACAATTGGGATTCAAATGCAATGGGTTAGAAAAAAGAAAAGAAACAAAAGTTCAAGAAGACGATTACTTATATTGAAAAAAAAGAACGAACTTCCATTCCGGACCGGCCCATTTTTTTCAGACACTGACCGGCTCGGTGATTACACTGGACAACCCTATGGCCAGTACGCCCCTGCCACGATCACCCTGTATATATTGGTAAACTGACTTTTTTATATAAAGATGCGAAGGCGCCATTTACATATTAAGATTTTCCCTACATTTTGTTTGGTAATCTTTTCCACTTTTCTTTGTTTTATTTATTGATTTAATTTTTTATCCTGAGCTTTTGGGGGTGGGGAAGTTTGAAAAAACGTCTGCAGAAAAAGCTCTTAGTTTTAAACGATTTTGACATTTGGACCATCTCCCATATAAAATTCCGATATTTCTGCCGTTTTGCATTTTTATTATTATTATTATTATTATTATTATTATTATTATTATTATTATTATTATTATTATTATTATTATTATTATTATTATTATTATTATTATTATTATTATTATTATTATATGCAACTTTTGAACTTTGCAGCTTATGCACTGGTAAAACATTGCATTTCTTTTGTTTTTATATTTTTGATTTTATTTTTGTAGCTTCACTTTTTATTTTGCTTTTGTTATTCACTATACCATTTTGTATACCATTCACTATACCATATATACACTTTATTATATACTATACATACATGCATTTTAATTTATGATCATTTCAGATCTCATTCGTATGTTTATAATATAGGAAGTTAAATTTTTATAAATCTAATTATAGTCATTTACTTATGCCTTTCTCTCTTTTTAAATTTTAAAAATATTTACATTTTTCTTTTCAAAATAAGTTTTATCTGTTTACAATAAAAATTTAATTATATGTTACAACTAAAGAGATATATTAATTAAAAAAAACGTTCTATCATTTTTCCAAAGCTTCCAATAGACAGGACTTCAAACATTCAATGATTTTTCAAATTTTTTTCTTATGTTTTGCGCCTTATCCTACTATGCAATACGGAATTGAAGATGTTTATTAGAGGTCGGAAATATCGATGAAAATAAATATCGATACTATATCGTTGCATAGAAAAAAATATCGATAAAATATCGATATATCGATATATGATTTTTTTGTTATTTGATTTTCAGTTTTGCCTGAAACGAAGTTTTTCGGGACAAATTTCTACTTTTCATGAATTCCTGCCAAAATTCTTTTAATAAATAAATTATAAAAATTGTTTTAATAAATAAATTATATTATCAATCAGAATAAATCAAATACATTTGGATGTCAATGAATAAATTCACATTTATTTTTAAAGAAGAAATTTTGAAATGTAGTTTACCGCATATTTTGCTGATAGAGATGTTTTTAATATTTAAAATTATATGCAAATTCCAGGCACACGTTGGCAACAGAAACGGCGCTGTGTTAATGACTACTAATAAATGATCTTATCTTTCCATTACATTTGTTTTATTTTTGGTTAGGGTGCTATTTTAACTGTTTCTCAGCCAAGTCCAAACTTTAGTTTTGAAGTTTTTGAAAAGGGAATAAAGAAAATCGAAAACACATGAAACTAAAAAAACAATCATCAAAAAACTAAAAATGTTTGAAAATATCGATATATCGGTGATTTGTATCGATATTTTTAGTATCGATAATTTTGAAAAAATATCGAAAAAATATCGTCGTATCTATATATCGTCGACCTCTAATGTTTATACTATTTATTCATTATTTTTCACCTGAAATCTCACTTTATTAAAGCCTAATAAACTTTCCTTCTACGGCCTATATTTCATAAGACGGTTCAACACTCTGCGATTCTGGGAGGAAATTACTATATCAGCATATTTATCTACTGAATTTTACAATTTCAAAAATTTTAGTACCAAATTATAATTTTTAAAACTGAATGATGGTCTATCATTTAAATTGCAACCAAATTTAACCCAGATCTTATTTCATGGCCGTTCTTTATTTTCTACTCAAAACATTACTATGCATAAGTATTAAATTTACAAAATAACAATAAATTCCTATTGAACTTTTTGAGTTAAAACTCAACAAACTTTGTTTAAAACATAAAATTGTTAACAATTTGACCAACATTGACCAAGATAAAATTTTATGCTATTGTAATTTTTTTAGTGAAAATTAGCTAAGTTTGAAAGTATGAAAATATTATTTAAAAAAAAAAAATTGCAGCAGGACTCTACAATTTTACATAGAGCATATTTAATATTAAAATACTTCTCTGACCAATTTTCAAGGTTCAGCTATTATTTGTTCCTTAAATTTCTTGAGGTTTTGTATATTTAAGTAATTTCAGTTGTTAAATATATTGCTTACTTAACGCATAATTGGCATTATTTGGAATTTTACAATTTCGGAATTTTAAGTACTAAAATCTAAATTTTTTCGCCGTATGATAGCCGAAAATGTGTTAGGCAGCGTTAATAAATATTTTACGTGATAAAACATTTTAATGCGAAATTTTTTAAAATATCCGTATCATTGATAACATAATTATTATCCAGGTCCAATTTCATGGCTGTTCTATATTTTCTACTCAAGATTTTGCTATGTAAAATTATTAAATTTACTAAACAACAACATATTCCTATTGTAACTTTTTGAGTTAAAACTCGCCAAATATTGCGTTAAATGATTTTTTTTTTTTTTTTTAATTTCATCAATTTCGATTAAGGCAAAATTTTATGGCCGTTTTAAACTTTCTCCTCTTAACTCAACTATGTATAAGTATTATTGACAATATTATGCTATGGAATTTTTTTTTAGTTAAATTTCACTAGAAGCGTAAACTATAGAATTTCAAAGCCATGGTATGAAAATTTTATTTAAAAAAACTAATTGCAGTTGGACTCTACAATTTTACCATAGAGCAAATACAACATTAAAATATTTATTTCACAAATTCTCAAGGTTCTGCTATTATTTGTTCTTTAAATTGCCTAATGTTATGTAAATTGATGTAATTTCAGGTGATAAAAATAATTCTTAACCAACGCGTTTAAGGCAACTACACTGAAATTTACAACTTTGGAGATATATATATATATATATATATATATATATATATTTTAAATATAATTAACATTACAATCAATTTGGACCCGGATCATATTTCATGGCTGTTCTATATTTTCTAATCAAGACTTCACTATGCATAAGTATTAAATTTTCTGAATCACAACATGTTACAGTTGTAAATTTTTTTAAATAAAATTCGCCAAACTTTGCTTGAAATTTAAAATTTGTTAACAATTTGACCAAGACCAATTTTGAATCCAGTTAAATTTCATGACCATTTTAAAAAATTTCTTCATAAATAAGAGTTGCCAATTGGTGATATTTTCGTAAAAATTATTAGAAAAGATTCGCTAAGTTCAAAAGTATGAAATATTATTTAAAAAAAAAAAAAAAAAACTATTTGCAGCCGGACTTTACAGTTTTACATAGTTTATATGTAAAATCACAATATTTATCCCGCTAATTCCCAAGGTTCAACTTTTATTTGTATCTTAAATTTTTTAAACCTTCGTTAGTAGCGCGATTGACATAACAACTAGATTTTCCACAAAACATAACTACTAGATTTCTCAATAGATGGCAGCCCATGATCAAAGAGCCTTCCTACAGCTTTTTTTTTAAAGTTATTTTTAAAATATTGTTTAATTTTTACTTTATTCTGTTAAATAATGTTGTGTTTTTAATTAAAATACCCTCTTACTTTGGTATTTGAGCACGAATTTTATGGTATGCACGAAAATTTGAATTTGGGGACATTTGTCCCTCACGCGACTATCGCAAGATAAAAGGTCTCGCGCCTAACCAAGGGTTAGGTCTTTGTAAGTTGATGTAATTTCAGTTGTTAAATATATTGCGTTAACGCATTTAAGCCATTATTTTGAATTTTACAATTACGGAATTTTATCTACCATTACATAATTTTTAACGTTGAATGATGGCCGATATGATATTAGGTAGCGTAAATAAATATTTTGCGTGCGAAAAGGTTTTGAAAAAACTAATTTTTAGCCCGATCCAATTTCATGGGTGTTCAATATTTTTTACTCAAGTATTCACTATGTAAAAGTATTAAATTTGAGAAACAACAACATATTCCTATTGTAGCTTTTTTAGTTAAAATTCACGAAATAGTGCTTAAAATATGGGGGGGGGGGGGAATTCACCTATTTCGATCAAGGCAAAATTTTATGTCTGTCTTAAAATTTCTCCCCATGACTCAACTATATATAAGTATTAAACTTTTTAATTGGGTTTAGTCTAATTTCCAAACATTAACATTTGATTTAACATTAAGATACAATTTCGATTTTTTTACAAAAAAAACCTGGATCGAACCGACAAAAATTTAAATGAAATTTCCTAACAAAAAATTAAAAAATATAAACTTCGAAATCACGAAAACTTGATATATTTGAAAATACCGATTAACTAACACGGCCCTCTTAAGTGAGATACAACGTAGAAAACTTGTATAAATAGGGAAAAATGACGAAAATATTCGTACGTGAAATGTCGATTTTCAGGATTAAAAGGTCACTCTTATAATTCTACCATTATTAATTGGTTACCGAGTGTACGATAATAAATAGGTTTAATGGAGAAAAAACAAGTACATCGTACAAAAAAACAAAACAAAAAAAAAACTATTGTATGGTTGGAATAAATTAACGAATTTTTATCATATTTACAATAGAAAAAAAAGTAATTAAAAATTTTAATTTAAAATTGGCGATTGAAAGAAAATATGTAAATTTTTTTGTTTTTGATTGAAAGTATTTTTTTTTTTTTTTTTTTTTTTTTTTTTGAGGAAAAATTAACGCTCATTCTTTTGAGCCGAAACAGTATCGCCATCTTCATGATATTTAAAGCAACATAAGTTTTGATACAAATGAGATCGAAAAAACGTTGAATTTTTTTCGTAGGCTTGATTTTATTTTAATTACAAATTATAGTTTCGTAGAAAATATTTTGAAATGTAATCCATGTTAAGCAGTTTTATTCATTTTTAGAGAATGAGTTTGCTTAAAAATAAGTTAGAAAAATTCTATATTTCAAATTTAGAAAAAAGTGACGATTCCTGTAAAAGAATATATATATATATATATATATATATATATATATATATATATATATATATATATATATATATATATATATTATAATAAATCCAATATTTTTGCTATTCACACTCTTTTACTGGTCACGTTACTAGTTCAGTATTAGTCAAGTTATTGAACATCCCATTCAGGTTTTACCTGAAAAAAAAGTAAAAGTTCCTATACTTCCTACTTTTTGCCATTTGATTCGTGCTCAACCTATACATATATCGAATATACCGATTAACCCATTATAGACGACTTTGAAATGGATAAAAAGTCAATGTTTTTTTAAACTTTTTTTAACTGGATTTGGCCTGCGAAGATGTTTCTGCGGCCCACCACCAGCACAGAAGATAGATAAAAAAAAAAAAAAAAAATCAAATTTCACGGTTATGGATTTTTCCCCCTTTCTTTTCATAATTGTAATTTGTTCGAAATATTATAGTATGTGTTAACTATACAGAACAGATTTCTCCACTACGTGCCAGAAGAAACTATACAAAGAAGCTTTTAGCAAGATTATTTTTATAAAGAATAAATACAGGAATAACTTAACTGAATATAATCTCATTTGTGCAATTTATTAAGATTGGCTGCAGCAAATACTGCGATAGACATCGACTGTATCACAAGATAAACTGAACGATTTCGACCGCCATCGTATAAAAATTCATATCGACAAAAACAGATAATCTGGAAGTACAGTTTAAATAATTTTATAAAAAGTTAGGTCAAGTCCCTCTATCAACGTTGGATTAAAATGTTCACTTCTCTTTTAGATTTTAACTTACTAATAATGAAAATTATTATTTTTTAATTATTTGAAAATCAATAGTAATTTCTATTTCAATAGTAATTTGAATATCAATAGTAATTTTATTAAGTTAAAGAGTTTTTTTTTTTCTTCTTCAGAAATGCTATCGTTAAATCGATAATAAAAATACATTTTTTGGTGTATCAGGCCCGCGAATAAGTCATACGGCCCGCCTCTAAAAGTTAATGGTGAACACTGATTTAGAATAGTTAAGGCATATTTTTAATTTTTCAGATGTTTTGGGAAATTACTTTTATGATTTTTAAAAAACACTGTAAGTAGAACCACAGTCATAATTTATCAGCAAAAAAACCCCTAAAATTTCGATGGGCAAGTTTTCTTTGCAAGTCTTCTTGTTGACAATCCTGCCATAACTAAAATTAGCTACCGAGTATCTGACGAGATGTTATTTAAATGGAAATTAAATCTGATAAATATTATCGAATTTATAATTATAACATGTTCTAAATCTTCATATTCCCGATTAAGTTTTAACTGTAAGTTTATAGTGTCGCCATCTACACAATATTACTGGCAACATAAAGAGTTTCAACATTTCTAATGAACTTGAAAAAATTATGTATTTCCAGTGCTAGAAGTGTGGGTAGACTCGGGGTGACGCATCCCCTCACTTTTCAAGAAAATACCTATGAGTCTCCCCACTTCTAAAACCAATGAAATCCATCCCTCCACTTTTAAAAGCACCCAATCCACCTAAAACTACTAATGAAAAATGACTTTAACCTTTAAATGTAGTGACACTGAGAAAAAGTTATTTATTTTTACATTTGTAACTTTTAAAACTATTTATGGTGTATATATCATATTAGAAAAATGTATTGTACTACTTTGTATTAAGATATAAGTATTTTTACTAACGAATACTGTTACATTTGGTCAACTTTTAACTTTGGAGGAACTTTCTTTTAAGTTAAAATTTTTATTCTTGTTTCATATAAAGACAAGCTATTTAAAAAAAAATAATAATAAATAAATAATAATAATAATTATTATTTCTCTATTAATTTAATTTCATGAAAGTATGCAAATTTAGAAGCACTATTTAAATCTAAATAAACAGTTATGTAAATAATGTTGAATTATTTCTTCATTTATCTCTTACTTCCAAGGAAAAAAAAACAAGTCGTAGAATATTCATTAAAATAACAATAAATATAGGACCCTTGTTCAAAGTTAGTGTTGGAAAGATAAATTATTTCCTAATTAGTTAATATTTTTATTAAAAGTTAGGAAATTATAAAATTTAAATTGGGGGGTGGGGGGTGCATTTGTCACCAAGTTTTGGCATCCCCCCACTTTTTTTCTTCCCACTTCTACCACTGTGTACTTCCCATTTTTAATTCTACTAGTTGAGATAAATAACTAAAAAAACGAATCTAGTTTTCAGCAACCGGAGGTATAAATAACGAAAACTACTGAAATAATGTCAACGAAAAGTAACTGGGTTCAATCATATTCAGTGTCGTTAATTGCATTTATGGAGAATTCTCCGCCAGGTTTTTTAATTTAATTGTTATCAGTTATGAATTACATTTTTTCAAAAAATAGATTTGAAAAGTTAAGCATTTTTCATTCATTTCTTAGTATTTAGCTGATTTAAACATTTTTTTAAAAAATATTTCCTAGTTGCAAAATTCAATTTAGTCTTATCTTGTTCTACACTAGTTGAACTAGTGATTTCTAAAATGTGGTACAAAATAATAAATATAAAAGTGTAATAACTTTTTTGTAATTTTAATGTTCTCAATTTAAGTTTGAATATTTCGTTCATAAACCGAAATATTATATTTCATTTAAATCTGTTATTACGAAAATTAGTCCCTTTGAAAAACATCTATATTCATACCAATTTTCTTCTCAGTGAAATAATGACACTGGATTACAAAAGTAAATCTTTTTATTCTTCACAAAGTAATGTAAAATTCTTTAAACAGCAGACAAAATATATTCAAGCTCAAACCGGAGTTTCCAGTTTGGTTTGGTTTGGTTTGGTTTGGTTTGGAACTTCCGACGGTTTATTTCTTCCACTTGTAAAGCACTTAACACAGCCATATACGTCTTGTAATTTTGAGCATCTAGATCTAGAAAAAGATCGAAATCTTCTAGGAACTTCCAGTCTCCCCGACTCAACATCAATGAAAACACAAGCTTCCTGCCAGTACGGTTTCAAGCTTGTATTTCCAATACTATTTGCATTTTTTCCGCTAATAAAACGCTGTAATTAAAAATGATTACAACACAAATACAATTTTTAAGACCAACAACAGGCTCAAGGCCCAACAGGGTTGGTCGAGTAAATATATATATATATATACACGTAGATAGAAATAGAAAATAATTTGCATATAGTTACAGGATTATACACACAATATACAATAGTTACAGCATAATACAATACAATATACAAGGTTGACACAGCTTTTGACTATCACACTGGAAAACTGCAATACATAATGCAAGCTGACACATTTTATAAAAACCAACAGTACGCAAACATAAGTAACCAAATATAGTAACAAAATAACCTAAATTAAATATATAAAAGTACAAAATATGAGTTAATTACCTAGCCAGTGTAGTCCAATTATTGCCCATTGATGATTCACCAGTGCATGTCTAACTGTTTCTTAAAAATCTTTAAACTCCCTGAATTTACTACATTTGCTGGCAAATCATTTCAATCATTGATTATCCTATTGTAAAAATAGTGTTTTCGCCCTTCCCTATTAAATTGAGATTTGAACAATTTGCACTCATTTCCTCGCGTCCTATTGTCAGTGACAAATTCTAAACCCCTAATTTCCCCATGTGCAAACTTTAAAACTAATTCGTAACTCAGATCTTAATCCGTTCCAGTCTGCCTTCTTAAGGTTAGGAATTACTCTCTTATTATCAAATCTAAATGTCTCAAGCAAAATCTCAAATCTAATATTATTATGATCACTATCTCCTAAATGTTCCCCAACTGTTAAGTTTTGTATCCTATCTTCATTATTACTGAAAACCAAATCCAGAACTGCCGATTATCTAGTTCCCTCCTGAACCATTTGTTGTAAAAAGCAATCTTGGACTAAAGAACTAGAGTACAATTAGATATCAATATTTACATTATGTACAATTATTTACAAGTTCACTTTCGTAACCATATAGTGGCAACAAATAAGTTATTTCCAATCACCCTTTATTATATATTTCTGTTAAAGATTATGAAATTGTCTCAATTTTTTTTATAAAATGTGTGATACTTTCCATTTCGGGGGCGCAAATCTCGTTAAGCAGACTTTTTTGGCGAGTGGCGACAACCCACAGTATACACATAAAAAAATGTTAATAATGCTGCAAATCTCGCCAAGCTGATTATATTTATTAATTGAATTTATTTTCAAAATGACCGCATTTGTTTTGAAAATGTGTCGATAAAAGGTAACTAGTGGGTATATTCTGTTTGGCGTTGGTTTTATCATTTTTGGCAACTTTATCGCCTGCGCCCGCGAAATGGAAAAGTACCAAAATTTTATTTGCTTCTGAAGATTGAAATTATTTGAAATATGCTTTACTGAGAACCTATCTGGAAGTTTACCCGAGTTCTTATTATAAACATCGATATAGATAAACAACTGGATAGACTGTTTCATTGTCAATGCAAAGAGAAAAACGCTCCGCGGGGATCGCGAAGCTGGTGGGAAGATTAACCAATCACAGTTCACTTTTATAGTTGGATGGGAATGCGAAAAACCTTGTAAAGTGTTAGAGTAGATATTTTTTGTACATTATTACTAATTAAGGTCTACTATTGACATTTCTGCTGTGTACAACCAAAAATTTTATTTCAAACCTCGGCAATCCGTATTTTTTATCCCACCAATTGCATCTGGCAACTGCTTCATTTTCCCAGCGTTAAGCAGTCTATCCAGTTGTTTATCTATATCAATGATTATAAAGTGGTAGCTGCGTGACCACACGCTGCACTCTAGAACATTCAAGTTTACATATAAGAAAAAGTGGAAGAACAGATGTAATTAATATAAGACTTTAAAGATCAGAAAAATAGCCAAAATCAAAAACACGGTACTGAATAAAAATGTAAAAACAAATAATAATAAAATTAAATTTAAATTTAAATAATAATAAAGTAAATAGGCAATTCTCGGCTGTACGAACGGGAACATTTTGGCTCTTTTTTTTCCTAGTAAACATACTTTAATTTTAAAATTATGATAAATCTAGTAGTTATGTTTCTGTTTTATATGTATAGTATTAAAGTCAAAACCCCGTTAACGCGAAATCGCTTTACATGAAATCCCGTTTAACTCGAAGGGATTTTTTTAATTTGGTGGAAAAATATAGCCTGAAATTTTAGCCTTCAGTACATACCTTACTTTTGCTGATCCGAGAAGAATGGTGAACATTATTTGAGTTTTTGTAAGCGCGCATATCAGAAATCGTCTGTTTTTTATTTTCTTAAATTGCATTTTTCTCTTCATGTGTATTTTAAGATTTTTAGGGTATTCGATTTGTTCCTTGCAATTCAAAAGTTGATGTATTTTTTTTTTTTAAATTTGGAGATAGTGTCAACTATACTATTTTGAACACAATTATGCATGGATTTTCGAATCTGATATTTTTTTATTGTTTTACTGCAATTTTCGTAATGCTTCTACTTAAAAAGTTTAAATTTTTTGCCGTTTTACCCAAGTTTTACTTTTAAATATTTAACCAATGAGTTAAATTCAAAATCCATGCACAATTATGTCAATATATATTCGATTAGATTGTTAAAAAAAACTGAGACAGATTGCCAAAAATTTGAATCGCAAGGAGCGTTTTTAAAATTACGGAAAAAAAGCTAAGTTTTTCAATAAAAATTTAATTTCTTGAAAAAAAAAACACCATATAAATTTTTGAAATTTTGTGTTGTGTTTCATCTAATTGCTATTGAACTGCACAAAAAATTTCATGAATTTTGGACAAAAATTAAAGAATTTTTATTTTTGACTTAACAGTCCCCTTAACGCGAACAATTTAGGCGGCCCCATCCATTTCACGTTAAAGGGTTTAATTAGTTTCTTGCAAAGTTAAATGGACAAATTATTATTTTAACTAGGTAAAATATGCAACTTATAATATCACCGACTGGGCACGTCCGTGTCCCGTGCGAAGGTAGCTCATAAATATATATTTGACCTAGTTAAATAAATTAGTTATCCATTTAATTATGCCATAAACTAATCTATAATAATAAAACAAGCTGTCTGTGGATCTATAGAAAGCTACTTAAAATAGTCTTAGTTATATGAAATTTTCAATACAAGTAGTTCTGTCCTTCCAATTGTACCTTTGAAAAATAAAATGATAAATTTTAATTAGTTATTTTTAAATTTTTTTTTTTTTTTTAAATTTTTTTTTTTTACAAAGCGACTTCAAATAGATTTACAGTTTTGAATATTTCAACACAAATAGTTTTAGCCTTCTAATTGTACTTTTGAAAAAAAAAAAAAAAACACGTTAAAATCTTAATTAAATTGATTATTTTTAAATAATTTTTTTAATTAATTAACAAATATTTTACAATACGATTTCTAATAAAGCTCCGCCGACCAAACGGTATAGTGGTTAGCGTGCTAGCTTCTAGACCACGAAGTTGCGGGTTCGAGTCCCGTGTTAGGCATGTGTGTTTGCAAATGTATGTTGGCTTGTCTAATGACGAATGTTTTGGCGCATTACAGTCCTCGTGTTGCTGACGGTGCCAGATAATCTGAAAACTACCAACCAATCTAATAAAGCTCCAGCTCTGAAATTTCCCAACATAAGTAGTTTTGGCCTTCTAATTGGACTTTTGGCAAACAGGATATCAAAATTTTGATTAGTTTTTTTAATTAACAAATATTTTACAAAACTATTTCTAATAGGGCTACAGTTCTGAAGTTTTCAACATAAGTAGTTTTGGTCTTCTAATTGGACTTTTGACAAACAGAGAATGTTAAATTTTTAGTTTGTTTTTAATTAATTTTTTTAATTAATATTTTCGTATAAGTAGTTTTGGCTTTCACAAACATGTGTTAAAATATTTTCAAAGGTGTGCCTCGCATTTCCCGCAGAGGGCAATGCCCCATAGATTTGCCATCTCCCGAACTTAAATGTTGATTTGCGATTCTGTTCATTTTCTCCTCGCAGACAGGTAAGTAAACGCATTCGCCTTTTGCTTCCTCAAAGCATTTTTTCTTGAGACAAATTTACCATCAATACTGATTTTCATTTCTTTTTTAATTTAGCTTTGGGTATTTTATCCGTCTTATCCGTATTCCGTTTTCTCAGCAGTCACAAATAACTCATACCTTTCCGTCCTGTTGGTTAAACGTTTTTGTTCCAATTTCTGTTCTTTTCAGACCTTACGGTAATTTTCTTCTTTTAACTTCATGCTATTAATTTTCCTTCTTTATATTGATCGAATTGCTTTTTTACTTTCAATTACCCATGTGTAATACATAGGGTAATGAAAGTATAGCATTCGGTAAAAAAAAAAAATTGCTTTTCTCCACGTTTTGGAACATCCTGATCTCAAAAAAGTGATCTCTAAAAAATGTATGTGTGTACGTGGTACCATAACTCCCGAACAAATTGATCTAAGATGTTTAAATTTGGTGTGCGGGTTCATAATGTCACAAGGACCTACCATTAAGGTTTTCGTCAAAATCGCGCATGCGCATAAGCTCGCTGCCATTGAAAAAATCATGTTTTTCAGTGATTGCTAAAAAACGGTTCTTACGATTTTGTTCAAAATCGCTGTGGTAATGCGATTAAAGTATTCTAAACATCCCCATCTTCGAAATTCCTATAAAAATACTCTAATGGCGTAAAAAGTTGAAAAACGAATGCTTTCAACACAGAGTTCTCTTTCCTTGAGTCGACGATCGTTATTTCTCCTCTCCGCAGTTTCACTTATTAGAAAGGATTATATAAGAATTATCGAAATAAATATCGCCAAACTGTCAATTTTTATTAAAAGAATGTTGAAAATATAAATACGTTAGATGACACAAATTCACGTCAGTATTATAGTGTAATTGAAAGTTGTGCGATGTTCCACACCCCTAGTTACAATTTCGGAAATGACATATGGAATGGTATGGGCGCCAATACTCAACGTTAAGAACTGTATCCTCAAATACAGAATCAAAATAAGTACACTAAAATATTAAACATATATAACTGAATTACATGACTGAAATATGTCAATACGAAGCAATAACTAAGTCTTTGATTCAGATTCATCCTTCAAAAAGAGATCAATCGAAACTCTCGTTATAATTTATGTCTGATCTTATTTAAACATTTAGGCATAGTTTGTTCGGTTTTATGTAAACAATTCTTAGCGCAGAATCCGTACCGTACTTGAAAGTTTTACCCAAATTAGTGTTCAGCTGTTTTATTTTAGTTCGAATTTACAAAAAAAAAAAAAATTAAACTGGGCAGCTGTACCTAAACTTAGTATTGCGGGATAAAACATTTAAAAGAATAATTAATTCTTTAAATTAAGTTTTATTTACAAAGTGATCTTCACAGAAGTAAACCTCATTCTGTGGGGAAACTTAGTTGATTCTCTTCTTGCAATATTTAACCACTTTTTTCGTATATTTGCTTTCATAGGAACATGCATAAACAACTTGTTTGGTGTTTTAATTAAAGTACTTGTACAGTGGGGTACAACACAATACCAGCAAGACATTTCCTCGAACAAAATCAAAAGAAAAGAACACATTTCGGTTACACAATCTCGCTTGAAACTCATGGTTGTTTACTGCGACGCTGTTTTGAAAATAGTGACGTAACACAGTCAGATGGGCTTTTGGCCAGTGTTTGAGGGGCGGAGCTTAAGATTGCATTTCAAAATGCGATTTTTGACGTTTTGTGGCATCATTTTGAAAAAAAGAAAAAATGTGTGTCTTTTATTTTGTTCGTACGATTCATTTTTAAACATATCTTGAAATTTCGTCAAATACCCTATATTACCCCTGTCCCTCAGTCACTTTCTTCTTGCATAATTTATATTCCTACTTTGACAATTCACTCCCGAAAGTAATTACCGGCTATTACGAACCTAAAGTAATGTAATCGCTTCCATTTCTCAAAACAAATTTTCTACAATGACGCATTTTTCGACGCGAAACAAGTTCTGTTGATGCAACAAAACAGAAATAGTTGAAAAATAATGAACCCTTTAAACAAGTGTATCCCCCCTTCCCCCTTTCGATTTACTAATTGACCGCAAGTTTCCCTTTTTGTAATGGCCGCAATAGGCATTCAAGCAGGGCGCGTGGCCTTCAACAATTCTCCGCGTTTTGTATCAACTTCTGGAAATTGCTGTTTTTTCGTCATCTCCTCTGCGACATCACGGAAAAGTTGAAAATAATAATTTCTTTGTCTCTTGACTAGTAAAAAAAAAATAAAACTTGTTTATTCCCGTTCAAGTTTAAAGAGTCTTTTTAATGAAGTTACAGAGTGAGGTTGAGGAACCTGAATACAGGGTTTTTCAGAAACTAATCCCTCACACTTTGATGTTGGTTGGTTGTATTCAGATTATCTGGCGCCGTCAGCAACACGAGGGCTATAATGCACCGAAACATTCATCATATTAGACAAGCCAACATACATTTACAAACACCCATGCCTAACACGGGACTCGAACCCGCAACCTCGCGATCTAGAAGCCAGCACGCTAACCACTATACCGTTTGGCCGGCCCCTCACACTTTGAAATGACGTAACAGTGAAATAATGAGAGAGAAAAGAGAAGAGACATGTGGTATAGTGGTTAGACAGGCATGGAATTTTAAATACACCGGTTTTCGAAATAAGTTACACTACTGGAATGTGGAAACAGATTGCTGTAATATCTGAATACAGCCGATTTTCATCCGTTCCTCAAGTATAGGTCGTTGTTGTTGCTTATCCTCAATAGGTCTGACATTTGTCAGATCTACTCCAGATGGTTATTGACCACCAGAAAATCGATGGCAATAAGGGGATCTGATGTTAAGTCCGCCCTGGAAAGTCTGACGCAATTCAGAATGTGATCCGGTGAGGATGATCACAGCATTTTTTTACAAGTGGGGAAAATATTTGTGCCATGTTCGAATGACAGACATTTTAGGTGGCCACTTGGGAGTCTTGCTAAAGCAGCCTGGGAGCCTCGATCGCATTTGATTTCCAGAAGAGTGCCAGGAGATGTTCTGGAGTACCATTGGTGCGTAGGTGGAATTCGCCAAATTAAATTTTGTTTAGATATTTTCGTTGGAGTTTGTTTCATAGGTCGTTGAGCGCACAAACCAAAACCAAACCAAAATCATCTTTTCCTCTTTGAAAAAGGGACCCAGGTAGCGCTACGGTATTGACCAGTATCGGAAACAGTGATTCTGGGAAGAATGCCCACTGGTCTGTCCATGCCGCAACTCGATCATCGTTCCAAAATACCCGATTTAAAAAAAATAAAAATAAACATGTAAAAATCATTACATAACATATTTTTTACCGTTCAGTCTCTTCTTAAAACACTGTATTTTAATTTTAAAACTCTGCAACAACACTTCTAATGTATTTCATCCAGCACTAGCGGAGATCGGACGACCAACCAACAACGGCCAGTCTACAACTGTCCACATCGGAATTGTCCAGTGTCGAGCCGATATTGGCCAGCGTATTTGTGCTATTGGGGAAAATGCACTTAAGTAAACGATTTTAAGAGATGGCTGGATCTGTTCTGGAAAATTAAACTGGACCAACCTAGACGGGACTTTTGCCTGCAGTTTTGGTCGTCATTTTTACTTTCAATTACTAATATGTTTACATGAGGTAATGAAAGTATAGCATTCGGTCAAAAACATTTTTTTTCCTTGTTTGTCTCCACGTTTTGGAGCATCCTGATTTCAAAAAAGTGGTATAGAAAAAATGTCTGTCCGTGTGTACGTGGTCAGCACAACTTCCAAACAAATAGACCTAAAATGTTCAAATTTGGTGTGCGGTTTGATAGGTGGCCATGGGACTTACCATTAACCCTTTGAGGTCGTATATCTGCTCTCAGCCAACACAGCATGGAACCATAGTAATATGGTTTCCATATATTACCATACTAGTATGGTTCCTTGATGTGATGGCTGAAAGCAGACATACGACTGAAAACTAAAAAGAAAAGCCTTGGTGGCTGAGAATAGACATATGGCCTCAAAGGTTTAAGATTTAAGTTAAAATCGCGCATGCGCATAAGGTTGATATAATAAAAAATCCCGATTTTCAGCAATGGCTAAAAAACGGCTTTAACGATTTTGATTAAAATCTCTGTTCTAATGCCTGTTAAGGTGTTATGTCTTCACCTTCGAAATTCTAGCAGAAATGCGGTAAAAGCGTAAAAAGTTGAAAAACGAGAGCCTTTAACACAGAGCTCTCTGCCCTTGAGCATCGCCTATAAGCTATTGATTTTTTTTTCTGTTTCATGCACAAGAAAGGACAATGTAATGTCTATCGAATGAGATCGTCGATTTCGCCATCTTGGCAGGGGTTTTTTGTCCATGCAAAAATTATTGCCGATAATATCGCCAAACTGGCCATTTTTATTTAAATGAGTGAAAATATGAAAACGATAAATATCGCCATAAATTTTAATGCAATGACCAATATTATAGTGTAATTGAAAGTTGTGAGATGTTCCACACCCGTAGTTGTATTTATATATTGAGTCTAAAATGGCTTTAGACAAACAAGAAAGGGTTCCCCAATAGCTCAAATGGGTATCTGGAGAATCTAGTCCAGTGCTGGGAAATATATACACAAAAATTTGAAATGTGGATGGAAAGTCTTAAAATTGAAAAATAGTTTTATAAGAAAGACGAAAAGGTAAAAAATGTTTTGTGATGGTTTTGGGCTGTTTATTTAAAAAAAAAAAAAAAAAAAAAAAAAAAATTGCTTATTTTGCAACGTTGATCGAGATTCGGCAGACACTGGTCAATCTTCCTGAACCCCTGTAAGGTCGCTTTTACTACAAACATCATTTTCTTTAGATTGAGATTGATTGCTGACATTTCCACGCCCCTTCTCTTTAAACCTGAAGTATTTATTTTCCGAAACACATTGCGTGTCGAAAACTTAGACTATTTTGTCGGAAAAAAAAAACACACACACAAAAAAACCCAGCTAATTTTGATACTCTTTCAAGGACAAAATTCTTAATTCCAATGAAATCACCACAATTCTTTAAATCTTTAAAAACAACCCAATTTTCTAATAGAAAAACATTACAATTAAGCCGGGTTTACACACGCTACCAATTGGCGTTCCACTTCAGATCGCCAGTCTGTGACGTCACCTGGCTACTGGTTCCAGTATGCCAAACATTTTCTATTTACTAGCTCTAACGACTCCAATCAACTAATCACGTGCGCTCTCCCGTTACCACTGACAGACGGCGCAGCGGTCGCTTAGCTGACGTCACTGAACTCGTGATCTAAACTGGAACCCAGATTTCTGTAAATCCGGCTTTATTCCCAAATTGGAACTCTTGCCCATACATAATTTATTCCCTTTTACCTGACTACAAGCAAATACACTAAAGTCGGATTTACACGCTACCAGTCGGGCCTCCAGTATAGATCGCCATTTCTGTGACGTCAGCTAAGCAACCGTTGCTCCATCTATCAGTGATCAAGGGAGAGCGTACTTGATTGGTTGATCGGAGTCGCCGGCGCCAGTAAATAGAAAATGTTTGTTTTACTGGAACCATGTAGCATGGTGACGTCACATGACGTCACTGGCTGGCTATCTAAACTGGAACCTCGACTGGTAGCGTGTAAATATGGCTTAATCAACTGATACTGTATTTAACCAAAGGATTATTTTTGCAAACGATTCTTTTTGAACAAAATAATAATTCTAAAGCCGGATATACACGCTACCAGTCGAGATTCCAGTTTAGATCGCCAGCCAGTGACGTCATGTGACGTCACCAGGCTACTGGTTCCAGTAAACCAAACATTTTCTATTTACTGGCGCCGACGACTCCAATCAACCAATCACGTGCGCTCTTCCGTGATCATCGATAGACGGCCCAACGGTTGTTAGCTGACGTCACAGAAATGGCGATCTATACTGGAGGCTCGACTGGTAGCGTGTAAATCCGGCTTAAAATAAAAGTTTTCAGTTCCTTATAATCTTTTCATTTCTTTTCATCGCGTATCGACTTACTTTGGAAACGCTTCGCTTTTACGGGTCTAAGATCTTTTAAAATTTCAAAAAAATATTTTTTTATGACGCCATTGTGTAGTAGGGTGGATCGAAAAAAAAAAAATCAGAATTTCAAATCCTACCTATGGGGAAAAGATGTTCTATGATATATAGATACATGGAAAAATAATAATAAAAAAAAAATTAAATTTTAAGTTCAATACTGCCAAAAGGAGGATGAAGTTTAGGTATTTGAGCTTTTTTTAGCAAAAAGTCAAAGTCAATTGAATTTTTTTTTCTGAGGAATTTCAAAACATACCTATACGGAAAAGATGCTCTAAGGTACATTGATCAAGGGAAAAATAAAATAAAATAAATGAATTTTATGTTAAGCTCTTTTGCAAGGGGGATGAACTTTTGGTATTTAAGCTTTTTAATGGTAAAAAGTCAAAGTGGTTTTCGTTTAAATGAAACAGGCCTTTAGTACTTTTAAATGTTTATTGAAATGAGAGGACATATACTAAATGGTTACAGAAAAAAAAGCTTTAGGAGCATATTACAGCTGCTTAAGAATTAAATCAAGAAAAATCTAAAAAATCTTCGGAATTACAGTGAATGGTAATCACGTTGGTGTTGAAAACTGGCTTGAGATTTCGTGATTCCAGGCTATTTCTAATTAACCCGTCTCTTCTGTATGATCCGCGTACAGCAGAAAATGCTTCGGTGACTATTCGTTCTGTAGCTTGAGTATGACAGGGATGACCCCTTGATAGTAGGTAGTATTGCCGTAGAAATGATTGCTGGGTTTATTATTGGTCCTGAAATTATGTCATCACTAAATCGTTCTATCACATTCTCCCACTTAATCAAGTCCACATAATCTGTCTCACAAGGGTCAAAAGTTGGTATGTTTAAGATACGGATATTATTCGTTAAAAGGGTTTGGGTTGTAGCAAACCGTTTGACTTTGCGCAAATTCATAATTCATTAGAAGACCGAATCCCTTATGTTATTTCTGTCGTCAGCTAGCATTGATAACAGGATATTTTCAGGAAATTCTAAACCCCCTTTTCAAAAATTACTGGATCCATGACTTTCTTCTAATCAATTGAGAAATAAGGCGATAGAAAGATTGATTGATTCAAATGCTGTGGACCATAGATTACCGATTGTTTGGTTTTGATCTTGAATAATATAGGTGCATAGACTTTTACGATGAACTTAATTAATGTCACTAAAGCTTTAGTTGGACTTCTTCTAAGCCAAATAGAACATGATAATTCTGTTGAAGGTTGCAAACCACCTTGAGTGGCAAATCTTCCCAGAGTTTCTCTTCAACAGCCCTTCGCTGCTTCGTCCGCAGTGATAGCTTCACAAATTTCCATTAAGTAATTTTACGTGTACTTAAGTCTTTCTTGTTAGTCAGTTCGCATAGTTTGGGTTTACGTGAATGAAACTACAGGTATTATCTCGCATACGGTTACTCGTTGGCTTGTAACTGGCACACAAACCATTGCAGTGGACGTTTCCGAATCAGTTCCATATTTCGTATGACACCTTCTTTGATACCTGTGCTGACAGACTACCTGTTATCGCAACCAACTTTGTTACATCTATGTCATTGTCGACGCATGACCAAAACTTAGGATGTGCTTTCCTTGCGATAGCTTTCAGTTTATTTTCTAGCTTTGATAGCGCGATATTTGTCGTGGTATGAACTTATTTTTCTCAAAATGTTGTAGTGGTCATTTATTGGTATTAAAGTTCGTTTCCAGGTCTCTTCTAACTTACTTTCAACTTATTGACATGCGGAGAAAAGTGTATTTAAATACACTGCTCTTTGCGTCTCTTTTTGAATGCCAATATACGCAACTTATTACGTTTTTCGTACGTAGGAAGCATAATCGTGGGCATATTACAGCCTGACCCAAATATAGGACAAATCATGGCTTTTCTTAACAACGCCACAGTACAGTATTATTCCAAGTACACAAACAAATGTCACACATTTAAATTGTAATTTAATTTACTTCACAAGAACAACGCTCACCGATTAGGCATCCAATTCCGTAAGCCGCTGACAACTGCACTATAGGGTTGTAAGGCTGATTTAACGGTGATGTGGGGGAGAGGGAGTTGGGTCAAAAAAGGTTGAAATGCACATTGTACTACTAATTAATCAATAATCATCACTTTATTAGGATTTATATTGTAAAAAATAATTATTTTTAGTGTAAAATCATCTAACCAAAATTAGGACTTTTTTCATTTTTTTCGAAAATTCAACCTCTTTGTGGCAGAGTCAAATTTTAAAATTAATTTTTTTCATTATTTTCCCCCTAATCTCTATATCATAGAACATCTTTTCCCCATAGGTAGGTTCTGATTAATAATAATTTTTTTTTCTCCATAGAAGAACGATCCACCCTATTGTGTAGGCCGTAAAGATATTTTTATTTTTAAACCAACCAACAAAAATTCTTATTTTTGACAAAGTTATTTTAATTTGATTCTATTTGATTACATAGAACTGTAGTTGTAAATTTTAATTTTGGTGTCGTTTTTCTCGAAATTGTGTTTTTCACTGTTGCATGTGAAATATAAAAGAAAAGTTTCATACCAAATTCCTTAACTTTTTTCTCGTTATTGTTATAACATTATGCTAAATATTTTTTAATCTTTTTTACAAATTTTTTTTGGCGCAATATTTAATTTTTTTTATTTGAGATTTACAACTTTTTTGTAATTTTTTAATCGATAGAAAATTTTATTCGTACAAATGTTATAAAAATAAAAAATGAAAAATAGACATTTTGTGTAGATTTTAAGACAAGTTATACTGTACGTAACCCTTATAAAATTCTTGGTTCCCTCGAAATTTGAATGCATTGCATTTCAATCATTAATATTAATTTTTTTTTTTTTTTTTTTGTAGATCTCCATACTTAATTACATATTTTTGCCTATAATAATTCAATGATATAAACTGAAAATCGTTGATTTCAACAATTTTAATAGTTCTTAAACCCTTTAAAAGATTTACAGCACAATACCTGAATTCATTATTATTCGATAATATCCCTACTAACCATCTTTGTCACAGTTACGTCACTGCAACGAAGTTTTTCGTCGCAAAGATCACGGTCACAATGTGACTTGCATGGGATATCGCAGCGATGTCGCAAAAGTTCACGTCACTTTCGACTTCCATGTGATATCGCAGCGACATCACACTGTGACGAAGTCGTGATGTTACTTTGTGATATGGCAGCGACATCCAGTGATATCCCAAAATAATTTTATATAATGAAAATCACAAATAAGTCATTTTGTGACATGTATGTGATATAAGACGTAATTTTGCGATATCACAGGGATACACAGGGATATCACATTTTAACATTTATGCTATTTTTGTGGTATCAGTGTGATCTCTATGTGATTTTGGGGACATCTATGTGATTTTATCAACGAATCTCACGTCACTGCTATATCACATTGTGATCAGTATGCGATCTTAGTGACTTTGGCGACATCTATGTGATTTATGCGATTTTAGCAACGAAAGCTTTGTCGCTGCGATGTCACATTGTGATCTGTATGTGATCTTAGTGACTTTGGCGACATCCATGTGATTTATGCGATTTTCGTAACGAAAACTTTGTCACTGCGATATCACATTGTGATCTGTATGTGATCTTAGTGATTTTGGCGACATCCATGTGATTTATGCGATTTTCGCAACGAAAGCTTTGTCACTGCGATATCACATTGTGATCTGTATGTGATCTTAGTGATTTTGGCGACATCCATGTGATTTATGCGATTTTCGCAACGAAAACTTTGTCACTGCGATATCACATTGTGATCTGTATGTGATCTTAGTGACTTTGGCGACATCCATGTGATTTATGCGATTTTCGCAACGAAAACTTTGTCACTGCGATATCACATTGTGATCTGTATGTGATCTTAGTGACTTTTGCGACATCCATGTGATTTATGCGATTTTCGCAACGAAAACTTTGTCACTGCGATATCACATTGTGATCTGTATGTGATCTTAGTGACTTTGGCGACATCCATGTGATTTATGCGATTTTCGCAACGAAAACTTTGTCACTGCGATATCACATTGTGATCTGTATGTGATCTTAGTGATTTTGGCGACATCCATGTGATTTATGCGATTTTCGCAACGAAAGCTTTGTCACTGCGATATCACATTGTGATCTGTATGTGATCTTAGTGATTTTGGCGACATCCATGTGATTTATGCGATTTTCGCAACGAAAGCTTTGTCACTGCGATATCACATTGTGATCTGTATGTGATCTTAGTGATTTTGACGACATTTACATTACCCATTTACATTTCCACCAGCATTCAATTGAAATTGCCAAATTATGAAAATTGTGGAATTCAGCTTTAGTTTGTCGGGAAAACTGCAGATATTGAAAGAACATTTTCTATTGTTAGTAAAATTTGGAATTCTGAGAAGGCACAACTTTCTGCAATTACTCTGAAATCTTTGTTAATAACTAAAATTAACTTGTCATATTTCTGCAGAGTTTCTGGATTATAGCCTCAAAAAAATATATTAAGTATGGTTGAAAGCTAATAAAAAAGTTAAATAAACCTATGAATTACAATGTATATTGTATATCTTCCGAAAAAACCGCAAACATTGAAGATTTTAGAATTGTGTGTTCCGAACTCCATAAATAAATACGTAAAAAAAATGATCCCTTTCCCATAGCAGAGACATGTCCTGATTTTTTAATCAGAAAAATCTGATCGTATTAGATATGACTCGTGTCTTTTAAACTATATATATATATTGATGATATTTATTTCCCATCTCTTTATTACTTTAAAATTTTGCATTTTCCCCTATTTAGTCCCCCAGTTATAACTAGATGGCGCCACTAGAGGCATGATCTCCTGAATTACTTCAGAAGTTAATTAGTTTTCGTTTTTATTCGCAACTAGCTGAATAGTACCCGTGCTTCGCTGCGAAATTGTGCTATGTGCAATATTTTAGTTAGAGTTGCGTTGCCGACCGAGATCCGTAATTGGTGTATAGGTTCCAACTTTTGACGCTTTGTTCGCAGGATGATTCATTGATACCCAAAACCAAGCTGGCTTTGCTCTCTGAAAAGTTCATTGACACATAAGCACAGGCTTACTTCACACGTTGAAAGGTTCATTGCTATGCAAGCATAAGCTCGCTTCATTCCCTAAAAAGTTATTGCTACGTAAACCCTTAATATTAGAAGCCCCTACCCTGTCAAGAAGCAAAAAAAAAAAAAAATCCCTGGTAATACAATAATATAACACCCATTTGAGAATATTTTAACACTTATTTGTAAAAAACAAAATTAGAAGGCCATAACTATGTTGAAATTTTCAAAGCTCTAGGCCTATTAGAAGAAATTCTATTTTTCAAAAGACCAATTAAAAGGCAAAAACTACTTATGTTACAAATTTCAGAACTATAGCCAATTAGAAATCGTTTAGTAAAATATTTATTAATTACAAAAATTAATTAAAAAAAAGCTAATCAAAATTTTAAATTATGTTTGTCAAAAGTCTAATTAGAAGGCCAAAACTAATTATGTTGAAAATTTCAGAGCTGTAGTCCTATTAAAAATCGTTTTATGAAATATTTGTTAATTAATTAAAAAAATTAATTTAAAAAAAAAGAAATCAAAATTTTAAAATTCTGTTTAGCAAAAATCCAATTAGAAGGCCGAAACTATACTTATCTAGAAAATTTCAGAGATGTAGCTTTATTAGAAATCGTTTATTTATAATATTTGTTAATTAATAAAAAAAAAAATTAAAAGAAAAATTATCCCAGAAACCTTATATATATATATATATATATATATATATATATATATATATATATATATTTTGCATGCAACATTAGCTAGGGGCTCACCATAAGGTCGTTCTTGAAGGGGGGGAAAGAAATTTTCACTATTGGAGTCTACCCAGAGGGGTGTTCCTTGGCCATTGTAAGGTACTGGTAGTAGTACAATACAGTCGTCCATCCTTGAAGACAGTCATTCACGCCCCTCACAGGTGTGGAAGATTTGGAATTTCAAGATTGTGTGGTAGAAATAGAAAATGTACATATATTAGTAGCCTACTTTTTGTTGGAAATCTAATGACGCAATTAAAATTTAGGATGCTAATAAAAAATGAGATATAAAATAAAAATTTTGCACACTTTCAATATAAATGTTAAAATTTAATCTGTTTTTCATTTCTATTCAGATTTCCAAAATATAAAAATACACCTTAAAAATGTTTCTCAATGCGGTATGAAATATTTGAAATCAGAATGACATTTTTAGTGTGCTTTTAACTATTTTCTTTTTGCTTGTATGCAATTAGTTTTAACTATTTGTATAAATCTTAGTTTGTTTCAATAGTGAACGATCGTATAAAACATTTTATCATTATTGGATAATTGATTGGATTGCTGTGTAATTATTAAGTTCTCTTAAATATTCTAAATAGTACTTAACCATTATGTCACAATAGTTGAAAATTATTGCATTTTTTATATAAACATAAACTATTTTCTAAAGTAAGAAACTGCAATATTTTACTATAAATTCAAAATGCTCCAATACAGAACAACGTACAAGAATAAGGTATAACGATTCAATACTTTGGACAAGAGAGGTAAAAGGTGAAACGTTTATTTCCTTTTTTTATTCAAAAATATGTTATAGAAACTGTACCTATTGCTTGTAATGAATTTCAAATACATATATGCGAAGAACTATAAAAGCCTGCCATTTATATATATAAAAAAAGTAAAGCAATTGTACAAAAGCGTGAAAGGATATATATTGATTTATTTTAAAAACTGCTTATTAATGTTATATTTATTACTTTTGTTTTTATAGTGAATATACCAATTATTGTTTATTACTTTAAAAAAAAATTTCAACATCCTCACCACTAAAATTCGCGTAAAAATTTACAGAAGACGTAATCAACCAAATTGTAAAATAAAACAGTTATTTTGCAACAGTTACTGACTGTTTTTATTCACAATATGTTTATGACATGTGAACTGAAATAAAAAAAGATTCGCGTACACTTCTCATCTTCCTTACCTTCTTTTTTAAAACTACGTCATTTTAGCCCCTGTATTACACTGTGGAGATAACTTTCTTCAAGGGCCTATGTCTTTCAATTTCTTCAGATCATGTTTCAGAAATTTACACCTCCTCTTATCGGGAATTTCACCAACTAAACAATATTTGTGTTGCTACATATCGTCAAAATTGAAAACATTTTTTTTTTATATATATATTTTTTTAATAAAAGGATGAAAACTCATACGATAAATTATATTATTGTACTTTTTATCTGTATTATTTTAATTTTACACCTTTCATACTATATTTCTTCAGATTATAGAAAATTTATCTATCTGTCTTTAGTAAATAAAAGTAATAATAAAACATAAGTGTAAAATGTAATATACTAAATTTACATCCCACATTTCTATTTCATAACCTGTAAATTGATAACAATTGGTCATATGACTATCGACACGCAATAAAGGGAATTTTGATTTTAAAAATTTTGTTTAAAATAAACACTTTTAAAATAATTTGATTCTACAAAAATTTAAATTAAAAGTTGAAAAATATTAAAAAGAGTTTTACGACAAATTTTAACAGATTTATGGAATCAGAATATTAAATGCTCTTAAAATTCACTAAAGTTAACTTAAAGTTAAGTTTTTATTTATGGTTTGGATACTTTAAACATTTGCAAAATAATTTAGTAAAAAAATATCAAGACTTCATAGAGCCAAAAGAATAAACATTCAGCAAAGGAAATCGTAGAAATGCAGTTAGCGAAAACCCGCCTAGCAGGTAAAAGTCACTTATCATTTACTAAATTGCCCCCCTGTCAAGCAGCTTCAAAATACCCCTTTGTGTCCCAACTGAATGGGCTGGCCATGTGTGCTGTCGAAATTTCTTCCTCTCACCCCAATTCCGAAATTGTCACATGCCCCCTTCCTCTCACAGGAGCCCATGTGAAAAGGTTAAATCAACAACTTACACAAGCAGCCGGTAATCGGGTAATTACCTGCAAAAATTACCGTATTTTAAAGTTTAGCTGGTATTTTGGAAGATAATTTGAAAATGAGGGTATTTGCGGATTTTTTTAAAAAAATGGTGTATTTTTTATTTATTTTATTTTATTACGGAAGAAGTATTTCTTTGGATAATCTGATAATGTGAAGCTTGTGTTGAAGAGACAAGAGTCTTTACAAAACCAGCAGGCGATGAAATACGAGATCAATTCAAGAGACGCGAACAAATAATAAGATTGATTGGCGGGATAACTAATTGAAATGGTTATAGAGGGTAGCTTTAGGTCAGTTTGGCCTCTGGCCTCCAGTTCCTCCTTTTTTTTTTGTCTCGCAAGCAAAATTCAATGAACCAAAGAACCAAGATTGCACATCTGTTCCGTTTGTTAAAAGACTGGTCGCGTTGTCGGGTGAAGGAGAGGGGGGGGGGGGGATGAAAAGTTTAGTATATTTTTTCTTTTCCATTTTTATCTATTAATTGGGTTAACGTTCCAAATAATATTGAAAAATATTCTTAGATATTCTTTGGTTATTTACTAATGCTTTTCATTTAAAACTTAACAAAATGAATAATAAATAACTGCAAATAATGATTTATTTTCAATTTGATTTTGTTCAATAAAGGAAGCAGTACAAATGGAAGAAATACTACCAATCTGTTTGGTTGGTTTATACGCTCAATGACCTATTTTTATGCACAATGACGGCTAATTACGACGGGACCTACAGCTTAACGTGGATTCCGAACCACAACGAACATCCCTGCTTAATCCGGGATTCGGATCCAGCATCTTTTGGCATGTGTGACCAGAGAACTAACCACACAGCCATCAGATGGGCACCAACCAATCTGGAAATGATGTTGAAAATGGTAGATAAATATAAAAATAATACAACTTTAACCGCAAGATTATTATTTCTAAAAATAGTTAATTAACTTGAGAGAGCCATGAAAAACACATATTGACAATTAAAATACTTTATTTTGATTTGGAAGCAAACATTATTTCCTTTTATTATTTCAGTAACGATTAAGAAGCATGATGCAATCGAATAATTTATTTACTATATTTGTAATTTTTTTCTAATTCCTATCATGCTCACATATCACATATATTCACCGAATTCTGTTTCACATTAAATAGTTAAAAAAAAAAAAAAAAAAAAAAAAAACGAAAACTATGTAAGTCTGTTATTGTATAAACTTACAGAGCCAGCAGAAGACAAATTAAAAGTAACAAATATTTTAATAAAATAACATAACGATACGTATGTTATATTTTAACCTTCCAGTCAATAAAAATGTGTAATATATATATATATATATATATATATATATATATATATATATATATATATATATATATATATATATATATATATATATATATATATATATATATATATAAAAATTTAAAAAAAAAAATTAAATCATTTTGACTACTTAAATTCATTCAGAAAACAGAGCATTGTAAAAAAAAGTATGATAAACCGTTTCAAACGAAAGCGTCTAAAAGCCCTGGTTTTCTAGGAAAGCGTCCCGTGATCCAGCGTTCACTTGAAAACGGGGAGTGACGTCACGAACCGGTCAGATTTTCGACAGAACGTGTCGTTGATCATTTGCTGCCACTCTTTCTGTGGGTCCTTTCAAGGTCAGATTCTGAAAACTCTGATGGGGATTTCATTGTTCATTCTTGTCCCTTGTTCCTTCATTCTCCGCCCCTCGTCAAGAAAAGTATGTTTGAGAACACATGACCGGCAACGTACGAAATGCCGATCTACCTTATATAATGACCGGCATTTTTAGCAAAGTATGAAAAAGAGCCATGATAAAACTTTGAAGAAAAAAAAAAAAAATGTTCTTCCTCAACAATACATTTGTAATTTTGAAAAAATAATGAAAAACAGCCCTTGAAAAAGCTTTTATTTAAAATACTTAAAAAGAATTTAAGTAATAAAAAAAAAAAAAAATTATGAATTTTATTAATGAAACAAAATAAAATATGAACCTTTTTGTTGTACCAAGAAAGTTGATAATTTACTTAATTTCAATTTCACTTAACTTTATTTCTTATAAAAAGTAAAATCGTTATTTATATGAACTATACAAAAAATTGGTGATGTATTTTATACTTGGTCGGTTTGTCATTTGGCATTCTTTAGAATGCCTGAGCAATGCGTGAAATGTTTAATCGTTTTATACTTTGCCGGCTAATTTTTGGAATAATTTAAAATGCCTAGGTGCAGGTATTCTATAGAATGCCGGATTTAATACATTATTGCCGGTAACAATTTATAAAACATAGAAAATAATGTAGGAATTGAAATGCAAATCGTCAAAGAATTCCCTTTGAATTTGATCGTTCGGTTATTGGTCAATCTAAACAACACAATTATAAAACTGAAACAAAATTATTGATGCGACAAATTTATTTTGGTATTGCGGATTTAATACTTGATTGATTGTTAAAGAGTTTTTAATAATAATAGAATGCAAACTACTTTATAGTATTCAGCAAAATTTAATTCTTACTTTTTGCAAGGACAAAATAAAGGATACCATATTTATTTTAAATTTTCTTAATTCAGTTAATGTTTGTATGCTTTTCGAGAGCAGATAATAATAATTTTTATATATATATATATATTTTGGTTTTAATAATTTCAATTGCAACAATTCATAGTGATCGTTTAATTGTGCCAGTATTAAATTCCGGGTAAAAGTTGAACGGTCAGAATCTCATTGACTTGAGCGTTCACCATTTTGTGCATAAAATGGTAGATTGCGAATGTGCCATGATTATAGAGGAAAATACATTCCATGCACAGATGTAAACAGAGGCGATATTAGATGTTATTCTGGTTCATGAGAAATTAGAATTTTGCTATAAAAGAATCAAATGTCATAGTTGTTCGTTTTATACGATTTTACAATTGGTAAAATTCACGAAGTTATTTTAATTTGGCCTATAAACCAAATTCCAGGTTACTTTTATCCGAATTGTCAAACCATTACAAAAATTTAAAATCAAATTTCCGATTTTGAATAATATAATCAATATTGGCCGGATGCCTTTCAGTAAGTTATTTCAAGAAAAAACTCACCATTCTTTACTATAATTACAGTAAAAGTTAACTATTAATTTATTTGGATTCCGGATATCCAAACTGCATGTATTCCGGAAATGAATTTCTTTTCAAAGCAATAAAAATATTTGTTGAAATAAATTTGTTGAATATTGGAATGAATGATAAAAATTATCATCTTATCGGAATTTCGAACAAATCATTATAAAATTTTAGTCAGATTTTCGATTTTGAATTAATCAGTTTTTCAATGTGGAAGATGTAATTTCGATTGTAAAGTTACGTTTCTTTAATATAGACTATAATTATAATAAAAACTAGGCGTGTTGAACATCGCACAACTTTCAATTACCCTATAATACTGATGTGGATTTGTGTCATTTACGGTTTTTATATTTTCATCATTCATTTAGCAAAAATGGCCAGTTAGGTGATATTTTTTGCGATAATTCTTGCATGGGTCTTTAAAAAAAAAAAATTCGCCAAAATGATGATTTAGGCAATTTACTTTTCTATAATTCGTATATTATCGTTTCCCATAAGTGAAACTGAGGAGAGAAGAAAAAACAATCGTTGATGAGGTATGCTCAAGGAAAGAGAACTCTGTGTTAAAGGCATTCATTCTTCAACTTTTTAAGCCATTCAAACATTTTTACGGGAATTTCGGAGGTGGGGATGATTAGAACACCTCAAGAGGAATTATCACAGCAATTTTGAACAAAATCGTTTGAGACGTTTTTTAGCAATTACTGAAAAATACTATTTTTTCAATGGCAACTACCTTATTTGCATGCGCGGTTTTGACGAAAACCCTAATGGTAGATCCCTGTGCCATCATCAACTTCCACACCAAATTTGAATATCGTAAGTCAAATTGTTCGGGAGTTATGCTGACCACAGACACACAGACACATTTTTTCTAGATAACAGTTTTGAATTCAGGATAATCCAAATCATAGAGAAATGCAAAAAAAAAAAAAAAAAAAAAAAAAAAAAAAAAAACACGCCCACATTTTTTTTACTGAATACTATACTTTCATTACCCTATGTATACACATGGGTAATTGAAAGTAATAAGTAATAGATTTACAAGGATTCCAGACAAATAAATTGCATTGTATACCGAAAACGAATATATTTTTAATGCAATAAACGATGCATATATGACATATCTTTTGGATATCAGAATTCTGTATAAACCTGACTTTTGAAAAATATATCCTGGATGTTATGGATAGATAATAAAATATCTCTTACCCCCCCCCCCCCCATATTTATACAATTAAGCAAACAAAATTTATTAAAATAACATGTTTAGATTTGAGTGTTTTCTGGACATATGATGCTGATGTAAACTGATCACACAATTTATATGAATATGAAAAACACTACTTGCAAAAATGTATATCATTCGGATAAAGAGTCCTTGCTACTTGCCAAATTACAATACACTAAAATCCATCATAAGTCAGCTTAAACTTTAACAAATACGTCCATGATTAGTTTAAGCAAATGAATAACATGATCAGTAAGATTGATGATATCGAATAAATCAGCAGAATATATGGAAATTATGATTTAAATACCTTTATTGAATATTATGTCAAGTCAGAAGTCACAAAAAAACACAATAGACAGGTTTTAATTAAAGATTCGCTTATTTTTTTTAGACTTGATAATCTAATGCTTGATAATCTAAAACTTGAATAGTTTATAATAGTTTTTTCTTAATAATCTAAAACTTGATAATCTTAGCTAAAATAATCTAATGAGAATATTTTTTTTTAACTCCTAAAAATGAAAAAAAAAAAAAAAAAAAAAAAAATATATAGGAATCATTTTGGCATATTCTGTAAAAATCTGCGGCCCACAAAAAACTGGAACATAACTTATACCGCTCATCTCTAAAAGTTAATGGCAAACGCTGCTCTAGAATATTTATAAGCATATAGTGTTGTAATCAGAAAATAAATTCATTGTGTGTGCTTATATGTAACTTAGGAAATTTGTAAGCTGAGCATATTTATATTTAATAATGCACGTGAATGCATTTGATTGAAACGAGTTTTTCAATTCGTTATATAACTCAGCATGTCAATAAAAAAATAACACATAATTAAAAAGAAAAGGAAAGTACGTGAAATCAAAAATTTGGAAACTAATTAAGAAGTAAAATTTTTCATTTCATGACAAAAGAAATTTTTGAAGCACATGGTATCAAAACCCAACTAATGAAAAGTACAGATTTAAAAACATATTCAAATTTTAAACCAATCAAAAATATCCATTTTATTTATACGTTGTATAAGCAATTGACTATGACGTAACCATACATAAATTGTATTAGTTTTAGATATATGCAGTGGCAATACTCTAGTTGACAATACGTTGTTGCACCAAAACTCAGCTCAAAAAGCATGGTGATCGGTCTCCCGGGAAGCATAATCAAGCAAAACCACCACCAAATCAAATCAAAGCATGGTAATCAGTGTTTTTTTATTTTTTATTATTATTATTTAACTTAAAATTATTTTTAGTCAATTAAACTTTTCTTTATCAGAAATGTGTTCTCAAACTGAGTTAATTACAGTGGGTAAAAAAAGTCTCCGTACGATAGCCAAAGTTGCAAATAAATTAGCATTATTTCTAATCTTTAGCTTCATATCTTTAGTAACTATTGAAATATGTTTAATTTGACTCTTTAAAATAAGTTAATAATAAATGTCTGTTTTTACAAAACGCAGCAAGTATTTAAATTGAAATATTTAGGAGATATTGCTAAGTGCCATGCAAAAAAAGTTTCCGTATGCAATATGAAAATGAATTCTGATGTCTTCCATAACAGATTTGCAATAAATTTTCCAAGCTGAAGTGTACGCAAGTGTTATGAAGACATGATAGCAGCAATTGTTTAATTTTAGCTTGTAGCTGATTGTCTTAAAATAGAGTTCCTAAATCCATTTGTGAGTTGGTAATTCAGTTATGGGTCTATTCCTAGTTGACGTTAAAATATCGCCAAGCCGATTTGGCGCTGTTTTGTAGGCGATACAGTTCTAAATTTGGCAACCTCATTTTTTTTATTGACGTGCTTTGGCTTCAACCTTTCTATACCACAAATCATAGAGCTGGTTCGTTTATCAATTTTTCATATTGGAATTCCGAATTGGCGACATTCTGGCTTTGTCGCCAACTTTTCAAAAGTGCGCCAACCCATAAATGTGAACTAGGAATTTACCCAGTTATGAAATGATGGATTATCTATGAAAAAAATTGGCGAAATCTTTAATATATATTATTGAAAGGCACTGTGAGCTTCAAACTTTTGAGGATAGAGTTTGATCCAGAAGATCTTCAAAGCTAAAACGCTTTCATAAAAGAAATATCCTATTGCAAGGTTCAATTTAATCCGCGAATAAGTGCACCTCAAGTCGCACTTGGCTTAAGAATTAACAAAAGCATGGAAGACGATTTCCCAAGTGACAATTTCTGTGCACTGGTTAAGACATTTTGTGTTAGAATTTCAAGATACACATATTTATGCTTGTTTCCTTCTACATAACGTAAATTGCGACACACCAACAGCTCTCATACACCCTCATACTATAACACCTCCTCCACTGTGTTTGACAGTTCCACATAAATTCTAAATTAACATTTGTTGGTTTGGTTTTATCCAGACCATAACTCGATTATCTGACCCTTGGATATTAAATTTTAATTCATCATTAAAAAGAACTGATTCACAGAAAGATAACTGATAACTTACATGCTTTTTTGCAAACTCAAGGCATTTTTTTCTGTTACAGGTACTTGTTTAAGGATTCTTACGGGCTGCAAGTTCATTCAGACCCGCTATTTTAATAATATTTCTCACCGTTTGAGATGTCCCTTCAATATTTTTATAAATTTTTAAGCCATGTGCGACTTAAGCAATATCTCCCAAGTATTTCAATTTAAATACTTGCTGCGTTTTGTAAAAACAGACATTTATTTTAAACTTATTTTAAAGAACCAAATTAAACATAATTTCAGTAGTTACTGAAGATATGAAGCAAAAGAGTAGAAATTTTGCTAATTTATTTGTAACTTTGGCTTCCGTACTGAGACTTTTTTTACCCACAGTATATGTCTACAATCAAATAAATCTGGTGACTAAGCACAGAACATAAACTTAAGCATTTAAATATTTATGAAAAGTAAACTAAAAATAAGATAATAAACAAAATACTATATGCAGTTACAAATTTCAAACTTTTGATTCAATGTGTTAAAAATCATGCGGTAATACACAGTTGAGGGGTGTAGCTGGATAATAAAGGTTTAAGCCTCTTAAAACTGATTTTTAGATGGCTTAGTTTGGTAGATGTATGAGAATTTGTCTTCATTAAGACTAACGTTAAGTGCCCGGCCAATAAACTAGTGATTATTCTTTCCAATATGCAGCATACCACTTTCCTGAGGTAATATTCATCATGTGACAATAACTTTATTTTTTACTTGTTGTACAATATCACTCTCCATTTTCTTTGATGTATAGACAACTTTACCTTGAGGGTAATTAAAAGTCACTAAGCAGTTTATGGTTTATGAAGAAACTGATACGACACAATGCACTCTCCGTATTAGTGGAATTGGTTGCGCATCACAGATCTTATCCAAAACTCCGCTAAATTCCAGATCTTATCCAATTCCTCAAGGCATTTTCTACTTTTTCTTTGTAAAAAAAATTACATTAGTTTTTGTATTTTTGGCAAATTCCGCCGATATAATATATTTAACAAAGGTATTTGCATCCGTAAAAACATCATAATTCATAAACTATCTATCATCTACTACTCCCTTCCCTCAAGAGGCCACAAAACAATGCCAGTTTATAGGTTGCCCTGCTCCATCAGGAAATTTGTTGATGAAAAATTTTGTATGCTTTCTTGGTATGTCTCCTCAATTAATAGGAAGTTACAAAAATGCTCTGCTATTTATCATGATGGATAGAATAAAGCACAATAGCATAGCAAAGTACCTTTTCTAAGTAGCATATACAAGCTGTATATAATATAACCTGGTTTTGTTACAAGTGGGTACTTTAAACCTCATCTTGTTGAATTATAGAAAACTTATTGCTAAAATCAATTTTTGATTAGTACCTTTTTGCAACATATTGAAATAGCTTGATTGTTTTTTTTTTACATTGTGATGCCATAAAAAATATGGTAATTGTTTTTTGAGGTTGTACATTATTATGTCTTACGTGTCTTCTTATTAAACAAGGCATAATTTTACCTCTTCTGTTATCCGATAAGCATACTGCAGCTTAGTCAAGACATCATCTCTAGTTTAATTCAAACATATATCTTATTTCCTTTTTGAATGTATCTTAGCAATCATCGTATTTTGGTAAAAGTGCCTTGCTGATATCCGAGCTACATGTGAAGCTGTGATGACCGATGATGAAAATTCACTATTCAAAATGTTTCATCTCGTGTTAATGATCATCAATTCAAAATGTATAACTTTTTCTAAACTTTAGGTTCAGACCTACTTTAGTGTAATATTACTCTTAAGTAAGGTTATTTGTAAAACCTGTGATATAAAATATCTATAGTTTTGTGTTTAATAGCATTCTTTCCTGGTTTCATATGGCTGTTATGATGCTGGTACCACATTTTATCATATAAATGATCTGTTATCCAAAAAATCAGTCACCTAATTTTTACTATTTTGTAGTCAATAGGTCCTTGCCATATTTGAGAGAAAGTTTCTCAAAAGCACCTTTGGGGAGAATTTAGTTGATGGTTCATGGAGAAGTATCTGACATGGGACAAGAACCTGCTAAACCAGATGGATAAAGCAAGAACAATGAAAAGACAACATGGAGCTGAAGACGATTATAATAGTCAACAGGTAAATTACTCTTTTGATAGCAAAACTAGTTTTCTGGCTAAAATTTTTTAAATGAAAAATGCCATTATTGTTCATGTAGTTTTACTCATTTTATAATTTTTGTGCAGGAAAAGTGTGCATAAAAAACATTCTTTTCATAATAGTCGAATAGAATTTATAGAATAGAGACTACCTGGTCTCTATTCTATAAATTCACATGTCTATAAAATCTATATATCTAAAAGTCTATAAAATCACTAAACTCTCGACTAAAACTCTAGACAATTTCAATTTGCTTATGATTCTTAAATATATTTGAATCATTAACTTCAATTCCATTGACTATCCATGCACAATATTAATTTTTAACTAAAAATATTTCAATTTAAATTCTTTATTGTTTTGAAATTACTATATGTATTTATGTATGTATATATATCCCAAGCAACGCAACCATGTTGTTTCAATGTGGTGTCAACGTTCAATACCAACATGCACAATGTTGTTTCAACATGGAACTGCAACGTTGTTTTCAAGCGGAAGTGTTCACTTAAAGGAGCGTGGATACAATGTTGAGTGCCAACGTTGTTTCTACGTAGATATATCACACTGCTTCCACATGCTAGCTATTGCCCACGTGGTTTCAATGTTGAATGTCAATATTGGTTCAACGTGGATTTGTCACATTGTGTTTCCACATGAGTGTTCATTTTTGCCCATGTGGTTTCCACGTTGAATGTCAATGTTGTTTCAACATGGATCACATCAGTAAAAATAGATTTGAAATGAGAAAAATTATTACGATGATCATAAAAGATACTTTTAAAAACAGTATCAGGGGTTTCAGACTTTTTAAAATTTGAGAAAGGGTTAAAAATTGTAGTTTCATGATGATGCCAAGGTGAAATGGGGAAAGTTGGAGGAATAACTCTAAGGTTATCCACCTGATGGAATGAGAGAATGTTTTTAACTCTCAATGAAAAAGATGGTCGTGCATGTTTTTAAGTAGCTCTCTTCTTAGTTCGAATGAATAAGCACTTTTTGGTGTTAAATATAGGTTTTCTGCAGATCGTAAGAATTCTAGTGTTCAATCATGTGTTGAAATAATCCGATGCAAAGGTGAAATTTGCACTCCAAAATTGTTATTTGCGTTCTGTCTGTTTACAATTTTAAAAATGTGGTAATCATAATTTTCAGTGTTTTTTTTAGTAATATACAGTCAATAATTAATTCTTTTCTTTTTAATAGGCATTCCAGATGAATGTTTGGAGTGCAAAGTTTACACTTGGACAAATAATTTTTAATTCCACCCCTTAAATTGTAAGTACTGAATACTAGGCATTTTTTTCTATGCTATAAAAACAAATTTTGTGTAAAAGTCCCTTTTTTTTTACAAGTACCTTTTTTTCAAACTTTTGGTCCCTTAGTCCCTTTTTTTGAAGTTCCAAGTTGCTAAACACCCTGAAAGTTGCCCCCTGATGAAATTCCAAATTTCTGCCGTTTTTCATTTTATTTTGTTTGTGTATCTAAATATATATATACCTAAAAATATTTATGTAATCCATGAAGCAAGAACAGTGTTACATAGATGGTTAAGTATGGCTGCTGTCAACATTTTGCAATACTAATTGAACATAACAGCATTAATTTCTTTCAAATTTCAAGAAATTGTAGTCTTCAGATAAATCTTCTATAAAATGTAATTGATTTAGAAGAAATACAATAATGCCACTAAGGAAAAAGTTAAGTCTGAGGATGTTTTTTTTTTTAGCTTTTGAATTCTCTAATTGGACCATATATGTTATGCGTGTGTTATTGTCAATGTATGAAAGTGAAATTAGTTTTTCTATATAAGGACTGAAGTACTTTAAGCAAAGTTTGAAACAACATATCGTAGAGGTTAAATTGTGAAATAATTAGTTATAACAGTTGTCTAGTTATTCTGTGATATAACTAGTTTTTGTATAAAATTTCTAATGATAGACAATTAGATAGTAAAATAAAAGCACTCTATAATTTTTTATTTTATCTTTTGTTGCAAAACTCTAAAAGTAACAAAAAGTATAGCAGGCATCTTCTTCGAACAGTCGTTTGAAGCCCCTCAAATTGCCTTATTTTTTTAAAATCACTTACTGTTGCCAAATTTATTGCTTTTAATAATAGTGTTCTTAAATATCAATTTTGGGGAATTAGAGGTCCCAAATGGTTGTTGGACGTAACAACTTTCAGTAACAAGTCAATTTTTTAGCAATAATTAAAAATGGAATTTTTTTTTTTCACTAATTAGGAAGTATTAGTCTGATAAAACCTCTGTTATCAGAGTGAGTCATAGATAAACATAAATATCAGCGTTAGGTATTGTATTCTTTTACTAAGATATGTATTGAACCTTGATTTGAAAGACAGAACTTGGCATGGCTCGGATATCTGGTCGTCTAGTGATAAATTGTATCTTATGAATCCATTATTCAATTCAATGGAACTTTTTTAATATATAAGTTATATTTTTTAAGAAATAATGGAGGGAAATGTTTAAAATTAAAAACTGTTTTAAAACAATTTTTTTTTTTTTTTTTTGTAGTTTTAAGTCTCACAATTGAAAAGAGGATCATTTCCAGATCGAGTTAACATATTTCCTACTGCATATTCATTGAAAGCCAAAAACAATAAATTATTTGTCAAACAGATAGCAATATGTGCAATTGTAAATAAACTATTTGTCAGAAGCAGAGGTGTTTTAGCTTTTTAATTGGTATACCATTTATCAGTTTTAGTTTTACAAAGGTAAGGGGGAAAATATTAAAAAAAAAAAATCAGAAAATAGTAAGTCATAATATTCCAAATTAATTTTTTAGCAATTAATGGATTACAGTGATGGAAGCTGTAAATAATCACTTGTAACAATATCAAAATTGAGTGTAATTATCAATTATTTATGTTGGCATTACACATTTTAATTACTATTATAACCTTGTTATGAATACTTAAAGTTGGCACAGAATTTCTGTTTTTATTTTTATTAACTAGCATCTTGTGCTATAATTGCATTAGATTTTTAAAATTGTATTGTGAGTGGCAATTTTAAAAATGGTGTATTTTAAACTAAAATTTAAGAATAACCTATTTTTTATTTTCTAGGTCCAAAGCCTACACCTAATGCTCTGAAACACGAAGAAAGAATAGGCTACATTGAAGGAAGTGGCTTAATTCCTGGCAGTCAGATGGACAGATACCTTGCTGAAAAGAAAAGCATTCTGCAATATTTAGTGTAACAAAGAATATGTTTGCTTTGTGTTCAATAAAATAAACTTATTACCTTTTTATGTTTTTACTCTTATTTTAATTGCATATTTCCATTTTTGCTTGATTTGTTCAACCTGTTTTTAGTTTTGTATTTTTCTTTTATGCTAAACTTATAAAGGAGAAGATTTGCACAAAATGGCAAAACAACATTGTAATCTGTTTAAAAGAAAAATTGAGATGTATGAGATACATTACATTGTGCTTTAATAGATTTAGTCATGTTTTGTCTTATTTTTAAGGTATATATTTAGCTGAGAAATCTATTGGAATGGATAAATTCTCTTGGTTAAAGGCTAATTAGGTAGTTAACTGTTTCATTGGTTTTTAATATAGGAGACTAGTTTTTACTTCCCAAAGTCTTGTTGAAGACGAAGAAATATTTTCTAATGCTATGATTCTTTAATTTATTATACCATTAAGTTCATGTATATTAAGTTTAGAAAAGTTCATACTTTTAGAAAATATTCAAATATTTTCTAATACTATGATTATACCATTAAGGCCAGTCATTAAAGTAATGACTGGCCTTGATAGTATAAATTATATTACCATAGTATTAGAAAATATTTGACGTAAAGAAAAGATACTGAGCCTCTTCATAG
Organism: Linyphia triangularis; assembly: GCA_963978545.1. NCBI lineage: Eukaryota > Metazoa > Arthropoda > Arachnida > Araneae > Linyphiidae > Linyphia > Linyphia triangularis. The sequence goes on from OZ021731.1 coordinate 64,805,115, forward strand.
TGAGAGTAGGTACTTGAAGCAGATATAGGTAGTTGATAAAAAAAATTAATTGTGAATTTTTTGTATAATTATGTTGCAGGAACAAGGCTTTTGTTGTGAAAATCACATAGGTGTCGCCAAAATCACTAAGATCACAATGTGACATCGCAGCGACAAAGCTTTCTTTGCGAAAGTCGCATAAATCACACGGATGTCGCCAAAATCACTAAGATCACATACAGATCACAATGTGACATCGCAGCAACAAAGCTTTCGTTGCGAAGATCGCATAAATCACACGGATGTCGCCAAAATCACTGAGATCACATTTAGGTCACAAAGCGATATCGCAGTGACAAAGCTTTCGTTGCGAAGATCGCATAAATCACACGGATGTCGCCAAAATCACTAAGATCACATTTAGGTCACAAAGCGATATCGCAGTGACAAAGCTTTCGTTGCGAAAATCGCATAAATCACATGGATGTCGCCAAAATCACTAAGATCACATACAGATCACAATGTGACATCGCAGTGACAAAGCTTTTGTTGCGAAAATCGCATAAATCACACGGATGTCGCCAAAATCACTAAGATCACATTTAGGTCACAAAGCCATATCGCAGCGACAAAGCTTTCGTTGCGAAAATCGCATAAATCACATGGATGTCGCCAAAATCACCAAGATCACATTTAGGTCACAAAGCGATATCGCAGCGACAAAGCTTTCGTCGAGAAAATCGCATAAATCACACGGATGTCGCCAAAATCACTAAGATCACATTTAGGTCACAAAGCGATATCGCAGTGACAAAGCTTTCGTTGCGAAGATCGCATAAATCACAAGGATGTCGCCAAAATCACTAAGATCACATACAGATCACAATGTGACATCGCAGCGACAAAGCTTTCGTTGCGAAAATCGCATAAATCACACGGATGTCGCCAAGATCACATTAAGGTCACAAAGCGATATCGCAGTGACAAAGCTTTCGTTGCGAAGATCGCATAAATCACACGGATGTCGCCAAAATCACTGAGATCACATACAGATCACAATGTGACATCGCGGTGACAAAGCTTTCGTTGCGAAAATCGCATAAATCACACGGATGTCGCCAAAATCACTAAGATCACATTTAGGTCACAATGTGACATCGCAGCGACAAAGCTTTCGTTGCGAAAATCGCATAAATCACACGGATGTCGCAAAAATCACTAAGATCACATTTAGGTCACAAAGCGATATCGCAGTGACAAAGCTTTCGTTGCGAAGATCGCATAAATCACACGGATGTCGCCAAAATCACTAAGATCACATTTAGGTCACAATGTGACATCGCAGCGACAAAGCTTTCGTTGCGAAAATCGCATAAATCACACGGATGTCGCAAAAATCACTAAGATCACATTTAGGTCACAAAGCGATATCGCAGTGACAAAGCTTTCGTTGCGAAGATCGCATAAATCACACGGATGTCGCCAAAATCACTAAGATCACATTTAGGTCACAATGTGACATCGCAGCGACAAAGCTTTCGTTGCGAAAATCGCATAAATCACACGGATGTCGCCAAAATCACTAAGATCACATTTAGGTCACAAAGCGATATCGCAGTGACAAAGCTTTCGTTGCAAAGATCGCATAAATCACACGGATGTCGCCAAAATCACTAAGATCACATTTAGGTCACAAAGCGATATCGCAGTGACAAAGCTTTCGTTGCGAAGATCGCATAAATCACACGGATGTCGCCAAAATCACTAAGATCACATTTAGGTCACAATGTGACATCGCAGCGACAAAGCTTTCGTTGCGAAAATCGCATAAATCACACGGATGTCGCCAAAATCACTAAGATCACATTTAGGTCACAAAGCGATATCGCAGTGGCAAAGCTTTCGTTGCAAAGATCGCATAAATCACACGGATGTCGCCAAAATCACTAAGATCACATTTAGGTCACAAAGCGATATCGCAGTGACAAAGCTTTCGTTGCGAAGATCACATAAATCACATAGATGTCGCCAAAATCACTAAGATCACATACAGATCACAATGCGATATCGCAAAAATCGCAAATTCGTCCCCAATGTCACAATGTGACGAAAAGCGATATCGCAGCGATATCACAAAGTTACGTCGCAAACCCCCCTCTAAAACGGACATTGGACGACTATGTGACCCCTGTGTGATATCGCCGTGACATCGCGTGATCTCTATGCGATATCGCTTTTCGTCACATACTCGTCACATGGTTATTAGGGATATGGTAATAATTAAAAGTCAGCCAAAATGACAATATATATTACGTCATCAGAGAAGTAATATTTGTTGCCACCTTGGTCACTATTAAAAGCTGGAAGTATTTTTTGCCATTGAATAAATATCGTCTGCAGCCTTCCTCATTGAAAATTGAAGAACAATGGCTTACCACTTAAAAAAGAATGCTCATTATTTGGCTAGTTATGTCATATATATTTGGCAATTGAATTCAGTTCAACTCATTAGAAACCAATATTTGATGAGTTTCGGCCATTTTTATCCTTGCAGACCAGTGGATTCGTGATCTACTAACATTTCCTTACATTCTATAAAAAATCCAGAATGATGTTCGATGAGATACCTATACTTGCAGTTGCCTCTCCGACTGTTAGCTATTTCACTTTAAAATGACGTCAACTACGTGAGATGGCTTTCTGGTAAAAGTCCCCCCCCCCCCCTTCTACATCCGCGCTTTCCCAGTTCATCATTCTTTGAACCCTGATCTTCCTCGTCACGTGCCACCCCATTGGTTCATCCATCTCAGTTGGGCATATTGCGTAGCTGCAATTATACAGACGCCGGTCACCTTGAAAGTGCAGGTGTCCAGACAAAGACATCGTTGAAGGGAAGACATCAATACCTTGAGGATATGCAGATAGCAAATTGATGGAAATAAATTTCGAAGTCTGTTTTTTTTTTTTTTTTTTTTTTTTGTTACATAGTTTTGAGAGAGTAATTGGAAAGGTTATTTGCTTAAGTTGCTTTTTGGAAGTGAATTGCACTTACGTCAAGAATAATACGGTATGCTGTAACCCTTTCGACTCTGAATGGTCTAATAGCAGTGTTAGAAGTGTAGAGGTAAACGCGGGGGACGTGTTCCCCCACTTTTCAAGAAAATATCTATGCGTCTCCCCACTTCTAAAAACTCTCAATCCGTCTAAAAGCTACTAAAGAAAAATAACATTGTTACGTTAGGTTTTGTTTTATTTAATTTGAGATACGTGATGAACATTGACAAGCACATAACTAACTTGAAACTGTAAAGGACATTGCTTATTGAAAATAAAAATTGTTTTAACAATGCAAATTAAATTTTAAAAAGTTGTTGGGTCATGGCTGATCAGTTCGTTAGATGAGTTCGTAGAGCGTTGCTCGGGAGTTCCGAGTCATCTCATGTTGCCTGCCGGGTTGAGTCGAGTTGAGTTGTTACTTTAGAGAGTTGATGGGCATGTGACACCACAACATTAACATTTAAATATAAGAAAGAAAAAAAAATGTTTATAGTTATACTACTTTGTACTATACTACTTTGTATTATGCTACTTTGTATTATACTATTTTGTATTATGCTACTTTATATATACTACTTTATATTATACTACTTTGTATTATGCTACTTTATATATACTACTTTATATTATACTACTTTGTATTATGCTACTTTGTATATACTACTTTGTATTATACTACTTTGTATTATGCTACTTTATATATACTACTTTATATTATACTACTTTGTATTATGCTACTTTATATATACTACTTTATATTATACAACTTTGTATTATGCTACTTTGTATTATACTATTTTGTATTATGCTACTTTATATATACTACTTTATATTATACTACTTTGTATTATGCTACTTTATATATACTACTTTATATTATACTACTTTGTATTATGCTACTTTGTATATACTACTTTGTATTATACTACTTTGTATTATGCTACTATATATATACTACTTTATATTATACTACTTTGTATTATGCTACTTTATATATACTACTTTATATTATACAACTTTGTATTATGCTACTTTGTATATACTACTTTGTATTATACTACTTTGTATTATGCTACTTCATATATACTACTTTATATTATACTACTTTGTATTATGCTACTTTATATATACTACTTTATATTATACTACTTTGTATTATGCTACTTTGTATATACTACTTTGTATTATACTACTTTGTATTATACTACTTTGTATTATGCTACTTTGTATAAAGGTATAGGTATTTTTATTAACAAATACTGTTACACTTGGTCAACTTTTAACATAGGAGGTACTTTCTTCTAAGTAAAATTTCTGTTTTTGTTTCTTACAAAGAAAAGCGATTTTTAAAAAAAATATTTTATTCTCTATTAATTTAAATTCATGAAAGTATATACATTTAGAAGCACTATTTTAATCTAAATAAACAGTTATGTATGTATTGTTGAATTATTACATCAGTTAACCTCTTATTTCCAAGTAAAAAAAAAAAAAAACTAAGTCGCAGAATATTCATTAAAATAACTATAAATCTTGGACCTTGTTCAATGTTAGTGTTAGGAAGTATACACTATTTTCTTACTAGTTAATATTTTTATTATACATAAGTTCACAAATCATAAAATTTATTGTTTGGGGGGGGGGGGGGAGTAGCACTTGCCACCAACTTTTGGGCATCTCTCCACTTTTTTTACCCATTTCTACCACTGACTAATACATATCAGTTTCTGTGGGATGCATTGTCATAATCATATGTAACACCGGGACCAGAGGCTACTCGTGGCGTGCAGCAAGTACAGCAGGTCTACAACTAACTAAAACATCAGTTTAAAATTAAAATTTTATAATTACCATTCAATTTTTAATTTTATTATTTATTTTAATTTTACTAATCTTTAGTCATGTTTTTTTAATATTTATTTTACGAATTTTCTTTTATGTAGATTATAATCGAAAATGAAGATGGAATTTCTATGGTCAGTAAAAAATATCTCTGATAAATAACATACGTATTTATCGAAGCACAATTGAGGGAAAACTACTTTGCTGAAATCAACTTAATATGATGATCGTCGAGCCAGCTATAGCCACAGAGAAAAGTTCTAAATAAGCTAAACCATTGCCTTGACAACCACTGATAGAGTGGAATCTTTCTGAATACTTCCCTCCACTCTAATACGGCAATATGTAGCCCATTACGAATTTTCCAACTTCAGCTGTACTTGTGAACATTATCTAACTTATAGAAACAATTTCAAAACGATGAAACTCTCGTAAAAAGGTCTAGACAAGGTCGTAAACGAATGACAGCTGCTTCTGAAGATCGATATCTGGCTACTGCTCGCCAGTTAAGTTCAGAGCTCGCAGCTGCCACTAGAGCTGCTGTTGCACGGCAAACGGTACACAGAAGGCTTAATGAGAAATGCCTTAATACCAGAAAATAAAGCGTATGTGTTTCACTATGTTCACAAAGAGAAAAAAAAAGAGAGAGAGAGGGATTGCTTTGAATGGTGCAAAGAAAATCAGAAGTGGAGTGATCACCAAAGGCCCCATGTTCTCTTTACTAATGACTCAAGGTTTAGTTTTACAGGTAATACTATACGTGTTTACATCTAGAGGGTGTAAGGAAAAGAATGTGAGGGGTGTACGAAATTATCCCTCGAACGTTATGGAACGTAATCGCTTAGGTAGTGGAGGTGTGATGGTATGGGGAGGAATTATGATCAATGGACGGACGCACCTACACGTTTTCAACAGCAGATATGTGACCGACCAGAGATATCAGGATGAGGTTTTAGAGCCTAATGTAAGATTTTTCATAGGTACATATGGATCTGACTTCTTTTATGGACGACAATGCTCTTCCACATACAGTAAACTTCATAGATGAATTTCTTTAAAAGTGAAGACATTGAGCGAATACTGTGGCCAGCAAATTTTCCTGATCTTTACCCGATAGAGGACTTATGGGACTACCTAGGAAGAGCAATTGCGCGTAGACATCGTTCTACTACAGATGTAAATGTTCGGAAGACGGAATTGGCTGAAGAGTGGAGCTTAATTACCCAAACTGTGGTTAACAGCGTTATAGCCAGCATGAAAACACGTTGTGATATGTGTGTGCAAGTAAGTATAATATGGATAATATATATCACTTTCCATATTATACTCTACTTATACTAACTACTCTAGCTCTATAAATTTTTATGATAACGGTTGAACTACGGATTAGTCAAAATCATACCATGCTTACAAAAAAAGAACATATTAAGTTAAATTCCAATATTATTTATCATTAGTTACGTGGCCCAGCGATGCTGGGGAGCCGTTAAAGGACATTTATCAGTTCTGTGTTACATAGACGCAGAATTTCTTCGGATTAATTGTTGGTGGTGATCAGCTTCGAATGTATTATAACAGATCCGTGTTTTCGTTCATTTTGTAATATCGCGTCCGGTCATTCTCCAGCCGATGCTGTTTTTGCAGCGGTGATACTCTAGCTTCTCTTTGGCGGCATATTAGCAAATATCGAAATGATTGGAAAGTTTTCAGTAAATTTCAATAATCTTCGGCGAATCTGCAATGGAGGCCGCGAGTGATGAAGTGATGAAGTCGAAATAACCCATTGCTATGCTAGATTCTATGTATATTTTGATTAACTCTCATTAAATGAAGTTAGATTCATGAGTTTAATTAATCCAGCTAAAAAAATTTAATCATTTAAAATTTTGTAAACATAGAAATAATATTAAAATATTCCTGGTGTCTATAGTGCAGCTCTAGCCTCTGTTTTAAAAGTAATCATGAAAATATATTGTACCAAGTTCTTCATTTTTGTTTTAAAATAAAACAATATCTGAATTAAGATAGAAATGAACAGGCATTGAAACGATAGTCTTATCTACCAAATTGTTAGCCAACTGAAAAGTTATCGCCAAGTGGCATGGATATAACGGAATAGTACCAATATTGGTCAACGCAGTGCCACACAACATAACAAATAATAAACGTTGGTGTTTCCTTCTTACATTTGATTTTGTAATAGACAACAGGGTTTCCACGGTCATTGAAAGTTATTAAAAGTGCTTAATATTTTTGAACTTGTTTTCAAGGCCTTGAAAAAGCTTAAAAATGCTTAGAGGTGCTTAAAAGTCCTTGAAAGTGCTTAGAGGTCCTTAAAAGTCCTTAATTTTTACAGGTGTTATCCAACTGCAAAATTTATAAAATTACAACTCGGACTTGCTATTTCCGAGTGACCGCTACTTATCTGCACCGTATAGGAATTTTCTGACATATTTGTATTACGCATACACCAACTTGTAACTTTTTGGGTAAAATATACTTTATTAAAAATTTAAATACAGACATGATGCCTGAAAGCAAATTTTCATAGGTCCTTAAAAGTCATTGATTTTCATTCTGTGATTTGAGTGGGAACCCTGGAACAAAGGATTTAATAGGTTTATTAAGTTGACCAAAATCCGACTGAAAACATCCCATAACGGCACGAACGTATAGTGGTAAATTACATTGGTAAACGAACATATAGATGTTAGATATTTATGACAACTGTAATACAGAAGATATTTGCTAGTAAAATACAAAGGAATTTTTACGAATTTATTTTGTTGAAATGTTATTAATACTCATTAAATAAAATCAAAATGTCAATACCCGCTAAGCACAATACATCTTTGACTGCAACACAAAATGTAAACAAAAACTGGAGGAATTTAAAACCTAGAAAATTCAAAACGATGCATAAAAAAAAATAATGCTTTAAAACCGCACAAGCGCAGAAGTTATTTACGGTATCGACTGACAGTAAATACATTAAAATATTGCAATAAAATTCGAACTGTTTATCGGACCAACAATTGTAATGCATAAAAATAATCAGAAAATAAGGAGGACGCATTAAAACAACTTTTGGTTTTATTCTGATGTAATAAAAAAATATCGTTGCCATTCCAATTTTTTTTTCGTTTCATTAAATTTTAATGAAAGCAACTTTTAATCGAATTTAAAAGTTGTTCTCTACAATCTCCGTGTACTAATGCTTCTATGAACTAAATTTCGTACCTCCAGGTGTAAAATTGTGGATTTGTATAAGGTTCAGACGTACAGACAACTTAGTTTTATATATATGGATTGTGCTATTAAACATGCCTCTAGTAAGCAGGGCGGCTCATGGTCGAAAATGTTAGTGACGACTTCCCTACCCCCCCCCCCCCCCACTTTCCCCAAACACACACACAATTTCCACAATCATTAATGAATGCAAATTCTTTAATCTTTTATAATCAAATCGAAGTTTCATTTTAATGTGTATAAAATAATAACATTTATAACCATACCATTATAAAATAATAACAATCATTCAAATAATTTTGTTTAGTTTTGACTAAAAAAACATTCTCTCTCGTTTTGGAGTCTAAATGTAAGTTCTTGTTTACTTATAAACAATACTGTTTTGAAGAGTAATTGCAAGAAGCGTCTATTTAGAGAGCTACCTTTTTATTAAATTAAACAATATAAAGTTGAGAGTTTACCTTAATGCTTCAGATATTTGAATTTCACTCCTTATCAATTCAAAATTTAAAGAGTTTTTTAAACGTTCGTTTGAGTCCTCGTGTGCTTTAAATGCTCGTGTGATGGTGGTTATTCCACCATATCCAGCACTATTCCAAACTCTCTTTTTAATTCTGACAGTCAAAACATCGCCAACAAAACATTTCTTGCTTGCAATTATACATAGGGTAATGAAAGTATAGCATTCGGTCACAAATTTTTTTATTTTTATTTTTTTGCATTTCTCCACGTTTTGGAACACCCTGATTTCAAAATAGTGATCTAGAAAAAATTTCTGTCTGTGCATCTGTGATCAGCATAACTCCCGAACAAATTGACCTACGATGTATTCGGGTTGCTGGTGGCCATGGGACCTACCATTAAGGTTGGCTATAACAATTTTGATAAAAATCGCTGTGAAAATACCTCTTAAGGTGTTCTAAACATCCCCACCTCCGAAATTCCCGTAAAAATGATTTAATGGCGTGAAAAGTTGAAAAACGAATGCCTTTAACACAGAGTTCTCTTTCCTTGAGCATACCTCATCAACGATAGTTTTTTCTTCTCCCCACAGTTTCACTTATAATAAAGGATAATATAAGGATTATCGAAAGTACATCGTCACAATCACAATTTTGGCGCTGTGTGTGTGGTTTTTTTTTTTTTCCTTTTTTTTCCTGTTTTTTTTCTTCCTTTTTTTCCCATTTTTTTCCCCCTCTTCTTTTTCTTTTTTAAATCCATACAAGAATTTTGAAAAAATATCGAGATAGTGGCAATTTTTTCTAACTAAATGATGAAAATATAATAACGGTAAATGACGCAAATCCTCGCCAGCATTATAGTGTAATTGAAAGTTGTGCGATGTTCCACACACCTAGTTTGTAAGTAAAAACTACCACATAACCACGGTGAAAAGCACATACTGAAATAACTGAATCTTACGACCATGCTGAGATTTTTCCCCTCAGTTGGCGTTTATCATCTTCTTTCCATCTTCTAAAAGGAGATTCTATCCATACGCACATTTTTTCATAAAGGAGCTCCTTGTTTCTGTATGGTTAAATTAATAAATAACAAGAAAACAGCGTAAACTTATAGCGACATTCCATTTGGAGGGACTCTTACAAACGTTCGGTTTCCTATCTCTCACACTCACCCCCGCTGATTCTCAAGCGGAGCCAATCAGGTCATCGAATTGCTAAAGACAGCCTAAGTTGAAAACTGCCGTACTGGCTATCTAGCTGGACATTACGTGGAGGGAAAGGCTCTGTTGGGTTCCATCTGTTACCATGGCAACGCGCTGCCGAAACGCGTTTCAGGAACACTCGACTAGAGTTCGGAGGAAGATCACCAGTTTAGGTTGATTGGAAGTGCTTTTTTTCCTCTCATGAATTGAGTATTGAGGCAACAAGTTTGCTATTTATCGGATTTTTTAACACTTACCGTAGAAATTGGATCTTCATTTTGGAAAATTGTAAAATATATTATTTTATTTTTGAACTAATAAATTTCGATGCAGCCCGGCTGTACTGACTCTACCCCACGAGAAGTCACTGTTCAGTACTATGTTTTTGATGTTTAATAAACCTTTCCTCGCGTACCATTACAGCTACAAACAAAATTTAAGCACTCAAGTATTCATTGATTATTGCTACTTACTTTAACATGGGCTTAAAGAAATAATTACACACCAAAAATGTAATTGAACTTACAAAAATAATTTTTTTTTTTTGTCATATTTCTTTGGTAATGTTTTTCTAAAATATTATCTTTTAAGCAACTAGACAGTATTTTTTAAAAGACCACGTTAAGGTAATGTACAATGTTTAATTTATCACAGCAAACAAATTTCAACTCAATATTTATTATAGTTTCTTAGAAAAGGTAGTTTAAAAATCCATAAATTAGCATTGTAAAGTATGGGAGTTCAGCAGGGATTCCTTGTTTTCGATTTTGAACTCGGATCAGTTTTTCATTGTGTTTTTTAGGAATATTCAGTGGCAGATGTGGGGGATGCCCAAAAGACTGGTGACAAGACCCTCCCCCCCCCCCAAACGATACGTTTTATAATCTTGTATCCTAAAATAAAAATAGCTAGTAAGAAAATCATACTTCCTAACACATTGAACAAGAATCCAAAATGTAGTACTGTTATTTTATTGAATATTCTATGACTTCCTTTTTTTATTTGGAAGTATAAGCGATTAAGAGAAGTAGTAATCCATCTTTATAAAGATAACTGTTTATTTAGGTTTAAATAGTGCTTCCAAATGTGCATACTTTAATGAAGTTAAATTAATAGAGAACTCTAAATTTTTTTTTTTTTTTTTTTAAATAGGTTGTCTTAATATTGTTACGAATTCCTGTATATTTGTAAATATTTCGTAGCATTAATTATGTAAAAAGATAAATTTATGTTCATTTCGCATAAGGCAGTGCAATAGTTTGTCTTACTTTGCTTTCCTGCAATGTGACCCTTACTGCTTGAAAACGAGTTTTACGGAGATAATGTTGGGAAGCGAGTTTTACAAGGAGCAGGGCATTTAACATTATGGTAATGGCAATCTCGACAAATTGGCGAGATAGAGCCAAGTTGGCGACGGTTTTGGCGAATAATTTTTGTTACCAAACTTGGCAACCATTTGGTGGCATTTTCGGTCCCCATATTCATGTATAAGACTTTTCGACTACGATCTGGAAAGTCCTCTAAATTTCTATCTCTAGAAGATTCACGGCGAGGTTGCGGGTTCGAATACAGTGTTAGGCATGGGTGTTTGTAAATGTATATTGGCTTGTCTAATGACGAATGTTTCGGCGCATTATAGCCCTCGTGTTGCTGACGGCGCCAGATAATCTAAATGAATGCTAGAAGATTCAAGAAGTATTGACTTCCTATATAAGAACGGCCGTGAGTGGAATTAGTTGACTGGTTAGTTGACTGAGTTAATTGACTGGAGTTACTGACTGAGTGGAGTTACTGAGTTAGCTGTATCTCAGCGAGCATTCAGAGAGTTCCGAAAGTGAACTGTAATGCATTGTCTTTTGCGGCGATTTTAGCAGTTATGTTGTCAAGTTTTTAACTGCTGTTTTGTGCTCTATTGTTGTGAAAAGAGCTGTATTGAGTCTACTAGAAGAAGTTCTGGAGTTGTAAGAGAATCTGCGAAGAGTTATATCGGAATAAATTTCTGCAAGTTTGATCTGCTTTGGCTTCAAATCTTTCGAACCCATCCACGCAACAATATGAAACGACAATTGAAATTTAACTTAAAAGAAAGTTCCTCCTGAGTAAAAAGTTAGCCAAGTGTAACAGTATTTGTGAATAAAAATACTTATACCTTTTTAAAAGCAGTATAATATATTTTTATAATAGTATGATTTATATATATATGCTATAATTTTTTTTTTATATCTATAGGGGGAGGGATGGTTGGTTGTATTCAGATTATCTGGCGCCGTCAGTAACTCTAGGGCTTTAATGCGCCGAAACATTTCGTCATCAGACAAGCCAACACACATTTACAAACACCCATGCCTAAGACGGGACTCGAACCCGCAACCTCGCGGTCTAGAATCTAGCACGCTAACCACTATACTGTTTGGTCGACGGGTGGGGGGCAGGGATCTTGGTAGTTATAAAAGTGGGGAGACGCATGGATATTTTCTTGAAAAGTAGGGAGACGCATCACCCCGCGTCTACCCAAACAATATATATACTCGGATATTCTACTAGTTGTGCCCCCGAAAGCAGAAAGTGCCTAAAACTACGACGTACGTCGCAGAACAATCTAGAGTCCTTGCAGAACAATTTTAAGTTTGGAACAAATGCCCGCGAGAGGGGACCTGGACACAAATCTTTAAGAAAACATCTTAAAGCAGCCCTTATTTCTTTGCATGGACCAACTTACCACAAACATTTTATACATAGCGGTTCTGTATCAATGTCTAAATATTTAACTTCCAAAGTCATTGATAAAGTTACAAATTTTGAATGTATGCCTCGGAAAAATAGTTTTTTTCGTCGTTATCATTTTGTAATAAATGTGTAGTTTTAATTTTATGTTTTTTTTTTTTTTATATCCTACTGGAAATTTTGAAAAAATGTCTGCAGAACATTTGCAACTGTCAAAAGTCCCGTTGCAGAACATTATATATTATTCTGCTTCTGGGGTTGTGCCCATCCGAAATTATTCAATAATATGGTCAGAAATAAAACCTTGGAAGGAAAAAGGAAAAAAAAAAAAAAAGACATTTTTGACGATTTTCGCCATACTGCGAGTGCCATAAGAGCGTTTGCCGCCAAAGTGTCAATAAAAAAATTCAACAAAATTAAGTATGATCTGTAATCTATAATTATAAATAAATAAAAAGCAGTATAAGTAGTTGCCAAAAATTGTATATTTTCAACTGGAACTTTCCTCAGAGAGGATAAACTGCCCAATTCCAGACAAACAATACATTGTGTAACGAAAAGTGCAGAAAATAGCACACTTGGCGATAATATATATCCTCAAAATCACGCAACGAGGAAAAAAGAACGAATGAAAAAAAAACCTACATCTTTCTTAACCACAAGAACAATATGCTTCAACCTTGAAAACTGACCACAAAATATCCGGGGGCATTTCAGTGGTCAGAGCAAAAGTTCGCTGTCTAAAAAGATCGTTCGAGAAAAAAAAGGGACTGAACTTGTTTATTGGCGACTAAAAATTGTATTCCTGCGTTGGGAATGGAGAACCAGTTCACTTTTAGAAATGAGGACGGCACTTACCAATCTAAAAATATATCGTGATCGAAGTTCAGGGTCAAAATTGTTTTGAAGTTGTCAACTATTTAAAAGTTATGATCATAATATCCTTTTATAAAATATTATAGTTCAATGTAAATAAAACGATGCAAAAGATGGTTCCATTCAATCGGACCAAAAGCAGTGAAACCGCATTTATTTTATGTAAAAAAAAGTATATAAGGATGGATAAGGAGTAATATAAGGACGTACATAATCATTAAGTTTTTTTTAAATACTTTACATTAACTTCGATTTTGTATATTGATGGCGGCGGAATCTGCGGAGGTCTAATTAACCCCATTGCCGTCATCCAATCGGTCTGAAACTTGGCAGATAGATTCAATGTCGATGACAATGCATTCTATCAAATTTTGGGGCTGTAACTATCAATAACAGGTCGCTTTTACGGAATACTAATAAAGTAATTTGCCATCATCCAATCGCGCTAAAATAGCATTCAATCGACCATTGAAGAAACTCTTTCCTGTTGCTTTTTTATAAATAAATAATAATTCTATAATAAATTTATAATTAATTTATATTTAGTTTAATTATATTTAATTAATTATATTTAATTAATTATATTTAATTATATTGAATTAATTATATTTAATTTATAAATAAATAATTTTTTTATCAGAATAAATTAATGATATTTGGATGTGAGTGTATAGATTCAAGTTCATTTTTAATAAAAAAAAAATTTGAAACGTAGTTTGCCGCACATTTTGCTGATAGAAATGTTTTTAATATTTAAAATTAGATGCTAACACCAAACACACGCTGCTTACAGAATCGGCGCTGTGTTAACGAATATAAAAATTAGCAGTGCATATAAAGGATATATATTAAAAACTTATATTTATGGGTTGCATTATTTAAATTAAAGAAAATGTGAAAATGGTAAATCACATCAATCAATGTCAAGTTTAAATGTTTTGGCAAGGCCGTGTATAATTGAGCGTTATGCGATGTTCCATCCACACTTCTAGTTATTGTTGATTCTTTCACGCCCCAGGCGGTTATATAAGCGAATTCGGAATATTTCCGTTTATGTCCAGTTATTGAATACTTGTTTTTACTTTCGCTCGTTTTCGAAAAAAACAACAACAAATTACAAAACACGCAAACGCAACTTTTCCACGTAATAAATAAATCATTTAAATAATGAGTTAAAAACCCTCAGAGAAAGGAATGGCTAAATAACAAAAAAAAAAAAGAAAAAAAAAAACCCTTTTCGGTTGCAGTTAGCGAAAGGGGAAGTATAATTTTCCCCCTTCGTAAAGGTCACGTGAAGAGGGAACGGGTTTTTTTTTTTGCTCTTTCTTTTCTTTCCAGTCAGATTGTCGGGAGAATATAATAAATAAGACCCAAATAATGTCCGGATGTAGTAAGAGCTGAGGATAAAATGTGATCAGGTTTTTTGTTGTTGTTGTTCTTCTCAATTCTTGAGGTGTGTGAAAGATCTCCTTCCAGCACTACCGGTTGAGATTCGAAAGGGACTGGAACCTGCTGTGGACTCAGGGAAGTAAGTGAAATACTTGTTTGATTTTTATGAATTTGGATGTAGTATTTTTTTTTAAGGTTTTTTTTGGTCTTTTTCAAAAGAATTCTATCCTAACATCTGAGATATTCCAAACTTTTTGGAATTGTATTGTAATATATATTTTATTATTATTATTATTACTCATAAGGGGACTTGGTACCGCATGTTTTCGCAAAAAAATAATAAAAATATCAATTTTCTATTTTCTGCTTGTTAATAATCTTAGAAATTTTCTCCTTATTCTGGCAAGTTTGGGAGCTGATCCGATAACTGAAATTGCAGAAAAACTATATTCTTATGGAGAATTTACCATTGCTGCAATAGCTCCTTTGATGTTTCGTACTCATTTTTTTCAGTTAGTGATTTATGAAATTCCCACCTTACCCAAAATGCTAAAACTTCAGCAAATATGAATGAAATGACTTGATTTTTTTTTTTTTGTGTCACTCTTAATATCGTTTTGATAAAAATAGACATGGATTTTTTAATAAAATAAATTTTTTTTTTTTACAAATTTAAAAGTTGAAAAATACCCGTTTTTCCCGCTTTTTTTTTTACTTTTTTTTTTTAATTTTTTTTTATTGATAGGTATAGTACTTATCGTTTTTCTCGAAAACTATTTTATTTATTTTGTGTGTCACTTTTAATATCTATTTGACAAAAATAGAAATGAATTTTTTAAAAACTTTTTTTTTTACAAATTTAAAAGTTGAAAAATACCTGTTTTTCCAGCTTTTTTTAATTTTTTTTTTACTGATAGGTACAGTAATTATCGTTTTTCTCGGAAACTATTTTATTTATTTTGTGTGTCACTCTTAATATCTATTTGACAAAAATAGACATGGATTTTTTATTAAAATAAAATTTTTTTTTTTTACAAATTTAAAAGTTGAAAAATATCCGTTTTTCCCGCTTTTTTTTTTTTATTTATTTTTTTATTTATTTTTTTATTTTTTTTATTTTTTACTGATAGGTACAGTAATTATCGTTTTTCTCGAAAACTATTTTATACCTAAAAAGTTAGAGTATATTACTTGGATAAGTTTTTTTTAGAAAAATCAGGAAAACATGTGGAAAAATAAAAAAGATAGAATTTGAAATTTGATGAATTTTTTAAAAAAACTTAAAATTTCGAAAATTTAGTTTTTACTTAAAAATACTTCTAAATATGTAAAATTATAATTTTAAAGGCTGAAAAAATAATAAAAAAAAGTTTGAAGGGTACCAAGTCCCCTTAAATATTTTATATTCGATTTTGCTGTGTTCATGTGTGCGTTTGTGGTGGTTAAATATTCGGTAATTAATCCACTTGTCGTCATCCAATCGAGCTGAGACTTAGGAATAGACTTGTTGTCGATGACATTGCATTTTATCAGATTTCGGAAACAAAACAACCATTGGTCCAGGATCGATGGTTCCTGATCAGATGACGGAAAATGGGTTAATCAGGCTTCTGTAGAGTTCCCGCCAGCCACACACAAACAAAATCGAAGTTAAAATAAATAAAGGACAAAGTTTTTAATATAAATCTTTTATATGTATTGTCTTTTATAACATATCGCCTATTCTTTTGACAGCTTGTGCTTGGTGTATGCATCTAATTTTAAATATTGAAAACATCCATAACAACAAAATATGCGGCAAACTTCGTTTCAAAATATATTTATTAAAATTGAATGTGAATTTCTGTTTAAAACAATTTTGGTAACATGAAAGAGTTTCAATAATGACAGGTCAAAATTCTTTCACTAATAAAGCGTTAATATGCAACACAATGTTGAATTGACTGGACTTCATTCCATAATAAATTTATGCATTCGCACCCAATCATACTTATTTACTCTGCTTAAAACAATTTTGGCAACTCTAAAGAGTTTCGATAATGATCGGTCAAATGGGATTTATTAGCATTCCAAACGGTTATAGAAGCTTGTGTAAAAGCGATCTTTTAGTGACAGTAACAGCCCCCCAAAACTGGATAGAATGTATTGTCATCGACATCGACACTGAAACTTAGCAACTGTTAATCGTTTACTCTTAATCTTACCAATTGTTGATCGCTGTTGTGGATATTTCCCCCCATTTTCGTTTATAAAATTGTAATTTAAAGCTAATATCACGCAGACTTCAAAAGGTGAAATAAACTGAAAAATAATCATCTGTTTATTGAACTGATTTTATAATAATTGTGGCAATTATGATAAATATAATGTTGTTCATGATAGTGATTATAATCTAGTGTTTATAATTATGCTAAATATTTCAAAATTATATTTATTATTATTATAAACACAAGTAGAGGGTTGAAATGCGTACAGCCTACTAATTTGGGATGTTTAAGATAGATTAGTCTTTTGAAAGTTGATCAGATTAAGATATTGTATTCCATTAAGATATTGGTTTGGAAAGCAGAACTCCGCACCGAATGGTTCATGCAGCTGATCGGCCTGGTGATAAATCGTATCGCTTACTTCTATCATACAGAATACAACGGAACTTTTTTAATATTTAAGTTAGATTTGTTTGCAAATAATGAAGGGAAAACGGAGACATCATTAAAACAGTAACAAAATCATTTATTTTAGTACCACGGGAAAAGTGGGGATCATTGCCTGGTTCCTACATAAGGTCCCAAATCATGGAGTACCGAAAATTTCTCTCCACATTCAGTCCTTTCCTATGCAGTACCAAAATACTTTCTGCATAGTGTAACCTCCTGTAGAGAACCAAAATAATTTCGATATAGAGTGCCAAAATACCCTCTATATAGAGTCCCCTCTCATGAATTACCAAAATATTTTTTATATAGAGTCCCCTCTCGTAAAGTACCAAAATAATATAGAGTCTTTTCTCGTAGGGTACAAAATGCTTTTTACATAAAGTCCCCTATCGTAAAGTATCAAAATACCCTCTATATAGAGTGTCTTCTCGTAGAGTACCAAAATACTTTCTACATAGAGTCCCTTCTCTTTGAGTGCAAAAATACCCTGATATTGAGTTCCCTCTCATAGATTACCAAAATACTTTCTACATAGAGTCCCTTCTCGTTGAGTGCAAAAATACCCTGATATAGAGTCCCCTCTAATGGATTACCAAAATGCTTTCTACATAGAGTCCCCTCTCGTAAAGTATAAAAATACCCTCTAGATAGAGTGTCTTCTCGTAGAGTACCAAAATACTTTCTACATAGAGTCCCTTCTCTTTGAGTGCAAAAATACCCTGATATTGAGTTCCCTCTCATAGATTACCAAAATACTTTCTACATAGAGTCCCTTCTCGTTGAGTGCAAAAATACCCTGATATAGAGTCCCCTCTAATGGATTACCAAAATGCTTTCTACATAGAGTCCCCTCTCGTAAAGTATAAAAATACCCTCTAGATAGAGTGTCTTCTCGTAGAGTACCAAAATACTTTCTACATAGAGTCCCTTCTCTTTGAGTGTAAAAATACCCTGATATTGAGTCACCTCTCATAGATTACCAAAATACTTTCTACATAGAGTCCCTTCTCGTTGAGTGCAAAAATACCCTGATATAGAGTCCCCTCTAATGGATTACCAAAATGCTTTCTACATAAAGTCCCCTCTCGTAAAGTATAAAAATACCCTCTATATAGAGTGTCTTCTCGTAGAGTACCAAAATACTTTCTACATAGAGTCCCTTCTCTTTGAGTGCAAAAATACCCTGATATTGAGTCCCCTCTCATAGATTACCAAAATACTTTCTACATAGAGTTCCTTTTAGTAAAGTATCAAAATACTCTCTATATAGAGTCCCTTCTCGTAGAGTACAAAATACCCTTTATATAGAGTCACTTCTCATAGAGTTTCAAAATAAGAAGACAATTAACTTCGATTTCTAATCAAATAACACAATATGCAATCTATAATAATAAAACAAATGTGTCTGTCTGCCTATCTGTCTGTCTGTCTGTGGATCTATAGAAACCTACTTAAAATTGGAGTAGAGCTCTGAAATTTTCAGCATAAGTAGTTTTGGCCTTCTAATTGTATACATCTCAAATAGATTGTTAAAATTTTAATGAGTTCATTTTTAATTAATTTTTTTAATTAATTAATAAATATGTTACAAAAAGATTACTATTAGGGCTACAGCTCTGAAATTTTCAACATAAGTAGTTTTGGCCATCTAATTGGACTTTTAAAAAACAGAATTTTAAATTTTTGTTTAGTTCGTTATTAATTAATTTTTTTAACTAATTAATATATATATTACGAAACGATTTCAAATAGGGCAACAGCTTTGAAATTTTCAACATAAATAGTTGTGGCCTTTAAATCGGACTTTTAAAAAACAGAATTTTCAATTTTTATTTTGTTCTTTTTTAATTAATTAATAAACATTTTACAAAACGATTGCTAATAGGGCTACAGCTCTGAAATTTTCAACATAAGTAGTTTTGGCCTTTTAATTGGACTTTTAAAAAACAGAATTTAAAATTTTTATTTTGTTCTTTTTTAATTAATTTTTTTAATTAATTAATATTTTACAAAACGATTTCTAATAGGGCTACAGCTTTGAAATTTTCACCATAAATAGTTGTGGCCGTCTAATTGGATTTTTAAAAAACAGAATTTTTTTTTTTTTTTTTAAATTAATTAACAAATATTTTACAAAACCATTTGTAATTGGACTACATTTCTGAAATTTTCAACACAAGTAGATTTGGCCTTCTAATTGGACTGACAAAAAGAATGTTAAAATTTTAATTTGTTTTTCAATTAATTTTTTCACAAAAAGCGACTT
Organism: Linyphia triangularis; assembly: GCA_963978545.1. Classification (NCBI taxonomy): domain Eukaryota; kingdom Metazoa; phylum Arthropoda; class Arachnida; order Araneae; family Linyphiidae; genus Linyphia; species Linyphia triangularis. The sequence goes on from OZ021731.1 coordinate 64,824,820, forward strand.
CGAATAGGCTCAGATCTCTGAAAGTTTCAACATAAGTAGTTTTAGCCTCTAATTTTGCTTTCCACAAACACGTGTTAAAATAATCTTAAAAAGATGTTGTATTATTGTATTAACGGGGATTTTTTTTTTCTTGACTAGGGAGAGGCTTCCAATATTAAGTCTTAACGTGCAATTAGATTTTAGTAAGTGAAGTGAGCTTATGCTTACGCAGCAATAAACCTTTCAGCGAGCGAAGCGAGCCTATGCTTGCATAGAAATGAACCTTTTAACGAGTGAAATAAGTCTGTGTTTATGTGTCTGTGTACTTTTCAGCGAACGAAGCGAGCTCGATTTTGTGTGGCGATGAACCTTCCTGAGAGCGAAGCGCCAAAAACTGTGTCCTATACACGAATGACAGATTTCCGCAACGCGAGGCCTCACAGCTAGCTAAAATATTTCACATGTTAAAATTTCGTTGCGAAGCACGGGTATTTAGCTAGTCTATAATAATAAAACAAGCTGTGTCTGTCTGTGGCTCTGTGGATCTATAGAAACCTACTTAAAATTGGAGTAGAGCTCTGAAATTTTCAGCATAAGTAGTTTTGGCCTTCTAATTGTATACATCACAAACAGAATGTTAAAATTTTAATTAGTTCTTTTTTAAGTAATTTTTTTTTTTACAAAACGACTTCTAATAGCGCTCCAGTTCTGAAATTTTCAACATAAGTAGTTTTAGCCTTTTAATTGGACTTTTGAATAAAAGAATTTTAAATTTTTATTTAGTTCTTTTTTAATTTTTTTTTTTAATTAATTAATAAATTGTTTACAAAACGATTTCTAATAGGGCAACAGCTCTGAGATTTTCCACATAAGCAGTTTTGGTCTTCTAATTGGACTTTTGAAAAACAGAATTTTAAACTTTTATTTAGTTCTTTTTTAATTATTTTTTAGTTAATTAATATATATTTTACAAAACGATTTTTTCTAGGGCTACAGCTCTGAAATTTTCAACACAAGTAGTTGTGGCCTTTTTATTGAACTTTTGAAAAACAGAATTTAAAATTTTATTTGTTTTCGTAATTAATTTTCTTTAATTAATTAACATATATTTTACCAAACGATTTCTATTTGGGCTACAGTTCAGAAATTTTCAACGCATGTACTTTTGGTCTTCTATTAGAACTTTCGACAAAAAGAATGTTAAAATTTTAATTTGTTTTTTAATTAATTTTTTCACAAAAAGTGACTTTTAATAGGCCTAGAGCTCTGAAAGTTTCAACATAAGTAGTTTTGGTCTTCTAATTTTGTTTTCCACAAACACGTGTTAAAATAATCTTAAAGGGGGGATGCATTATTGTATTAACGGGGATTTTTTTGTGTGACTCGACAGAGGAGAGGCTTCTAATATTAAGGCGTAGCAATTAGATTTTAGTGAGTGAAGCGAGCTTATGCTAACGCAACAAATGAACCTTTCAACGACTGAAGTAAGCCTGTACTTATGTGTCAATGAATTTTTCAGCGAACGAAGGAAGCTTGATTTGGCGTTGAACCTTCCTGCGAGTGAAGCGCCAAAAACAGGGACCTATACACCAATGACGGATTTCTGCAACTCGAGGCCTCACAGCTAGCTAAAATATTGCACATTTTAAAATTTCGGGTATTCAGCTAGTTGTAAATAAAACTATTAGTCTGAAGCAGAGCCTTTGAGTTTATATCTCATTTATCAATGTTGATTTTTCGTAATGCGTGAAAAAGGTATAGTCATGAAGATTTGATGAAATAATTTCTACTTTAAAAGACTTTTTGTTCACAGATTACTATTTTGTTGATTTAGTTTCTTAAGAATTTTTTTTTTTTTTTCTAAATATGATTTTTAAAATTTTAGGAAATATTTCAGAGCATGTTTTTTACTTTATTAAAACAATATTTCACAAATTATTTCCATTCCAACGCAAGTGTACTCACATCATTAAAATAGCAAAGGAAATATTTTCTTCGATAAAACTAATTGCATATGCATAACTCAATTATAATAAAAACTAGAACGCCATACAATTTAATTAATTATTACAAGAAAAGTAATTTAATGGACGATCTGTTTTTAACAATATAATAATTGCAAAAAATAATCAATGCATCAATACATTTATGCATCAGCCAAATATTATTTTGTTATTTATAGTGAGACGAAATATCCATTAGTAGATTTCATTTTTCCATCTACGTCCTTGGCATTTGAAATTCATAATTCTTCAACGGACGATAAGAAAAATTTGTTTAATGTTAAGTAATCGTTCTAGTTACAAGAAATCGATTCAATCTTAGGAATTTGCAAATGATATCTAATTGCGTAGCACATTCGAAACGCTTGTTTTCGATTTACTTCATTATATCTAGAAACACCGTGTTTCGATGCTATTTCACTTTCTTATGAAACTGTTGTGACTGTTTGTTAGTTGTTTACATTAGTATCATTAAAATTAAAATATATATTATGTGTAATGTATGTCGCCATTTCTTGGCGCCAAAGCTTGATCGTTAAAGAAAACCATAAGCATTTAATGTTTTAAAGTCATTCCTGTTTTGAAATTTTGTAAGAAGTGTACGTGGAATTAATACGAAACAAACTCATTTAATAAGTATGCTTAGTTGTTAATTTTTTTTTTTGTCCCAAAATTCTACTTTACAAAAAAAAAAAAAAAAAAAAAAAAAAAAAGGCAAAAAAAGGTTGGAAAAGAAACTCTCTTCCCTTGAGCATTGTGTATCAACGGCTGTTTCTTCTCTGTTTCACTTACCTGAAAGAACTTTAGGTAAAATTTCCAAGTACGGTAAGGATTCTGCGCCAAGAATTGTTTACAGAAAATCGGCAACCATAGGCAGTTCACTTGTGGTGAAAAAATGGTGGCGGCTGCCATTTGTTGGCGAAAATCACCTTGGCGCAGAATCTGTACCGTACTTGGAATGTTAATCGCATAATGTAATAATTATGAAAAAACATGTCGCCAATTTCGCCATTTCGGCGGTGTTTTTTTCTGCCGCATAATATCGGGTCCAATCCAGATGAAATTCAAGTGCATTGACCAGTATTATAGCGCCATTGAAAGTTACGTAATGGTCCACGCTCTTACTTTTTCTGGCGAGTGAACTCTTTATGATCTTCATATCTTGAGGCGGTTTTATGCAAACAACTTTTGACCGAAACTCAAAAGTTGGCGTTCCTCTCGAAGAAAAGTCCGATCTGGTTAGATTAGAGATATTCTGTAGGTCATTGTCACCGTTTGACCTTGGTATCAAGCAAACAGCTTCTTCAACATCATCGGAACTGATGCTCTTACTGGATGTGCGTTCACATGTAAGGTCTTTCGGAAAGGCCTTTCTAACGTTGAAATGACATACCGGCGAAACGGCGTGAAAAAAGACGCTAGTGGTATTCCAAATAGCGCAACGGTATTAGCCAATGTCGGAAACAGGCGCTCAAGAGAGATTGACTAATCTATGCCGAAACTCAAGCATCGTTCCAAAATACGCGATTTCTTAAAAGATAAACGTGTCATTACAAAACATATTTTATTTTACCCCTCCGACCATTCTTATTAAAAATACATTTCAATATTAAATCTCTGCATCGTTGTTTCAAAACTTTCAGTATATTTCACACAGTACCGGACGAGATTGGCCAAAATCCCTAGCAACGGCCAGTGTACAACGGTCCACATTGGGATCGGCCAGTGATGAGCGGTACTGGCCTGCGTATTTGTGCTATTAAAATAATCCATATATGTTTCCCTGCATAAAAACACAAACTATAAATTAAAAATATCTCCATTTGGCCATTTTTAGGTTTATTTGAAGACAAGACGAGACAGGAAGACAGGAAATTGATTAATATTTTGATTACAATGGATCTATGCTGACCCTCTAAACAGCTCAGGGTCGCATCATGATTCAATTCTCTATATCTCTCAAGATTTTGACACCCGAAGCTCCATACTAACATACTAAGAGAGCGCCATCTCCAATTTAAAGTTACAACAGCTATTGGTGATGGTGGATACAGAGGGATGGAATTTGAAAGACTGTGACATCGGGGATATAATAACTTGAAAACTAATGGCGACACTCTTCATTTAATTTTAATTAAGTTGGGCCTTTTTACTTCCAATTATTCATATGTATATATACATACGGTAATGAAAATATAACATACTGTTACGTGGATGGGTTCGAAAGACTTGAAGCAAAAGCAGATCAAAACTTGCAAAAATTTATTCCGATATAACTCTTCGCAGATTCTCTTACAACTCCAGAACTTTTCGTTCTAGTAGACTCAATACAGCTCTTTTCACAATAATAGAGCACAAAACAGCAGTTAAAAACTTGACAACACAAGTGCTAAAAATCGCCGCAAAAGACAATGCAATACAGTTCACTTTCGGAACTCTCTGAATGCTCGCTGAGAGACAGCTAACTCAGTAAATCCCGTCAACTAAATCCCCCGTTCACTTGGCCGGTCTTATATAGGAAAGGCGAATCTTCTAGAGATAGAAATTTAGAGGACTTTCTAGATCGTAGTCGAAAAGTCCTATACATGTACATGTAGACCGAAAATGTCGTAAACGACATTTGGCGATTTCTGGCAAAATTTGGTGAACAAAATAAGTCGCCAAAGCCGTCGCCAATTTGGCGAGATTGCTATTAACCTTATGTTAAATATCCTGCTCCTTGTAAAACTCGTTTCCCAGCATGATCTCTGTAAAACTCGTTTTCAAGCATTAGGAGGCGCATTGCAGGAAAGCGAAGACAAACGAACTCTTGCACTGCCTTATGCGAAGTGTACATAAATTTCCTTTTTACATAATTAATTCTACGAAATATTTACAAATATACAGAAATTCGTAACAATATCATAACTTGCCGAAACATAAGCATTCTTTTTTTATGTGGTAACCTACCGCTCTTTAATTTTCAGTGAAAATATCAGCAGATCATATTTTTATTCTGGCGAAAAATACTTCCATCTTTTAAAAGTGAGCCAAGTTAGCGCCAAATATTATGTCGGCAGTGACGTATTATTTATCTCTAATTTGGTTCACTTTTAAAAGACGGGAATATTTTTCGCCAACGACGAAAAATCATGAGAACTCTTCCTCATTGAAAATTAAGGGGGTCCAGTACCGAAATTTCGTCGAAAATCGCAATTTTTTTTTATTTAAAAAAATAGTTCATACATTCTTAAAAAGAATGATGTTTTCATCTTATTCCTTCGGTGATTAAAATACTTCGAATTTACCTGTTATTTAAAAACGTCACTAATGGGTGTAACGCAATGAAACGTCTGCTTAAAGTGCGTTTTTCATGCACTAGTGTTTTTCACAGATGTTGCAAATTCAAATCGATATATCTCCAGAAGCATTTACAATTGGCTATTCAAATTTTTGGAGCATTTATTTTATATAGTTCAAACATTTTCTCTTCACAGAATTTTATTTTTTAAATTTTGTTTTAAATATATAACATTTAGCGTAAAGGATAACATAAAAAAAAGCAAAAAATTTATATGTTTTCGACTTTAAGATTTTTTAAATTTTTTTCTAATTCACCTATCAAAATTCTGAGAAGACAGTATTTTCTTTATGTAATTATGTATTACAGAAAGCTTTCACTTAGCAAAAATTAATTAATTTTTCTTGACTTATATCAATTTACGCAAGCATCAATTATTATAGATTTTTCTTGGTTTTTAATTTTTTTAAAATAAACACAATATTTCAAAAAAAAAATTATTGGAAAGACAGATAAATAGTATCTCATTCATAGGATAAATATTTGTCATAAAAATATCAATAAAGTTTCTTTATTTTGCACTGGGGGTGTGGAACATTGCACAACTTTCAATTATACTATAATGCTGATGTCGATTTGTGTAATTTACCGTTTTCATATTTTTGTCATTCATTTAGAAAAAATTGTCAATTGGGAGATATTTTTTGCGATAATTCTTGTAATGGATCTTTTTCAAAAAAAAATAATATATATATATATATATATATATATATAAAGAAGGGAAAAAAAAAGGGGGGGGGGACTTTCTCCAAATTGATCTTGGCGATATATCTTATATAATTCTTTCTTATAATTGGAACTGATAAGAGGAGAAAAAAAGATCGCTGATGAGGTATGCTCAAGGAAAGAGAACTCTGTGTTAAAAGCATTGGTTTTTCTATTTTTTACGCCATTACAGCATTTTTACGAGAATTTCGGAGGTGGGAATGTTTAGAACACCTTGAGAGACATTACCACAGCGATTTTTTTTTTTCAAAATCGTTAGAGCCGTTTTTTAGCAAGCATTGAAGAACATGACTTTTTCAATTACAGCTATCTTATGTGCATGCGCGATTTTGATGAAAACTTTAATGGTAGGTCGCATGGTCATCATTAACCCTTACACCAAAATTTAACATCTTAAGTCAATTTGTTCGGGAGCTATGTTGACCACGTACACACACACACAGACAGAAATTTTTTCTAAACAACTGTTTTGAAATCAGGATAAACTTGAAGCAATGCAATTTTTTTTTAAATTTTTTTTTATGAATTCGATGCATTCCTATGTTTACATATGGATAATTGAAAGTAAAAATGCTCGTTAGTTGGAAAGTTGTGACATATTTGGCAATCGGATTTAGTTTAACTCATTCAAAATTAAAATTTTGATCAGTTTCGGCCATTTTTGACCCGGCAGACCAGTACATTCATAATCTACTAACTTTTCTCCGCAATCTATAAAAAAATTCAGAAAGTTGTTCAATGGGGGTACCTCAACTTGCACTCGCCTCCCAGACATCCTTGAAGATTCAAAGGGAACACTCACCACTAGTCTACACATTTCGCCACCCATCTACGTGATTGGAATCCCAATCAGTTGGACGGTAAATGGGAAAATGCGTCGAATGAAATTCAAAGTATATCTCCGGGTAACAAAACGGTATTCTTGTTTCCTATAAACTACGTGATTCGCATCGAAGTGTTGCGGGCATAAATAACGTTTTTCGTTTTGTTTACTTTATTGAAATCAAATAATAATAATAAAAATAATAAAAACGTTTCCGCAAACACATTCTTTTCTAATCATAAATGTCATAAATGTATGTATTTAGTGTATGTATATTAGGAGAAAAGCTCCCGTGAGAAAACTCTGGATAGTGGCGATCGTTATAGAAAAAAGTCGGACCGATTTACAATAGGGGTGATGCGTACAGGAAATTGGCTTTTCAAAAATAGTTACAATACTGCGCATTTAGATGTCTCTCTTTTGCTCTTTTGGAATCTCACGTAGAAAATAAGGCAATTCTTTTTACTCTCAATTACCTACATTTTTAGTATATATAAGGTAATGGAAGTATCGCTTTCATTATTAAAAAAAAAAAAAAAAAAAAAAAAAAATCGTGTGGCATTTTTCCAAGTTTTGAAACATCCTGACTTCAAAAGAGTGGTCTAGAAAAATGTCTGTCTATGTGTTATACATGATCAGCACAACGCTCGAACGAATTAACCTATATGATGTTAAAATTTGATGTATGGATTAGTGGCGGCCATGGGACTTACTATTAGGATTTTTGTCGATTAAGTCGAGGACAATGCATTCTATCAAATTCGGTGGCTGTAACTGTCATTAACGGAATGTCATTTACGGTTTACTAATAAACCAACTTGCCGTCGTCCAATTGCGCTGAAATATTATTTAACCGATCATTGAAGAAACTCTTTCATATGTTGCTAAAATATTTTCAATAATTAAATACTAAAATTGTTATAATCAGAATAAATAAAATATATTTGGATGTGAGTGCATAAAACCCAGTCCATTTTTATTGAATAAATATAGAAAAGTAGTTTACAGCATATTTTACTGATAGAGATGTTTTTAATACTTAAAATTAGATGCCAACACCAAGCAAACGCTGGCAACAGAAACGTGGCTTTGTTAATGAATATAAAAATTGGCAGTGTATATAAAGGATTCATATTAAGAAATTTTTATGTGTTATATTATTTACAGGTGTTTGGAAGTTGAACTTTAATTATAAATACCTGTATTTTTTTATTTTTTTTACAGAATAATAGCTATACAAAGTATCTCTAATCCACCATGCCGTCGGATATCCTAATGGCAGAAACGCCGAATTTCTCTAACAGTGAACCACGAGTGGAGACCAAAGAGAAGAAGTACGATGATATCCCCGATCACCATCCCTATGCATTGGGATACCTTCCCGAAGAGTTGAAGCAGATGGCCGCCAGGGAACTCAAAGAGACGGAAGAACGAAAACAGAAGTGCCTCAAGAAATTCAGACAGCTCATTGCGGGTGAGTTGCCGAATGGTTTCATTTTTGAACAGTTACATCAGATGGTTGACTCTATGTTATTGTTATTCAGGGTTCATATTTCTTTTCAATGTTCTATTTTATTGAATTTATTTATTAGGCTTAACAGTGTTGGCAACCGCTAAGATTTAATAGGAGAATTTCGCGATGTTCCGAGCGCGTGCTGGTCGACCTATTGGTTTCTTTTGGATTTTCTGTGCAAGTTCGTATGCGAGGGTACGAAAACCGCCGGGAATTCAATTGGAGATTTAGAGCTGTTTTGAATGGATATCAGCGCTTATTTTTTGTAGAGTTTGAATTTATGGCTGTGTGAGCCAAAAATTTGTGTTTCACAGAGTTTGGTACTAAGCTTGATGTTGTACACGGGGTATTTAAGAAGACTAAGTCGTTGGTTTTATTTTGTAAAATTATGCTACATTTCCTCTGAAAAATTCTTACCATGCTTTTAGTAATTCAAAGCAATCGGACACAAATCCAGTCACTATTATATTACAGTTCCGACTTGGGGACTCTAAACGAAAAGAAATTGACGGGAACCTCGTTTTAGTGATATTTCGTAGATTATCAAAATAGTTTGATTCATGTAAACGATTTCTCGTCACGAAGACAAATTTCGTATTATAACAGTTTAGGCTGCTAATATTCTGCATGCAGCACGCCTATTCTAAATCAACAAGTCTTGTTTCTATAGCGACCGCCATCTAGACTTTTTAGCGGGAGGTATTCATCTTATAGATTGACACTACTAAATTTGTTCACTAATATGAAATTGTAAATTCATTTCGCATTGGTTTAGGCTCTTAAAAACTCCACAATCATAATATTTTTATTTTTTTTAAAATTCTCTCGGCATAAAAAAAATAAACAATGGTCCTAGAGGTAATTTCAAGTTCAAGTACCTCATCGATTATCATTCTTGATTTTTTGAAAACAAGAACATACATCCCTACTTAAAAAAATAAATAAAATATAGAGATATTGAGAAATGCTAGTAGATTATGAATAAACTGGTTTGATGGGAGGAAAATGGCCGAAACTGTTTAAAAATGAATGAATTAGTTAAGCTAAAACCGATTATCAAACATGTCGTAACTTGCCAAATAATGAACATTCTTTCTTATTTAGTAATCGACTGTTCTTTAATTTTCAATGAGAAAAGGTGCCCTGATAACTTAATATTTATTGCTGACTTTAAAAAGATGCAAGTACTTGACACTAAAATAGTCAAATCGTCCGTATCCTTCACTCATTGAAAATTAAAAAACGGCTGCTTATGAAATAAGAAATAACTCTCATTATTTAGTAAGTTATGACATGTTTGTGTGGCTATCGAATTTAGTTCAATTCATTCGAAGTCGGTTTCTAGACAGTTTCGTTCAGTTTTGTCCCGGCAGACCAGTAGTATATTCGCTTCAGTCTACAATGATTTCTCACTGACGCTATTTCTTTACAGCCGAGAAGAATCTGTACGTGAGGACGGACGACCTCTGCCTGTTGGCTTACTTGAGGGGCAAGAAGTACGACGTGGACAAAGCATTCAAGATGATGAAGAACACTTATAAGCTGAGGCTGAAAAAGCGTTTCTACGATGCCGATGACAATTCCATCGTCCATGACGTGTTTCGGCAGAATTTCATCGGATTTCTTCCTCACAGAGCCAAAAACGGAAGCGTCGTCTTGGTGGTCAAAGTGGGTGAGTGGAAGACCATTGTATCTCGGAGTTATTACGTTTCAAACATAGAACTTAATTACAGGGGTCCCATCTGATGGTTGTGTGGGTAGCGCTTTGGCTTCGCATGCCAAAGGTGCTGGGTTTGAATCCCGGGTTAGGCATGGATGTTCGCTGTGGTTCATAATCCACACTAAGATTCCCGCCCAGATTAGTGCAATTAATTATCTTCTTACAAGATTTATCCAGTTTTTTCGTATATCTGCTTTCCTAGGCACGTATATAAACAATTTGTTTGGAGTTTTAATTGAAGTACTTGTACAGTGGGGTGCAACACAATACCGGTGAGACATTTTCTTCGAATAAAATCAAAAGAAAAGAATACATTTCGGTGACACAATCTCGCTTGAAACTCATGGTTGTTTACCATTCGCGATGCTGTTTTGACAATAGTGACGTCACACTGCCAGATGGTCTTTTGGCCAGTATTTTAGGGGCGGAGCTTAAGCTTGCATTTTAAAATGCGATTTTTGATGTTTTGCGGCAGTATTTTGAAAAAAGAAAAAAAAAACGTGTTTTTTATTTTGTGCATACGATTCATTTTTAAACATTTTGAGATTTCGTCAAATACCCTATTCTTATTTTAAAATGTTTCGTATTAGAAAATTTATTTAAACTGGGGCTGTGAAACATCGATCAACTTTCAATTACAATTAATACTGATCCCTGCGTATAATTGAATTAATTTCATTGATAAAAAAAGTAAGGCTAGTTTAGCGATATTTTGCCGGTATTACAGTGGCAAAAAAACAAAAACAAAAAAAACCCACCACAATTGCAAATTGGTGGTATGTTTTTCATTAATTATTATATTATTCTTTCTTGTAATTGAAATAGAGGAGAAACAGTGGTGTTGATGGGCGATGCTCCAGGGAATAGAATTCTGTGTTAAAGACATTTGTTTTTCTATTTTGTGTGCCTTTATAGCATTTGTGCGAAAATTTCTCTGGTGGGGATTCTTAGAGCCCCTTAAAAGGCATTATCACAGCGATTTTGATCGAAATCATTAAGGTTACTTATTGGCAATTGCTCCAAAAAATACATTTTTCAATGGCAGCAACTTCGTACTCTTGTAATTTTGACGAAATACTGAATGACAAGTCCCATGGTCACCACTATCCCGTACACAAAAATTTAACATCGTAGGTCATTCCGAAAGGGAGCTCAGCTGGTCACAGACATTTTTTCTTTTGAACTCGACACGTTTCAAAACGTGTAAAAATGCAATGAAAACAATTTATTTGGCCGAAAGCGATACTTTCATTACCTTATGTTAACATATGGGTAATTGAAAGTAAAAAAAGCATAGAATTTTCTCGTTTGCTGATATGTTTAGAAATTAAAAACTTGAGACAGAAGGACAAAGAATTGACCTGTTCGATTTAATAGAAAAAATTACACAAAATTAAAGAAAATATGAAACCTATTCAGAATTTGTAAAATGACATGAATATATCCTGATTCTATTTAGAATATATATATATTAAAAAAAACCAGTTCTATCTCAATAAAAGTGTTACCTTTCCTTTCAAATAGAAAGGTGAGGCCTAATTCGAAAGCATTTGTTTGTGATTAAAAGTAAACAAAACCGGGACGATTCTAGTTGGAAAAGAGAATGCGCGTGCTACGTATTCCCGGCGTGTCACACGAAACTGAACCAGAAAAAAACAACTCCGGGGCACATCTGTTTGCACGCTTTTTAACACGTGACGTAACACTTTTCGGAAATGGGGAATGGCTTCTGTAAGTGCATGATTTTTTTTCCCGCCAACAATAGTTGCCGAAGTTTTGCATTAAAACAAAGAAATTTTCACACCGTAACCGTATCACCGTACCTCAGTAGTACTAGTTACTTAACCAAATTTGAAATGAAACTTTAATTATTTATGTCTTATAATTTTTTTAATTGTTTATGAATGAGTTATTTTTTTTCTATTATGAATTACTTTTTATTACTCTGGACACTAAGGCCAAGGGAATTGTTTTCAATAGGTCAAAAGTGTGGCCTGGCGTCCGTCCCCTTTTTATGTTTAGGCATGCGCAGAAAAAAAAAACATTGCTTGGGCACATGTTTGCTCTTTCTGCTTGTATAAAAAGAGATGTATGCTGATAGTGTTCAGCTGTATTGATATATTAATGTTTTATAAGAATCAAATAAAAAAAAACTTTGTAATGGGACTTAACGCCCAGGATAAACTGCACATTAGCCTTAAACCAATTATTTTTATTTATGTCTTTTAAAGTTGTACTAAACTAGCTAATTAAATCTTCTTAAAAAGTCATAAAAACTCTAACTCATTTTATCTTCAAATGTGTTAATGAACTAATATTGCTCTTGTTATAAGATGAATGCCTTAATGTAAACTTTTGTACCCCCAATTTCCTGGTTGCATTACCCCTGTTTTTAATCGATGAGTCTTTTGTCTGCAGCGTCCTCTCCTTATCTATATAGTCTGACTGGAGTGATTCTCGGTATGTAGAAAGTTGAAAGCATAACGTAAAACAGTATTTTATTTTTCTGCTGTTATGCAGTAGCACAAATACGCTGCGCACTATCGCTCAACATCGGCCAATCCCGATGTGGACCGTTGTAGATTGGCCGTTGCTAGGGATCTTGGCCGATCTCGCCCAGTGTTTTCTGAAACATACTGGAAGTTTTTGAAATGTTGGATGTTGAGTTTTAAAATTGAAATATAGTGTTGAAAGAAAAGACGGAGAGGTGAAAAATATGTTTTGCAACAGTTTTGACGTGTTTAATTTAAAAAAAAAAAAACGTGTATTTTTGGAACGATGCTCAAGTTTCGGCATGGATTGGCCTCTCTTCCCAGAAGATCTGTTTCCGACATTGGCCAATGCTGCTGTGCTACCTGGGTTGTCCGGCACCACTAAACTAGATAAGGATGTACCCCAACCTATAATTTTATATATATATTCCTTATATTTCATGAATATTATTACAATGGAGGTTTCCTGTGTTATATAGAGAATTGAAGCTACAAACAAAACTAAAATAGTTTTTTTTTAATGTTTTATATTAGATTCGAATTATTTGCGTTTGTTTGATGCCCATAAAAAACAACATTGCGCATGAAAGATTGATGTTAAAAACTTTGTTTTTATGGGTTAATTGTTTTATGTTTTGAATTATTGTTATATTTTTTATACTGCTTTATAACCACTAAATATACCGTGTGAATATCGAGTTTGGAAACGCTCGACAGGCTTTCATGTTATTTCGTGAAAACAAACTTGGTTGGTTGGTGCTTTGTGGCGCAAGGGCTTCCCCAGGGCTATGCTGCGCCGAACAAAGCCAGTTGTAAATTTTCTAATTATTAAAAGGAAGTCCTAGTAAAGATCATTCCCTATATTCGCAATGTTACAATCTTCTAGCCCAGTTCATTTAGAAACTACTTTGTAGAAAATCTTGAAATTTGGTGAGTAGGTACAAAATATCTCACTTAATGAAATGAGATTTTTTTTTTTTTTCATTTAATGTTTATCTATTATTAATAAAATTAAAGTACCAAATGACAAAACCAGATGGCGTCATTGTATATGCATTGACGTAAGGATTTAAAACATAAAATAACATATATTAGACGCTATTTTCGAGTTTTAATTTATGTCATTTCAAAAAATGATCAGTTTTGTACCTACTCACCAAATTTCAATGTTTCCTACAAAGTAGTTTCTAAATGCACTGGGCTAGAAGATTGGTAACATAGCGAGTATAGAGAATAATCCTTACTATACTAAACTTCAACTTAACTTGATATCACTAGACATTAGATCGTCATAGTGCTCTTAGGTATTTAATCCCTTTTGGCAGCGTGAAAGCATAATGTTCGCCAAACCACAACCCTGTAGAGAACAAAAGGCTATAAGGTTTGGCGAGAATTATGTGTCTTCACTCCGCTAAAATGGATTAACTGCCTATGAGCACGGTGAAGATCTACCGTCTAGTGATGTCAAGTTAAGTTGAAGTTTAGTATAGGACTTTCCCCTAAACAGACGTGTTGATAAATGTTATATTTGCATTCTTCAGTTGTCCAATGTTCATCGATTAGTAGTCCTAACCACAAGTAATATCTTTCATGTCCAGGGCTGTGGGACCCGGAAAAGGTGGACCGCGATCTCCTGATGTGGGTGGTGACCCACTGCATGATCCACTCCATCGAAGATGAGGCCACACAAGTAGCGGGCTACTCAGCCATTATCGACGTGAGAGGGGTTGGAAACAAGCACCTTAAGATGCTCACTATGGAGAACGTCCTGCTTATAGTGCACTCCACGCAGGTAACAACCAATTCATTTGACCATAATGTACTGTCTGTCAATTGCAAGAAAGCTCCCGTGACGTTGTCTGTTGCTGTGGAAACACAACTAGCCCCATTTTCTAAGGGAGATTCCAGGAAAAAATACATCTACTTTGGCTGCTTCGTAACCTTTTCAGTCGCCAATATCCTGCATGAATCACCCTATTATATATTGACTATTCTTGTTTCTATAGCAACCCCCACCATCCATACTATCTGGCGGGAACTATTCTTCTAATAGACAGGCAGTAAATGGATAAATATAAATGCTTTGAAAAGGATAGTTATTCGCCCCAAAAGCACAATTACGCTGGCCAATACAACTAGACATCGATCAATCCTGATGTAGACCGTTGTTACATATATTGGCTAATTTGACCCAATACTGGATAAAATATATGAAAGGTTTGAAATATTGATGCACGGTTTTAATTCAAATATATTTTTATACGTAAGGCCGGAGGGTTGAGAAATATATTTTGTGGTGTTTTTGACATGATTATTTAAAAAAAATATACGTGTATTTTGGAACGATGCTCGAGTTTTGGCCATAAAGAAAAATAAATAAATAAGTATAAATAAGTAAATAAATGTGTAAATGAATAAATAAATAAATGAATGAATGGATTAAAGAAGGAAAAAATAAATAAATACGAGAAAACTCATGGGTTTTACTTTAAGTTTTGTTAATGATATTTCATCACCGTTGTTATATTAGGTACAAAATTTCACGATTTAAAGTAATAATACTTCGGCAGATAGAGCTGAAAAAAAAAAAAAAATTAAGCATTAGGCCAGATATTAGGAGACACATTTAAAGTGATCGCACTCTGTATGGATTTCATACATAGAGCTACTATTAAAATAATTCAATTTTCAAAACGCTATACATTCAAAAGTATTACACTTACACATATGTATGAGTGTTTTATTATAAATAGCGCGATAAAAATCCACCAATTATCGTAAGTACCCGGCCTTGTATCATGTCCCTGTTGGTGAGGAAAACTCCAAATATCCCCTCTTAAGAAATAATTTTCGAAACCACACGACCTTGTGACATTTAAAGGAAAATGATAGCTTTTGTCCTTCGTGGTCACAGACCACAATTCAAATATGCAGTCTGTAATAATAATAGCCGCAACAGGTTCAACACGAACAATGGAAAGTGAAAGGAACCTATGCTCACCAAACCATGAAGTGCTTCTTTCAATCATTGAAAGCTCGGTAAAGGCTATCCTCTTCATGTTCGCTATCCACAAATGATGACATAACTTTTTTCTCTCCTTATTCCTGAACTCCCCTCACTCCCTACGTCACAAAGTCGCACATTGTCTTGCCCCCTTCCTTTCCTGTCTGTCAGATGCCACGTTCTTCTTCCAACAATATTATATGCTGGCAGTTCAGAAGTAAAGCACAAAGTTATAGACTGAGAGGCGACTGCGATTTTTGGACCCCATCGAACATCATTCTGAATTTTTTATAGAAATTAGAGAAAAGTGAGTAGATTACGAATCCACTGGTCTGCCGTGGCAAAAATGGCCGAAACTGGTCAAAAATCGACTTTTAATAGGTTGAACTAAATCCAATTGCCAAATGCGCCGTAACTTGCCAAATAATGAGCATTTTTTTTTATTTGGTAATCCTCACTCTTTTATTTTCAATTAAGAAGGTTGCAGACGATTCGGATGTGTATCTATGGCTTACTTGCATCTTTCACAAATGAGCCAAATTGGCAATAAACATTACGTCACTGATGACGTAACTGATATCACCAATTTGGCTTATTTTTAAAAGATACAAGTTTTCCGAGCCAGAGATCAGAAATCGTTTGCGCTTTTTTTCATTGAAAATCAAAATGCAGTGGATTTCGAGACAAAGAAGTTTGTTCTCTTTTTGGCAAGTTATGACATATTTAGCAATAGGATTTTAGTTCAGTTCATTCCAAGTCGATTTTTGATCAGTTTCAGCCATTTTTGCCGCGGCAGACCAGTGGATTCGTAATGTACTAACTTTTCTCCAATTTCTTTAAAAAATTCAGAATGATGTTCGATGGGGTCTAAAAATTGCAGTCGCCTCTCGGACTGTTATAGATAATATTTGAAATTTTATTTTACAACTTTAAGAACAAGTCCTTGTAAGGATCATTCTCGATACTCGTTATGTTATAATCATCTAGCCCAGTGCATTTAGAAACTACTTTGTTTAAAGCCTTGACATTTGGTGACCTGGTACGAAAATGGTTAACTTAATGAAATGACATAAATTGTTTTCATTCAAATGTCAATCTCTTATAAATGAAAATTAGCAAAATACACAACCAGAAGGAGCCACTGCATATGCATTTACGTAAGGATTTCAAATATAAAATGATATATATTAGACACTATTTTCGAGTTTTTAATTTACATAATTTCACGAAGTCTTCATTTTTGTACCTACTCACCAAATATCAAGATTTCATTCGAGAGTAGTTTCCAAATGCACTTGGCTAGAAGATTGCCACATGATCCTTACTAGGACTGACTTTCGCTTGAGTAAAATTTACAAAAATTTACAAATTGAAAGACCTACATTAGGCTCAAGGCCCAACAAGGTTGGTCGTGTAAAATATTTATGAAAACAGAATTTGCATGCATAACAGAAAATAAAGAATTTATAGAATACAAAATAGAAATACCAAAGTTGCAGGATACATAAATGACCGAGGCAATTAGTTTGACAAAGCTAACATAATCACACCACGTATAATTTAGAATACAAGAAGTTACAGATCATACATACTGTTGATTGTTCAATATATATAACTTATTAATTAAACGTATAATTCCTATTAATTATATATAACACACGCTAAAACGTAGAGTATAGAACAAACGTATATTTTATTTACAAGAAATTCCAAGTTACTTTGTTTTGTTTTGTTTTGTTTTGAAACCACCGACTGTCTATTTCTGCCACTTATAAAGTGCTTAACACAGCCAAATACGTCTTGTAATTTTGAGCATCTAGAAGAATACGAGATCGAAATCTTCTAGTGTAAACCCCTCTCTCCGACCCCACCACATCAACGAGAGGACATTGAGGCCACGACAGATTTAATGTGCACCAGCCCCCATTAGGTACACACCGATATTTGGCGAACCGAGGACAGAACCCGCAACCCTCCGGTTACGAGCTCGATGCTCTACCGCCTAGGCTATCGGGAGTCCACCAAGTTACTTTTATCCATGTTACCAAACGATCTTTTTTTTTATTCATGTTGCCAAACTATCCTTATTAAAGAAAAGAATAGAAACAATAAATCTCACAGTCTGACGTCATGTAGTTTCTCCACACATATAATATACAACTGTTACAAGATCATACATAGTGATACAATACAATATACAAAGTTGATGCATGGTTTGATAATCATTGAAAAATTTATACGTAATGCAAATTGACATAATTCATAGAATATGACAATACTCAAAAATAAATATCCTTTTTATCACTAAATAACCAAATGCAGTATACTAAATAACCCAAATTAAATACATAAATTAAATAAATACATAAATTAACTATAACTATAAGTTTAAAAGTCGAACAAACTGATAATCATTATCAACAAATACATTAAAACTTTTCAAACGTATCCATTTAGGGTGGAAGTATATTTCATTCTTATTCTAAAAGATGAACCGTTAACTGAAACATTACCTAACTGTTTAAACATTACCTAATATAAATATAGAAACAAATAAATGCGTTGTAAAAAACTAGTGTTGAAGAAGGTACCATTTATTTGAACATCATGCACTAGTTTTTCATAAACAAAGTCGGAAGTTTTATGAAGATCGTAACATCGGATTCTAAATCTGAAAGGCCCTTTTTATTAGACAATATATAATCCTCTTTAATTAATTACGCATTAATATTATATATGATAGACTTACAGACCGCGAATGCAACGCAACAGAAAAACGACCGCTACCACCCAGTAAGTACAAATACGCTAGCCAATATCGCTCAACACTGGCCAATCCCGATGTGAACCGTTGGTAAACTGACCGTTGCTACTGGTCTTGGTCAATATAGCCCAGTTCTGAGTGAAATATAGTGGAAGTTTTTTAAATGCTGATGCAAAGTTTTAAAATTGAAATAACTTTTTATAAGAAAGAAAGGGTAAAAAATATGTTCTGTGATGGTTTTGACATATTTATTTAAAAACAAAAATCGAGTATTTTTGGAACGATGCTCGAGTTTCTGCATGGATTGGTCAATCTTCCCAGAAACCTTTTTTCTGATTTTGGCCAATGCCTCTGAGCCACCTACAGGGTTCCCACTCAAATCACAGAATGAAAATCAACGACTTTTAAGGACCTAATTAATGTTTTTAAGGACATATGAAAATTCGTTTTCAGCCATCATATCTATATTTAAATTTTTAATACAGTATATTTTACCAAAAAAGTTAAAGTTGGTGGATGCGCAATACAAATATGTCGGAAAAAATTGATACGGTGCAGATAAGTGGTGGTCACGCGGGGATAGCAAGTCCGAGTTGTATTTTTATAAATTTTGCAGTTGGACAACATCTGTAAAAATTAAGATCTTTAAGGACCTCTAAGCATTTTCAAGGACTTTCAAGGCCTTGAAAACAAGTTAAAAAATATTAAGGACTTTTAATGACTTTCAATGACCGTGGGAACCCTGCACCTAGGATGCTTTGTTGTCATATTTTTCGGTGAATGTAAAAAACACACAATGTAAACGCCTCACAGTGAAATCAGACTGTGAGGCGACTGAAAGTTTTGATACTTCATTGAATATCATTCTAATTATTATTATTATTTTTTTTTTTTACAGATAATAGTTTGCTGGGATAAAAATAACAGAAACTGTTCAAAACCCCACATGAATGAGTTAAAAAACTCCGATAGCCAAATATGTCTTAAAAACTTGCCAAAAAATGAGCATTCTTTTTAAATCCTTTATATTAACTTCGATTTTGTGTGTATGCCGATAGCGGGAAAATCTGCGGAGGCCTAATTTATCCACTTTCCGTAATCCAATCGGCTTGAAACTTGGCAGATAGATTCGTTGTTGATGACAATGCATTCTATAAAATTTTGGTGCTGCAACTCTCACTTTAAAGCCGCTTTTACACATGCTTCTATAATCACTTCGGACTACTAATAAATACTAAACACTATTTAACCGATTATATGTTGAAACTCTTTCCTGTTGCCAATATTGTTTTAATCAAAATAAATAAAAGATAATTGAACGTTAATGAATAAATTCTTTATGGAGTGAAGTCGAGTCGGTTCAACTTTGCGTTGCGTAGCAACGCTATAAGGGAAATAATTTTAACCAGTGGTAGAAGTGTGGGTAGACGCGGTTTGACGCGACCCCCCACTTTAAAAAAAAATACCCATGCGTCTCGCCACTCCTAAAACCACTTAAATCCCCCCCCCCCCACCCTACTTTTAAAAACACTCAATCCATCTAAGAACTACTAAACAAAAATAGCAGTAACATTTGAATGGGGTATTAAAGTTTTCAAATGTAAACAAAAAACTGCTTATGGTATATATATCATACATAAAAATGTAATATACTACTTTGTATAAATATATAAGTAATTTTATTAACAAAAACTTTTATACTTGGTCAACTTTTAACTTTGGGGGATTTTTTTTAAAGTTAAATTTCCATTCTTATTGTTTCATATAAAGAGAAATTAAAAAAAAAAAAAAAAAAAAAAAAAAACCATTCTAGAGTTCTCTATTAATTTAATTTTACGAAAATATGCACATTTAGAGGCACTATTTAAATCTAAGTGAACAGTTATGAACATAACGTTGAATTATTGCTTCACTTTATTCCTTACCTTATAAGTAAAGAAAAATAACTCGTAGAATATTTAATTAAAATAACAATAAATTTTGGACCTTTGTTCAATGTTAGTGTTAGGGAGTATAAATTATTTCCTTACTACTAAATATTTTTATTATAAGATACGAAATTATAAAATTTATCGTTGGAGTGGGGGAGGGGGGGGGGGAGCACTTTGTCATGAACTTTTGGGCATCCCCCTGCTTTTTTCTTTTCACTTCTACTACTGATTTTAACCGATCATTGTTGAAACTTCTTCCTGTTGCCAACATTTTCTTAATCAAAACAAATAAAAACTATCTGTTTTTATTGCTTTACGTCAGACTTATCAGCTTTCGTAGATCGTTGACTCGTTGTAGATGACAATGTATTCAATCAAATTTTTTCGGGGAAAAAAGAAGTTAGTGGATAGTTACGAATGTATCTTTTGTTCTTAGTTGTCAAACACTATGAAATTTCGATCTGAGCTCAAGAAGTTACATTTGCACATAAAAATTGGAAGGCATATAAATGATTTATATTAAAAACTTTGTTTCTATGGGTTATATTACTTATTTGATTATCCGCCGCTAATTTTCAGTGAGGAAGGGTACCGACGATTTCATTTCTATAGCACCAAATACTTACATTTTTTAAAAGTGAGCCAAGTTGGCAACAAATATTACTTCAATGTAGTTAACGTATTATTCTACATTCTATATAAATATTCAGAATGATATTCGATGATATACCTAATATTACCTCTTAGATTCTAACATGAATTTTATATTCCATTTTTTGTTGCAGAATTGCTTCCCTGGTAGATACAAGTCCATCCACCTTATCGGAATGCCGAAGTTTTTTGCTTATGCCTGGAACATGGCATACCCCTTCATTTTGACTTTCAAGATGCAAAATCGGGTAAGTTTGAATTTTTGAAATAAGTTAACCTAGAAGTAATAACATTACTTGGGTTATTTTTATACTGACCTAATTCCTCGTAAATAAATCAATGCTAGGGGACACCGTAATACTAGGGGGCTAGTGTAAATATACTCTATTTCAGCTCCAAACAAATTTACTAAAATATACTGCTGTATTTAATGAACATTTGAAAGTGCGTATGTCCACTAGTAATTATAATATATATTTTCACTCTTTCCTTCTTTTTTTTTTTTTTTTTTTTTTTAATTTTTAAATTTTTTTAAGGAATAGTTTTTTGGAAGCATTGCCAGGCGTAGTATTTTTAATACCACGCTGTTGTTTTCCCCTCACTTATATTTTTACGTAATGCCTTTCATAGTCCTTTTTTAAGGGCAAAAAATCTTAATTTTTGAAGTACAATTGATTTTTTCAATAGGTAAAAATATTATTAAATAATGTTATGTCCAAAATGCATTATGAAAAATTGCTTACATAAAAATTTTAAATCCGAGGTCTGGTAACACTGGCTGTGGCTCTGTATAATAAGCTCCATATGATTACATGTATCGCTTTAAAGTGGCTCGTCTGGAGCGGTGGCCAGCGCACTGGAGTGGCTCTGTTTAGTAAGAGCCTTCGATATTGTATTACTAAGAGTTGTAATATTTCTCATGTTTCTTCAACGTGCCTGAATTGCGATTTTTCTTCTTCTATAATGTTTTCATCTGCTATATGCTATCATAAATTCTTGAATATTTTCTAATTTTTTTTAACTTCGATTTTAAAAAAATATTACAATGCTCAACTGTAAATAAAGTATTCGTCAGATTTGTAGGTCTCATACTTTAAATTGGTACATCATTGTCAATTTTGATCAATGAAATCAACTAAGAAATTCCGTTACTATAGTCCAAGACAATTTATCTTGACCGCATTGAATACAGGATGAATCCTTCCTTTTAAAAGATATACTTCCGATCAAATCACGATATTAATATTCATACCCTGCTGACAAATAAACTTAAGTATATGTTGATAACAAAAAGAAAATAAGCGCTTTTAAATTTAAATTTTACTTTACTTTTTCTAATCACGGTTACTATAATAGTTTAAACGAATCATATGACTTTGACCGAGCTATTTCATGACGTCACTCACTTGGCGAATCACTATTGGCTAATCCTCATTTCAAGACGTCAGATATAAGATTATTGCGCAGCCAATCAGCGCGTAGTAAAACCGGATCGCACTTCACTGTAGCGTATTCATTAAGGTCAGGATAGGTTGTCTTGGACTATCGAAATTTATTTCGAGAGGGGGGGGGGGGGGTTAAAAATATATTTTTAACCATCTACTCAAAAATTGAAAAAGTTGTGCAAAAACCAACCGCTCAATTCTTATTGTTTTTATTCAGAAGTACAAAATTACATGGTCAAGTAGTTCAATATACAATAGATAATCGACAATATTTGGGGGGGGGGGGATGTGCATATGACCCAGCGATGTAGGAAGTCACCCCAGATCATTGTCACGAGTATACAAAAAAAAATCTCTTTCCTTTTCCACTCGCTGCAATCATCTTTTTTTATTATCACCATAAGTGCGACTCTTCGAACAATGTAATATTAACCCGTTCGATTGGGCAACCGAACAATCATTCAACCTTGACCGAGGAAGTATTCCCCCCCCCCCTCTCGACCCCAACAGGACAATCACTTCCTTGTTTGCGAAACAATGCCAGATTTGGTGGGGTCCCGCCAAAAAGACCAATGTCATCAAGTAACCCTTTGAAGATCGGAATAGCCCTCACGAGGGAGAATTGGAGATTTCCTCAAATCTCTGGAATGTTGCATTTTGTTCACACAAAGATTCTATAATAATGATCCATTCAATCCCTATGCAAAATTTTAAACTTTATTTTTGCAATAGTAAAGTTGTTACATGTCGTACAATGTTAGAAATGAATGCTAAATCTCATATGTTTGTTTAATTATGTAACCTATTTTTATAAATCATTTAAAACATTAACTTAGATTTTGTTTGTTTGAAAGACTTAAAAATAGATTATTCTGGTGTGGCTGTCGGCCAAATCTGCAGAAGCCTAATTAGCTTACTTGCCATCTTCTGATTGGGTTGAAACTTGGCAGATAGATTCTAAATCGATGACAATGCATTCTATCAAGTTTTAGGGTCTGTCACTGACACTAAAAGGCCGCTTTTACATACGTTCCTATAATAATTTTGAAATACTAATAAATGCTGTTTAGACGATTATTGATGAAACTCTTTCCTGTAGCCAAAATTGTTTTAATAAATAAATAATAAAATTGTTTTAATCAGAATAAATAAAAGATGTTTGGATGTGAGTGCATACATTCCCATTAACTTTTAATGAATAATTTTTGAAAAGTAGTTTAACGAACGTTTTCCTGATAGAAATATTTTTAATATTTAAAATAAGATGCAAACACCTAGCACAAGCTTGCAACAGAATCAGCGCTATGTTAATGAATATAAACATCAGCAATGCATATGAAGGATTTATATTAAAAACTTTTTTTTTATGGGTTATATTGTCATAAATCCTTTATATTAACTTCGATTTTGTTTGTGTGTGTTGTGGCGGGAAAATCTTATCCAATCAAGCTGAAACTGGTAAATAGACTCTTTGTTGAGGACAATGCATTCTATTAATTTTTTGGGACTGTCACTAAAAGACTTTTACACCCCCTTCCATTACGCGTTTGAAGGACTAATTAACCCACTCATCCAATCGAGCTGAAACTTGATAGATAGATTCATTCTCGATAATAATGTATTCTATCAAGTTTTGGGGGGCCAAATATGGATGGTTTTCTTTGTAATGGTTAAGCACACTATGAAAAATCAATCTGTGCTGAAAATCCCTTAAATAATCAGTGATTGCCCTTAATAAGGGTGTTCATATAAAGGATTTATATTGAAAGGTTTGTATTTAAGGGATAATTTTTTAATGATCAATTTATTATTTTGTTTTGTGGAGGATATATTCTATTTAAAAGTGGATTTTCTTTAGAATTTTATTACTTCAAATCCTCCGAAATAATCGTCAGTGCTCGTTTTAAAATTTAACAATCAGTTACCTAATTTAAGTATTCCATGTGTTATTAAATGTATTAGTGAAGGAATCTCTCTCTCTGTATATATATAGTTAAGGATTAAGTTTTGTAAAACATTTAGAGTACAAAAAAAAAAAAAAATGTGTAGCGTTAGTAGACATACAGTGAAGTGACAGACAGTGAAGAAATGTCAAATTATCTTTTCAAGAAAGTTTTTGTCACAGTGCGTTTGCGTGTTTATATTTAATTTAGGTTAATAACTTTTAGACATTGTTAAATGTACACATTGTAAAATTTTGTAACTAAGCACTGGTATCTAATTGAATAAAGTTGAATAAAAACTAATGTATTTAACTTTTTAATAACTATCATTAATGTCTTTTAGTATAAATAAATCATGGATTGTTTATTTATTTATTAAATTTTGCGTTTTTTTAAGAGAATGATCACTGGTATCTAATTGAATAAAGTTGAAAAAAAAAAACTTTTATATTTTAACGTATTTAACTTTTTAATAACTATCATTAATGTGTTTTAGTATAAATAAATCATGGATTGTTTATTTATTAATTAAATTTTGAGTTTTTTTAACAGAATGATCACTGGTATCTAATTGAATAAAGTTGAAAAAAAAAACTTTTATATTTTAACGTATTTAACTTTTTAATAACTATCATTAATGTGTTTTAGTATAAATAAATCATGGATTGTTTATTTATTTATTAAATTTTGCGTTTTTTTAAGAGAATGATCACTGGTATCTAATTGAATAAAGTTGAAAAAAAAAAACCTTTTATATTGTAACGTATTTAACTTTTTAATAACTATCATTAATGTGTTTTAGTATAAATAAATCATGGATTGTTTATTTATTTATTACATTTTGCGTTTTTTTAAGAGAATGATCACTGGTATCTAATTGAATAAAGTTGAAAAAAAACAAAACCTTTTATATTGTAACGTATTTAACTTTTTAATAACTATCATTAATGTGTTTTAGTATAAATAAATCATGGATTGTTTATTTATTTATTAATTAAATTTTTGCGTTTTTTTAAGAGAATGATCACTAGTATCTAATTGAATAAAGTTGAAGAAAAAAAAAAAACTTTTATATTGTAACGTATTTAACTTTTTAATAACTATCATTAATGTGTTTCAGTATAAATAAACCATGGATTGTTTATTTATTTATTAAATTTTGCGTTTTATTAAGAGAATGGCACTAGTAAAAATGCTGATGCTTCCCATTTGTATAAAATCATTTAATTTCAGTCTATTATTAGACTTTGATAATAAATAATCAAGATTTAAAATTTCCAATATGTTTGTGTACGTGAATATTACAATTACAATAATTAAAAAGATTTTGGAGAAATAACTATAACTGTTATTAAAAAATTCCGAAATTTGTCCAGTTTCTCACAACTTATGTTTATTTTCCTGGCAGATAAGTGCTTTGCTTTCAAGCAATTTTTGTCAACATTCACCACTGTTGAAGATCTGGAGGAGAGTTGCTCATTACATTCTAATTGGCATTTTTTGTGTGGAAATTTATATTTTTTATTTTAATTTTGCTATTACGTTGGACCTTGAATCGCAACTCATTACACAAGAGAAAATATTTTCAACCTTGTCGACAAGTCGTCAAGCATATGCTAATTTAAGGCAAGCAGTCGTTATAGATGATTTAGTAAACTTCCTTTTTGTTAATAACTTTACTATTAATTCTAATCAACTATATATTTATTCCATAATGTGTACTACATTAGTATTTTCGGAACGTGGGAATATTTCGCTTCTTCAAAAACACACCTGCTTTAAATATGTAATACGCATTATAATATCGCGAAAAGATCATTTATGAAGTTTAATATATACATTCATTCCGCGTTGATGTTATAAAGTTATTTATGCACTGATAAAAATAAGTATATGAAATAAATTGATTTGATGATATTAGAATTCCTAATGATTGACGAACTGTTAAAAATCGCTTAATATTAATAGCTTGATCTAAAAATTAGTGAAGGCCGGAGCTCAAATTCCTAATGCAAACAAACACACCCTGCAATAATAACGTCTTCATTTTAGTAAACTGCTTATTATAAAATATACATTTCCAAAAACAATGTGCTTTAAAGTACACAATAAAAAAACATGATATTTCTTCAAAAACGAAAACTAGCTATCCTCCACGAAATTTCACAATGCGTATATTTTCACAGATATGGGCATTGGGCAATTCTGTTCCTGACGTCGGTGGACATAAACGCGTAATTGACATAGTTAAACTAATTATTTTTTAATATAACTTTGCCACCAATTAGCGTTATATAAAACAAAAACATAACCGCCGACCAAACGGTATAGTGGTTAGCGTGCTAGCTTCTGGACCGCGAGGTAGCGGTTTCGAGTCCCGTGTTAGGCATGGGTGTTTGTAAATGTATGTTGCCTTGTCAAATGACGAATTTTACGGCGCATTATAGCCCTTGTGATGCTGACGGCGCCAGATAATCTGAAAACAACCATAACCGTTAGATTCATCATGCTTTTATTATTATCATCTTTTTAAGAGCAGAGAAAAGAGCCAAAATGTCCCGTGCGTCAGTCAGAGAATCACCCATATAATTTTGCCCAAAGATTGGTTGGTTTATACTTTCAATGACCTATTTTTATGCACAATGACGGCTAATCAGGCCGGGATCTAAAGCTTAACATGGATTCCGAACCGCAACTATCATCCATGCCTAACCCGGGATTCGAGCTCGGCACCCTTGGCATGCGAGGCCAGAGCGCTAATCCCCAAGCCATTAGATGGCCTTTGCACAAAGACCTCTACGACTGATAGTTTTCGTGATAAATGCCAATCAAAAGTATGACGACAGTGAAAGAAAAGCACTCTGTTGGAAACATGAACATCGGTATGAACATGGAATGACTTTTGAAATGTCCACCATATACTATGTAAACATAAGCTATCTATATGTTCATGTTTCCAACAAATAATTTTTTTTCTTGCACCGGATACGACATCTTATTTTTCTTCTTCATTTTTCTCAAAAACTATGTGTCGTAGGATCTTTGGGTATTTTTTTACATACTCCAAGCGAGGAAATTCAAAATAATCAATTAGAGTTGGTGGTTTTAAAAGGAAATTAGATTTTTATCAGGAGATAATTAATGGGAAATTCATTACTTTTATCTGGACCTTGCTGGGCATCGTGCCTGTTTTTTTGGTCGAGCTCTTTTGTAATTGAATAGAGGCTGCAAGTGGTGACGTCAAATTGAGACTATGCAATCCGTTGCCATGCACTAGGTTCTGTGTATTTTTAAATTACCCTCATCGAGTAAAGTTCCCGTTTCGGAATTAAAATTAACCCAGTCAGCAACATTTGAGCAGTTAAAACCCTGCAATTATAGATGTGATATTATTGTTATTAGTTGGCATTCTCAAAATAATATTGTATCTTTTTACTTTCAATTACCTATATGTATACATAGGGCAATGAAAGTATAGCATTCTGTTAAAAGAAAAAACTTATTTTGCATTTCTACATTTTGAAATATCCTGATTTAAAAAAAGTGATCTAGAAAAAATTTCTGTCTGTGTGTATGTGTGTCTGTGGTCAGCATAACTCCCGAACAAATTGACCTACGTTGTTCAAATTTGGTATGAGGGTTAGTGGTGGTCATGGGACCTACCTTTAAGATTTTCGTCAAAATCGCGCATGCGCAGAAGGTAGCTGCCATTGAAAAATTCATGTTTTTCAATGATTGCTGAAAAACGACTCAAACTATTTTGATAAAAATCGCTGTGGTAATGCCTCTTAAGGTGTATCCCCACCTCCGAAATTCCGGTAAAAATGTTTTAATGGCGTAAAAGTTGAGAAACGAATGCTTTCAACATAGAGTTCTCTTTCCTTGAGCATACCTCATCAATGAACGCTTTTACTTCATCCTCAGTTTCGCGTATAATAAAGGATAATATAAGAATTATCGAAAAGTATATAGCCGAAATCGCCAATTTGTCGGAGTTTTTTTTTTTTGAAGACTCATAAAAGAATTATCGCCAAAAATATCGCCAAACTGGCCATTTCTTCTAAATGAATGATGAAAATATATAAACAGTAAATAACACAAGTCCACGTCAGTATTAAAGAGTGTAATTGAAAGTTGTGCAATGTACTTTTAGATAATCCTTTGTTATAAGCGAAACTGAGGAGAGACGAAAAAACGATCGTTGATGAGGTATGGTCAAGGAAAGAGAACTCTGTGATGAGGGCATTCGTTTTCAACTTTTTACGCCATTAAAGCATTTTTACGGGAATTTCGGAGGTGGGGATGTTTAGAACACCTTAAGCAAAGCGATTTTTATCAAAATCGTTGGAGCCGTTTTTTAGCAATCATTGAAAAACATAATTTTTTCAATGGCAAGCTACCTTATGCGCACGCGTGATTTGGACGAAAACCTTAATGGCAGGTCCTTGAGCCATCACCAACCTGCTCACCAAATTTGAACATCGTACGTCAATTTGTTCGGGAGTTATGCTGACCACAGACACACATACAGACAGACATTTTTTCTAGATCACTATTTTGAAATCAGGGTGTTCCAAAACGTGGAGAAATGCAATTTTTTTTTTTTTTTGTTGACCGAATGCTATATTTTCATTACCCTATGTATAATACATATGGGTAATTGAAAGTAAAAATACATAGACTCTAGCATAGCAACGGATTGTTCAGACACAATTGATGAAAGTTACGTCACAGTTGCAGCCTCAATTTGGTGAGTTTCGAGGTCTTGATGGGTATACTGTATAAAGGATTTTAAAAAATACTTTTCATTTCGTAGCAATATTTCGCCAAGATAATTTGTTCCAGAATTATTTCTCAGCCAATGTTATCGTGGAAAAGAAGAGGGATTGCAGACAATTAATCCACACTTCCCTCTTTCAGATCTTCATCCATGGCGAGAACTTGAAAGGTCTCCACAAGCACTTCTCTCCCTCCATGTTGCCCGAGGAGTACGATGGACAACTCGGACCTTTCGACAACAGCGCGTGGCACCACAGCATACTGCAGAGGAACGAATGGGCACTGGAGCAGAGACTGTACGGATACAAATCGTGAAGATGCTGAAGTCGTTATTTGGCCAAAGTTGCCTTTAGAGTGACAGCGCAGCGTATACAGGATCTTTCAGATTGGATTCCCTTACCTTTGAAATGATATAACTGCGAAACAGTGTGTGACAGAAAGAAGAGACAGCACCAGTAGTACAAATACGCTGGCCAGTATATAGCTTGACATAGGCCAATCCCGATGTGAACCGTTATTACGGATCTATCTTGGACAACTTTGCCTAATGCTGGATAAAATATGCTGGAAGTTTTGAAATTTTTGATGTACAGTCTTACAATGGACAATTCCCGTATTTTTTAATTTTTTTTTTTTTATTCATTTCTAAATGTTTCGAAAAGGCCATAAACAGAAAAATTTCTGCTCAAAGCGTTTTTTCTTTCTTTCCTTTTTTAATTTGCAATCAAAGTTCCCCTGTTACACGTTGGCGAGAAAATGATTCATTCGGCTCGAATTGAATAATTGAATGTGACGTCAAGGCTTCCCAAACATCTTGACTTGAAATGCGGCGGCGAAAACCTGTTTTACAAGTTTATCGTAAATCACTCCAACCTGTACGGGATATGGCAATGGTCTACCAAATCAAAGTCAACTATTTGGCAGAAACCTCACGATAACCATAAAAACGGTAGGAAGAATTGACGTCACATTTTGTCGTGTGTTTTGATCGGACTGGTTTTGGCTCGGTTTTGAGAGCATTTTCTTTTTTTAATATTTAAACAACTAATTTTTTTTAAAGAACTTTTGTTTAAATATTTCGAATTAGAAAGATATTCTTCATAAATATAAACTAATTTCACTCGTTTTTTTAAAAAAAATGAGGGCATCGTCCATTGAAGTATATTTGTACAAGAAAGGTGTAAAAAAATGTGTTTTACGATATTTTTGACATCTTCATTTAAAAAAAAAAAAAAAAATGTGTACTTTGGACCGATTCTTGAGTTTCAGTCAAGATTGGTCAATCGTCTAGAGCTACTGTTTCCGACATTGTTCAGTACTGCTTTACTACTTGAAAATAGACCGGTATGAAATTTTAAATACACAGGCTTTCGAAATTGATTGAAAGGAACAAATTTGATGATGTCTGCATATTCTTAAGGCCCATTTTCATATGAAAGAGTTTATTAACCTTTTGCACTCGAGGCCTCCTTCGCTTGGAGGAACCAGCAACTCGAGACGTTTCGCAGCCGTTTTGATTCGGTTTGTGGTTGCGAACTTGCTTCAAAGAAACTAAACATAAGCAGCCTGCCTTGCATCTAATTTCCGCACCAAACCTAAGTGGTGAGCGAAAGTCACCTCTCGAGTTGCGGCATCAAATCATGTGGTGAGTGAAAGTAAGCACTCGAGTGCAAAGAGTTAATAAATGACTGTTGAATCTGATGAATATGGCCTGAAAATCCATGAGTGTTATCTTGTAAAAATGCTATATTCTGCAAAAGTGACGGTTTGGGTTGCGCTATCCAGTTAAAAGATAATCAGGAGGAATAGATGACCTAATTTTTACATATTCAGGCCGACCAAACGGTATAGTGGTTAGCGTGCTAGCTTCTAGACCGCGAGGTTGCGGGTTCGAGTCCCGTGTAAGGCATGGGTGTTTGTAAATGTATGTTGGCTTGTCAAATGACGAATGTTTCGGCGCATTATAATCCTTGTGTTGCTGACGAAGCCAGCTAATCTGAAAACAACCAACCAATCTATTATATTCAGATTTAACAAAGATGTATTGGCAGATTTTTATATTGTAACTAATTTTGCAAACCTGTGTATTTAAAATTCCTTATGTCCAACAAATCATTGGTCTCTTATCAAAAACAAGAAATACAAAATAAATCTATTGCAGAAAAGTCAAAACTATTGTGCAAAATAGAAAAATATTAAAAAATTAGAAAACCATTGCACACCAACCATTTATATCTGGTTCTGTCTTCTTAATATCTGGTTCTGGTTTATAATATTTTTCATGTGCCTCTTCATTCTGTCTTTCACTGTTTTGCAGCTATGTCATTTCAAAGTTAGGAAGTCCTTTATCGAGGACCCTGTAAAATGCCCTTTGTGGACAACAAAAAGTTGCCTTTGTGAGCAGATAACACAAAGTTACCTTTATGGACAGCATAAGGTTTTCTTTGCAGACTGATAACAAATGACTACTGCCTTTAACATTTAGTAAATTACTGGTCTTAACCACAGGACTAGTCTCCTGACTTTCTTAAAGAGCACTGCTGAGGAGGTCAAAATGGATTCTGTCTTTGTGCATTTTGAAAATGTGTTTCTCTTTGTGAAATTATGTTCCTGACTTTTAATATTCATGTCTACTCAAGCTTTTCCGAAGGCTAGTTATGTGCCTTGACTGCACGTTCTAACTTTATGGGGTGGCCTCAATTTTTGACAGTGAAAGAGAAAAATCTGAATCGAAGCTGAGAAGAGGTTCAAGTCTTAAGAGTAGGATGAACCATTGTGGACCATATGGATCATTGCGTGTTTTATATTATATCCATGTATATAACTTTTTTTATTAGTATTTATTGAAATAAATATTTAGTTTTCCGTATCCTTGATAACTTGTTTTAGTTTGCAATAAATATGCAGGGTGTCACAAAGTTGACTGCTACATTTGAGAAATGAATAAAAAAGCAGTAAACAATATCGTTTGCTGCATTCTCCTTGGGGAACTAAGAAATTTTATTCCATCAACTTTTAAAAATAGTTACTAAGTACACCATCAGATGGTGCTGCTGAATGAAAACACTGGATGTACATGTTCCAAAAACTACAATACGATGTTTTATTTCGCCATGTTTTTTCTGGAAATAGTGGTTATTTGGAAAACATCATTTTGTAGTTTTTTCAACGTATTCAATCGTTTTCTTTTTAGTTTCTTCATTTAAAGGAGACATCTGTTGGTGAACTTTGTAACTGTTTTCAAAAATTGATTGAAAAAAAATGTCCTTGTTTCCCAAGTGGAAGTATCAAAGGGTACATCGTCTTCGGTTGTAATTTTTCAATTCATTTTTCATGTGGTAGTTACTTTTGGACCACCCTATAGGTGTAGAATCTGCTATAATTCTTACAGGGATGGATGAAGAATTTCGGAACAAGAGGGTTAACCTTTACGGGAAAGCCCGCCTATTGTAAGGTGGTCCGAATAACTCTTCTAGCCACAATCGAGGTCAATTGCAGCATATGATGTATTTTAATAAAATAAGATATATATTGTGTAAAAATTTTAAAAGGAAACTATTTGGTTGCAATTTTGGTGAATTCTTTTTAAAAAGTCAAATAATCAATCGAGTTTAGAATGTTATTTTCAACTCTCGTTGTTGACAATTGACATGAAAACTCTTAGTTGTTTTTTTTTAATATTAAATATCTATAGGGCGTCCCTTTTTTCGGGAGCCTACTTTCGGTTTTTGCCTACCGTATGATTAAGTTTTCATATTATCAGTGTAATCCCTAGTTAGTTAGAAAATTGAAATAAAAATTGGAATTCTAAATAATATTTAGTCAAATGTATATATAAGTAACAGGGTTCCCACGGTCATTGAAAGTCATTAAAAGTGCTTAATATTTTTGAACTTGTTTTCAAGGCCATGAAAGTGCTTGGAAATGCTTAAAGGTGCTTAAAAGTCCTTGAAAATGCATAGAGGTCCTTAAAAGTTCTTAATTTTTGCAAATGTTGTGTGCCCAACTGCAAAATTTATAAAAATACAACTCGGGCTTGCTATTCCCGCGTGACCGCCACTTATCTGTACCGTATCGGAATTCTCCGACATATTTGTATTACGCATCCACCATCTTGTAACTTTTTTGGTAGAATATACTTTATTAGAAATTTATATATAGACATGATGCCTGAAAAGAAATTTTCAACAGTCCTTAAAAACATTTTTTAGGTACTTAAACGTCATTGATTTTCATTCGGTGATTTGAGTGGGAACCCTGAAGTAACTATTTGCGCTTTAAGTTCTTAAGTCATAGTTTTGCGAAGATCTCTCTCGGTGGAATGCCGATGAAGCGTTTAGTAGCGTCTTTGAGCATCGGTAGGCATCTTAACATCTGATATTCAGGGCTGTTGCAAGATCTATATCTCGGAAGAAAAGCGAACTATGTCCAAATTTTTTTAAATTGAGGTTTCGGTACCATCATACATACATAACACTTTCCGCTCTTTTTGTTGGAATAAAGCGCTATGTCCTAGGTTAAATAATAACCGACTTAGACCGTTAATAACCCATGATAACCGGTTAAATAATAACCGAAAAGCACTATGTTCCATCATAACAAAAGAGAGAAAAGATCGTAACTGTAACATTCATTTGGCTCTTCTGTAAAATGTACTCTTTGTGACATAGTGAGTTTTACTTCCGGGGTACAGATATATATCCTGAAAAACAATGTCTAATTTTCATAACTGTGTTGAAGTACGACTCAAGATTACTATCCGCCAAAAGCGGTATTTTCATGTTTAGTTTTAGCACACACCACACAATGCCCATCCTAGTTTTCGGGACCACTTATACGTTAAGTTCCTCGTATTGTTTCTGTTTGTAGCACCGCTGCAACCTCACCTTCTATGATTCAGTGAATTCTCCAACTTCGACAATGATCTCAAAATTCAGTTCTCGATACGTTTGTTGCGATTTTCCGAGTTTTTTCATCTTGAGATGCAAATGCAAAGAAGTTTTTCTTGAACTGGCTCTGTAAATTATTTCACTAGTTGTAGAAATATAAAAAAAAGTTTCAATCTCAAATTAGAAATATTTGGGTATTTTTCCGTTAAAGGGGGCCGTTGGTAATTCCGAGTACGGTACGGATTCTGCGCTAAGAACTGTTTATATAAAACCACGCCAAAGTATGGCAACAATAGCAATTCACTTGTTGAAAATATGGTGGCTGCTGCCATTTATTGGTGTAAATCACCTTGGCGCAGAATTTGGAAGTTTTACCCATATTTTGGATTACTAGTTTTTTGTACTCTGAACCTAAAAAAACAACGAAACAGCCAAAAACTAGGGGGTTTCAGTTACACTATTAATACTAGTCAAACTTTTATTTGTGACATAGATCACATTCATTCAAATACAATACAAATTTCAACACCAATAACAGGTTCAAGGTCGAACGGAGTTGGCCGAGTAAAATATAGATAGATAGAGTTTGCATACATAACATAAAATACAGGAATTACAGAATAACATAATGCAAAATACCTAATTTACAGTATGCAAAATAGAAAACACCGGGATTGTAGATTACATAAAAGACCAAGATAATTTTACATTGTTAGCATAATTACACCACATACAATTTAGAATGCAAAAAGTTACAGGATCAAAAGTATAATATACAATATGGCTTTCCTGATGGCTGTGTGGTTAGAGCTCTGGCCTCGTTCCAAAGGTGCCGGGTTCTAATCCTGGGTTAGGCATGAATGTTCGTTGTGGTTCAGAATCACCGTTAAGCTGTAGGTTTCGGCCTGATGAGCCTTCAATGTACATAAAAATATGTCGTTGAGGGAGTCAACCAACAATATACAATAGTTACAGGATCATACATAATAATACAATATAATATGCGAAGTTAACACAGCGTTTGACAATCATACTGGAAAAATACAATACATAATGGAAGCTGAAAAAGCTTATAGAATTCAACAATAAGCAAAAATAAATTCCCTTTTTAACACACTTTTATTAATTTCACCTGTATGTTTGCTTGTAACCGACTCTTTTGGGCTCGATTTGCCCTACTTTGAGCGATCAGATTTGATTCAAACTTTGCACACATGTCCAAAAACCTATGACAATACAATAATTCAATAAGTGGGTCGCTTTATCACAAGGATTAGCTCGTGTTGCCCTTGCGCCGTTAAATTCCAACCAACCAACCTTCTCCGGAATCGAACCCTGGTGTGTCATTACCCGTTACAATCCCAGTAATCACAGAACCTATCATCGACAATTGATAAGGCAGATATTTGAAAGATTTGTCGTGGGCACGACAGTTATGCAAAGGGTGATTTTTTTAGTCGCATTATCCTTACCAGGATCCTCAGGATTAGTGATTTTTCATATTCAGAGACACGGTAGTGTTTTGTGCCAAGTAAAACGGCGTGTACTAAGGTATACACATGACTTAAATTTGAGACAAGTATGTGACTATTGGCAGGAACAACTGGAGAGTTTTGTACACTTAACTAAAATTTTTTTATAGTTTTCAGAAAAAATAATTAATAGTTTAAAAACTAAAAAACATTCTTTAAAAGAAAACCAAACTAAAAAGTAGAAAATAATTAATAGTTTAAAAAACTAAAAAACACGCTTTAATAGAAAAGTGAACTAAAAAGTAGAAAATAATTTTAAATAAGTTTGAAATAAGAATAGTTGGTTGTATTCAGATTATCTGGCGCCGTCAGCAACACGAGGGCTATAATGCGCCGAAACATTTCGTCATTTAACAATCCAACATACATTTACAAACACCCATGCCAACACGGGACTCGAACCCGCAACCTCGCGGTCTAGAAGCCAGCACGCTAACCACTATACCGTTTGGTCGGCGAAATAAGAATAGAATGATTAACAAGAAATATTTATTTTATCTTAAAAAAGCGTGGGGTGCTTGATGTCAATTGTTGTAAATATTTAATGACAGATATTGGTAAAAGTAGAGCCATTATGAAAATATCTTAAAAAACACTCCACGCTCTTTTATGATAAAATAAATATTTCTTGTTAATCATTCTATTCTTATTTAAAACTTATTTAAAATTATTTTCTACTTTTTAGTTCACTTTTCTATTAATGCGTGTTTTTTAGTTTTTTAAACTATTAATTATTATCACTAAATAACCAAATATTGTACAGTTAATAACCCAAATTAAATATATAAAAATTTTGCAGAACAAAATATAAGTTACTTAACTAGCCAAAGTAATCCCATCATTGCCCATTGATGATCTCCCAATGCATATCTGTTTCTTAAAATTTGTCATGTTGTAGCTGTAGCCAAAACTAGATGATAATCATTCCTTTCGAGTAAGTGAAACAGAGGGGAATAGTCGTTGTTGCGAGTCGTTGAAAATGAGCAAAGGAAGGCCAGTATATCTCAAATATGTGTGTTTTTCAACTTTTTATGATGTCTTTACCGAATTTTGACTGAAATTTCGAGGCTGGGGATATTTTGGTCGGTTGGTTGGAGTTTAACGGCGCAAGGATAACATGTAGGCAATACTGCGCCAAAGGGGGATATTTTAAACATCTAAAAAGGCTTTATGCCAGCGATTTTGATCCAAACAGTTAGAGCCTTTTCTTTAGCTGGTTTGGTTTGTACGATCAACAACCAATTTTTATGCACAATGACAGCTAATCCGGCCGGTACCTACAGCCTAACTTGAATTTTGAACCACAGCACATCCATGACTAACTCAGGATTCGAACCCAGCACTTTTGGCATGTGAGGCCAAAGCACTAACCACTCAGCCATCAGGTAAGCGTTTAAGTTTTGGCAATTGCTGAAAAATATAATTTTTTTTTTAATTCTAGCAATCTTAAGCGCATGCGTTATTTTAACGAAACCTCAATGACAGATCTCATAATTGAAAAAAGTATAATTCATTTTTAACCTTTCCGTATTACATTATTTTTTATACCAAAAACAAGTTTGGTGCTATTATTATTATTTAATGGCGAATAATTAAAGACTCCCTTAACAACAGCCAAAAATGGCCGCTTATTTTCATTTGGAAACCTTAAAGAGACCTCAGATGTGCATTATGTGGCTGGCATTCCCTCGCCGCCCATTAGGCGAAAAAGAATAAGAAAGCGCCAAGTATAAGTGCGAATTCGTATTAAGTGTTTAGTGCCGCCATTAAACTAAATCATGTTGTCTGAACAACGCCGTTTAGCATTTCTTTTTTGTTTCCTACTTGCACTGATTTGTTTCCTAAATGGAGGAAACTGATGTTGGGTTTTCCATTAGAATTAGAATAAACGACGGAAGTTTTTAAAATGACACTCGGGGTAAGTATTTTTGAAATTACCTGTATGGTTTCGATCACTTGTATATCCCATTTTGTTCTGGGTAAACAACTGCGTATAATAGAACTTGAGGGATTTTGTAAACAGACGATACATTACAGGCGATAGAGTGTCAAAACTAGGAAAGTGTATTGCCAAATTAAGATAAAACGCTTAGAAAATTACTGAAACTTCAAAGTGTTGTGATTTAAATAAGCTATTATAGTATGAAATCCAAATATTTAAATTTATATTTTATAGTTACATAATTAAAAACTGTCCGCTATATTATGAAATTCATACCCTAATCTTTTTCTGGCTAGTTTTTTTGTTTATTTCCTTTTTAAATCCTTTATATTAACTTCGATTTTGTGTGTTTATATGTTTTTCGATGGAAGCGGAATCCGTGGAGGCTTAATTAACCCTCTTGTCGTCATCCAATCGAGCTGAAACTTGGCAGATGTCGATGACAATGCATTCTATCAAATTTTGGGGTTGTAACCGTCACTAAAAGGTCTCTTAACTAATAAACCAACTTGCTGTCATCCAATCGCGTTAAAATAGCATTGAACCGATCATTGTTGAAACTCTTTCCTGTTGCCAACTTTTTTTAAATAAATAATTTAATTACTTTAATCAGAATAAATCAATGATATTTGGATGTGAGATTCACGTTCATTTTTAATAAATAAATTTTGAAGCGTAGTTTGTCGCACATTTTGCTGATAGAAATATTTTTGATATCGGCGCTGTGTTAATGAATATAAAAATTGACAATGCATATAAAGGATTTTTTAAAAACTCTGTTTTTATGGGTTATATTATTTCTGCCTTTACACAACAACCAAACTTACTGTTAGAGATACATTGATCCCTGACTCACTGATGCTTGCCTTACTCTGTAACGCTGCAAGTAAAATGATTTTAACCGATCGTTGCTAAAACTCTTTCCTGTTGTCAGTGAAGATTCAAATGATGCATTCAATTCCCCTGTGGAATTCATACGCAATGTAGTTTTTCAAGATGTTCTTCATTTACAATTTTGCTTTCAAATACCTTTTTTTTATATAATTTCCTAGATATATGTCAGAAATAATTTTCATGCGCTTAACATAAAAAGAAAAATTGAATTTTTAATAAATATTTAATGGTATATTAAATTTAAGTGTTTTTTATATTCATCTCATTTCAACGGTCCGTACAACTTTCTAGTTGTTAAATTTTATACCAATGGTGTGTAATACCACCGTTTCTGACAAATAACTTATTAACAATTGCACATTGTGTTATTTGATGTAAAATGAAAGTGGAAGAACTAAATAAATTTAAGAAGTCGTAATAGTATAGATTAGATGGTAAGCACTATAGAAAAGAGAAATTCACAATAAGATCATGTTAAAGAAACCAAAGGGATCTTGTATCTCTTCTCCAAGGGTGGATCCAGAGTATTGTTACGGGGAGGGGGCGGACAAATTTTTAGTTTTGGGTTGTTAAATAGTTAAGATAATTTTTTTTGTTTTTAAGTTATACTACTATACAATGGGATTCCAAAACAGTAATTTCCAATGTATTTAATAGAACAAGTTTATATCTAAACTACAAAAACGTTATAATTTTTTTTTATATATAACAAGCAACTTTTAAAACAAGATGTGCATAGTCAAGGAATTCTAAGACTTTTGTCTGTGTTTCTTTACGAAAACGATCTTCCAAAACATATACCAAACTTAATATTTTTCTTAAAGTGAACTACTAAACAAATTTCTACTTCCATGTTCCATGATCATCAAGAATTAAACCAAATTTGTGCGAAATATTTTGCAGAGCACTTTGCTGTCTTGTTTTGTCCACGCCTTTTTCATCTCCAATTTTTATGATGTTCAGTACGGATTCGCCAAATCTTGTTTGACTAACCTATCTTCTTCTTATCAAGGACTATGGGGACTAAGGCACCTCTGCTTAAGCATTTTGTACCAACCCCATATCCCGTACAGATCGGTAGTGGGCAGTACTGCACAGGATGTAAGCGCACACTCGCAAGAGGGAGTGCACAAGTCTACCTATAGCCGCCGAAGAGTTCATTTCTACACTTTCGGTAGCTATCCGGTAGATGGCAGCACTACCGACCGTATGTGGAACTTCTTAATTTAGAGGCAATACCAAGCAGAAGATTCCACCAGAAGACTTGGCTTTGCCACCCCCAGAGGTATTGATTTGTATGGGAACTTGGAGGACTTTGCGACCATGACTGATTTAACGTGCTCCAGTCACCATTAGCGAACACGGCGGTCTTTAGTCGGTCCCAGGCCCGAACTCGCAACCTCAGGGTTCGCAACCTTCTAGTTGCGAGAACGATACTCTCCCGACTGGGCTACGCGGCCCCTGACTAACCTATAGACTGAGAGAAGCGCGCTTTAAAACGTGAACGATAAAAACTATCTAGTAAATGGTTTTATTTTTAATTCATATCTTTCACATGTTAATTCACTAATTACGTATATAAATTAAATAATTGTGTTACTTTTGGACAACAGTGTTAGTCTTTTGTTTATTACGCTTCACATAAAATATTACATAAACAACACATAAAATATTCTTTGTCGGTTTTATTATTGTTTTTTCTATTTAACTCTGAATAATCGCCCCCTCCGCTCCTCGCTGTATCTGTCATTGCTCTACTCTCACCAATATATAAATGTGATGAAAATCAAAAAAAAAAAAAAAAAAAAAAGAGCAATTCCACTAAACAATCCTAAATGGGCAGGTTGCGAACGGATCATTACTTTAGATCATTTATAGTAACCTATTTTTTGCTTAAAACTGAACATGATAGTACATTCTAATGTTACATTTCTCTATATGCTGTCATCCCTTTTCTGCTTGTATTCTTACTTTTGAATATATTTATTTCTAAAAGCAATAATAAAGATTTATGTAAGTAGTTGCGAATGTTATAAAGTACATTTTTTCAAAGGTTTCATTGTAACAATCAGATTAAATCAGACTCAGTCTGATATTTTTTTTTTTTCAGTTGTTAAAGCCAGTCGTTATAAATCGTTTGCATTATTACACGTAGATGGCGCCACTATTAGTATCGTAATCTTCCCAACCACTACATATGTGTTAGATGTAAATTGTGCAATTTGTGATGTTGTTTTTATGAACAAAATGTTAAATGGGATGATAATAGTACTTTTTTTTAAACAAATGTAGAGGTCACTAAACTGAATTAAAAACTTTTTCAAAACTTCAGAATTTTTTCCTGTTCAGAAAAAACAAAACAAAATACGGCTGTATGGAATATCACACAACTTTAAATTACACTATAATTATTGGTCACTGCATTTAAATTTGACATGAATTGGTAAAATTTACCGTTTTCTTTTTCATATCTATATATCTAATATCCAAGACGTTTTATTCTGATAGTCACTCCTGACCACTTATACCAATACTAATTAGTCTATCTATCAATTTTATGATAAAGGTTGAACTACAGAGAGTGATAGAGGCGGGGGAAAAATAAAAGGAGGGATGCCCAAAAGTTGGTGACAAAAGGCACTCCCCCCCCCCCCCCCAAGATAAATTTTTATAATTTTCTATTTTATAATAAAAATATTAACTAGTAAGGAAATAATTTATACTTCTTAATACTAACATTTAACAAGGGTCCAAAATGTATTGTTATTTTAATGAATAGTCTATGACTTAATGTTTTTACTCGGAAGTAAGGGATAAAGTGAATTAATAATTCAACATTATATACGTAACTGTTTATTTAGACTTAAATAGTGCTTATAAATGTGCATACTTTCATAAAATTAAATTAATAGAGAACTTTAAAAAAAAAAATTTTGTTGCTTTTTTAATAGCTTGTCTTCATACGAAACAAGAATAGAAATTTAACTTAAAAGGAAGTTCTTTCAAAGTTAAAAGTTGACCAAGTGTAACAGTATTTGTTGATAAAAAAACTTGTATCTTTATACAAAGTAGTACAATATCTATATAAATAAAACTGACTTTTTGTCACACGGATTTGGGGACCGTTTCACGTAAAAACTACCTAACGGATTAGGATGAAATTTGGTATATCGCTTAATTAAACGACCAGGAGTAAAATAGGCGATATATTTTTAATTTTAATTGAGTTTTAAAATTTCCGAAATAATTTTTTTTTTGTGTTTTTAAGCAGACACAATTTAGTATTTCCTGAATGGCAACTGAATGACAATCTTCGTTTGGTTTGTTTTGAAAATCGCAAATGATATTCTACATTCACAATGCCTAGAAAAAAACGCCCATCATTAAGCAAAATCGACAAAAAAGTTTTTCAAAAACGTTTAAAGAGGAACGAATTACAAAATGACAACCAAGAAGCTTCGACTTCGCGGCAGCCGGGCATTTCCCCAGAGGACAGATTAGCGTCGCGACGGCGACGCCAGGAGTCTGTAAGGAGTAGAGAAACATCAGAGAGGCGTGCCGTTCGTTTAGAAGCCGATCGGCTAAGACATGCCGAACTAAACGAACAAAGAATGAATTTATAATGGGGTGATAAACTTTTATATTACTTTTATTTAGTACCAAAAACTGAGTTTATCCGTCAACGACGGGCCACGCAGCTAGTATTTATATAAAAGTATGACATATACCATAAAAAGTTTTTTTTAACACTTGAAAACTTTAAAACACTTTTTCTCAATGACACTACATTTAAAGGTTAATGTTATTTCTCTTTAGTAGTTTTTAGATGTAATGATTGTTTTCAAAAGTGGTGCGATGGATTTCAGTGGTTTTAGAAGTGGGGGGGGGGGGGACGCATGGGTATTTTCTTGAAAAGTGAGGGGACGCGTTATCCCGCGTCTACCCACACTTCTAGCACCGATTATAGATTAGCCAAAACGTACCATACTTACAAAAAAAGAACATATAAAGTTTAATTCCATTATTATTTATAATTTTGCTATTGAACATGCCTCTACTAAGCAGTAGCGGCCAGTGGTCGAAAAATGTTAGTACAACCTGAAACATTCGACTTCCCTTCCCCAACCATACACACATTTTCCCCAATCATTAATGAACGAAATTTTTTTAATCTTTCATACTCAAATCTAAATTTCCTTTCAATTTGTATAAAATAATAACATTTATAACATGACATTATAAAATAAGAACAATTGATCAAAGAATTTTGTATAGTTTTGATTAAAAAACATTATCTCTCGTTTTGGCCTCCAAACGTAAAATCTTGTTTACTTAAAAACAATGGTTAATCGAGATTGGAATAGCTTACTTTTTCTATGTTTGTCCTCGTTGACTTTTGTACTAAATTTCGCTTCCGACTGCACTGGAAGTGAAATATTAGTATATTTCTTGTTAGTAACTTTTCGACCATTTAAAATCATTTAATCGAGACGGAATAGTTTACTTATTCTATGAATGATTTTCTTGACAGTTGTACTAAATGCCAGAGTTACGACTACGTTGGAAGTGAAATGTTGATATATTTCTCGTTTGGAAAGTTTTGACCGCTTAAAATTGGTTAATAGAGATTGGAACAGCTTTTTTTTTTTAAACCCTTTATATTAACTTCGATTTTGTGTGTCAATGGCGGACAAATCTGCGGAGGCCTAATTAACGCCCTTGCCGTCATCCAATGGGTCTGAAACTTGGCAGATAGATTTGATTGCGATGACAATGCATTCTATCAAATATTTTGGGGCAGTAACATGTCACTAAAAGTTCGCTTTTATGGAATACTAATACATCAACTTGCTGTTATCCACTCGCGCTAAAATATCATTTGACCGACCATTGAAGAAATTCTTTCCTGCTGCCAAAAAATGTTGTTGAACACGCTGTTTACAGAATCGGAGCTGTGTATAAAAATTGACAATGCTTATAAAGGATTTATATTAAAAACTTTGTTTTTATGGGCTATATTATATGTTTGTCCTCGTTGACATTTGCACCAAATTTCAGAGTTGCGGCTAAATGGAAAGAGGGAGAATTAGTGATGAGTGAGTGAATTGACGAATGATTTTCATTCAGTTAGGACTCGGCCTTTATATAGATGTTGTTGTAGCTAATCCTCACTGTCTGACGGAGTCAGACAAGATCCACGAGTTCGTTGACTAAAAGGAAGTCGAAGACTAGGAGAGGATTGCTAAAGAGATCCTCCTTAGAGAGTCCCATGCAATACAAGAGGTGC
This sequence comes from Linyphia triangularis, assembly GCA_963978545.1. NCBI lineage: Eukaryota > Metazoa > Arthropoda > Arachnida > Araneae > Linyphiidae > Linyphia > Linyphia triangularis. The sequence goes on from OZ021731.1 coordinate 64,868,477, forward strand.
TCAGGAGAGGCCTGATGATTTTGGCACTTGGTGCAGGTGGCGAAGGTTTTTCTGCCCTCGTTGAAAGTGAGGCACTTGATGTGACCGCTAGCAAGCCTTGATAGAACAGTCCGGGTATGTCTGTCACACGGGAGGTCAAGGGACAAACCCGGTTTTGAGCCCTTGTACCAATTATGGGTTGGGGGTGTTTACCACTCCTCCGAGATCTTTGATTTTTTCAGAGAGTATAATTCCAAAAAAGTAAGTATGGAAGAGGGAGATGTTGAAATCCTGCAACCCTCCTTAGCAAGAATATATAGATAGATCTATACATTTGTTAAACCGTTAATGTCCGTAATGTTAATTTCTGCAAATATTGTGTTTAATGGTAAACATTACAGAACGTGACAGCTTACATCACTCTTAGAACACCTGTTCGGTCACCGATAAGGCCGTTCCAAGCAAATTACGCTCGCGTTTTGTCAACAACTGCATAAGTAGCAACAATGAAAGAAAAAAACGTGCCAAAAAAAAAAACCTTGAATAATTTTTTTTTTCAGGGTTGAGTTGTTCTATGAAGTGTACTAGCACATATCGCGTCATGGCGTCGTGACACATTGATGTTTACTATGTGACAAGGGGGGGAAGAATGAGAAGGGGGGGGGGGGTGTTATGGCGATGCATGAAGAGTTTTTCCAGGGGGGGAGGGGGAAGCGATGATAGGAAGAATGGCACGCAAAGCATTCAAAGGGATCGTTTGTCATTTTGCTGTTGAGTTCGATGACACGGGTAGCTCAAATAAAAAATAAAACTGAAAAATATATCTGAAGCTGCATAATGTATAAAATAAGTTTGTATAAAAAGCAGAAGTGGATGCTTTGTTCGGGGTGTCATGTAGTAATTATCGTTTACGTTAATGCTGGCCCTATAAATTAAAAAGTCCTAAACATAATTTCTTTTAAATACTCTAAGTAGACATTTTGAAAAATCTCTCTGAATCAAAGGAAATTTAAAATGCCCTAAATAGAAGTCTAAAAATGTCCTTAATACACAGCTTTGTTAAACGCCCTAAATACAAGTAAGTCATTGAAAATACCCAAAATATATCTCTTTATTTAGTGCCTTAAATACAAGTCTTTTAAAAACACTCAAAGTATAGATATTTAAAAAAAGAGCCCTCAATCCAAATCTTTTGAAATGTCTTCAATCCAAGTCCTTTAGAACTCTCTAAATGCGAGTGTCTAATAATATAAAAATACAAGTCTTTTTAAAATGCCCTGACTACTAGTATTTTTGAAATGCCCTAAATACAAGTCTTTTTTTAAAAAAAGCCTGAATAAGTCTTTTTAAAGAGCTTTAAATAAAAATCTTTTCGTAATGCAATGAATATAAATGTTTGTTAAATGCCTCTAAATCCAAGTCTATTGTGATGATACACAGAAAACGTATTATGTACTTGCATTCAAATCTAGTGCACTTTAAAAAGTCATGGATTTAGTACACTATATTAATTTAATGCACTTAAATCCGTCTTTAAAAGTAGGTAAGCGACTGAAGGTTTGCGGATGTCATTGTAGATAAATGTCAACAGTTTTTAAAATATCGGTCTGTCAAAATTCACACCGCCGGAAGAGTTGAATATTTTAAGGGGTGATAGTCCAAGAGGTGACTCCAAGTTTAGGTACCCCATCGAACATCATTTTGAATTTTTTGTAGAATTTAGAGAAATGTTAGTAGATCATTGGTCTGTCGAGGTAAAAATGGCCGAAACTATTCAAAAATCGACTTTGAATAAGTTGAACTAAATCAGATTGCCAAAGGTGTCGTACCTTGTCAAATAATGAGCACTCTTTTTTATGTGGTAACTCACTGCTCCTTAATTTTTAATAAGAAAGGGTGCAGGCGATATTTTTTCATCTAAAAAAAAAAAAAAACCTTTGTTTCTTAAAAGTGAGCCAAGTTGGCGATAAATATTACGTCACTTATGATGAAATATTTATTGCCAACTTGACTGGCTTTTAAAAGATGACAGATCTTGGAGCCAGAAAAGATAGATCGTCTGCAACATTCTTAATGGAAAATTAAAGATAGGTTACCAAACAAAAAATGTTTTTTTTTTTTTTTTTTTTTTTGGCAAGTTATGACATATTTGGCAATCGAACTCAGTTCAACTCAATCAAAGACAATTTTTAAAAAGTTTCGGCCATTTTTGGACCGGCAAACCAGTGGATTCATGTGATCTACTACCATTTCTCTACATTCTATAAAAAAGAATCAGAATGATGTTCTATGAGGTACCTAAGCATAATATCGCCCCTCAGCCTATGACGATACATTAATTATGACGCCAAGAGATTATGGTGAGTCAATAATTCATATCGCTAAAGATACGCTACAAGCTACTTAAGTAATATTGACTTGAAATCGGAAAAGGTTTAACAATCGCCATAGAGATCTATATTAGCGACTCTTCCCCAAGCTAGTGACTATTGGTATCCAAGGGCAACCTGTTACTTATAATTAGATGAGATACAGAATGGAGGGTATGGAGAACTGGCATACTGCTTGTATAGAGGAAACCTTTTATCAGCAATCCAGAAATTATAGAGATAAGTTAAACCACCAAGTTGGTTATAATTTTTTATCTTGCACACGATGTATTCTTTTTTGTGTATTAATCGTTGTTACCCAACTTTGTTAGAACTGCCTAAGTTCAATGGATTTCAATTTAAAAGATATACAATACGGTTAGGTTCAACTTTCAAAAAGATGCAAAAAACCACTGGTCAGAATGACCTGAATATTGTTTGACATGAATTACATGACGCTTGTGTTACATGACATGAATATACGCGAAGAAAAGAGAAAGGGTATGGCATAAGAAGAAAAAAAATTCCCTTTTCTTTTCATATTTTCAGGTTATTCTGACCAGTGTTTTTTTTACAGTTATTTGAAAATTCAGCAAGAATAACCTGAAATTTGACATGAATATACGCGAAGAAGAAAGAAAGGGTATGGCATAAGAAGAAAAAAAAAATTGATTTTTTTTCTTATGCCATACCATTTCCCTTTTCTTTGCTTATATTCAGGTTATTCTGACCAGTGTTTTTTTTTACAGTTATTTGATAATTCAGCCAGAATAACCTGAAATTTGACATGAATATACGCGAAGAAGAAAGAAAGGGTATGGCATAAGAAGAAAAAAAAAATATTTTGATTTTTTTTCTTATGCCATACCATTTTCCTTTTCTTTGCTTATATTCAGGTTATTCTGACCAGTGTTTTTTTTTACAGTTATTTGATAATTCAGCCAGAATAACCTGAAATTTGACATGAATATACGCGAAGAAGAAAGAAAGGGTATGGCATAAGAAGAAAAAAAAAATATTTTGATTTTTTTTCTTATGCCATACCATTTCCCTTTTCTTTGCTTATATTCAGGTTATTCTGACCAGTGTTTTTTTTTTTTTTACAGTTATTTGATAATTCAGCCAGAATAACCTGAAATTTGACATGAATATACGCGAAGAAGAAAGAAAGGGTATGGCATAAGAAGAAAAAAAAATATTTTGATTTTTTTTCTTATGCCATACCATTTCCCTTTTCTTTGCTTATATTCAGGTTATTCTGACCAGTGTTTTTTTACAGTTATTTGATAATTCAGCCAGAATAACCTGAAATTTGACATGAATATACGCTAAGAAGAAAGGAAGGGTACGGCATAAGAAGAAAAAAAAATATTTTGAATTTTCTTTTTCTTATGCCATACCATTTTCCTTTTCTTTGCATATATTTAGGTTATTCTGACCAGTGTTTTTTTACAGTTATTTGAAAATTCAGCCAGAATAACCTGAAATTTGACATGAATATACACAAAGAAAAAAGAAGGGGTATGGCATAAGACGAAAAAAAATATTTTGAATTTTTTTTCTTGTTCCATACCATTTCCTTTTTCTTTGAATACATTCAGGTTAGTCTGACCAGTGTTTCTTTTAACAGCTATTTGAAAATTCAGCCAGAATAACCTGAAATTTGACATGAATATACGCGAAGAAGAAAGAAAGGGAACGGCATAATAGGGAAAAAAAAATATTTAGAATTTTTTTCTTAATGTCATGCCATTTCTCTTTTCTTCGCATATATTCAGATCATTCTGAACACTGTTTTTTTAACAGCTTTTTGGAAATTAGACTTAAATTATAGCCATCTTGTAATATGACACTTTATGCAATTTATTTTACGACATGTATCTCCTAATCACCTACAAGAAACAGAACGATAAAAATATTTTCCCATTTCCTAACCTTTCCTAATTAGAAAAAAAAGACCGTGTATTCGGAAAGGAATATGGATTGTAATTTCTTGAAGAGAACATATACAAATATGCACACAATGCGATTTTCCATACGCCGCCAACTCTTCCCGTAGTATACATAACCCAGCAAAAGTCATTACGGAGAAGAAAACAGGAAAAGGTGAAGTTTTCCCGTTTTCGTCATAACGCTACAAACAAAGTCCATCACTTATTCAAGATCCCATCGATTTCGGAATAAAATATGTAAAAGAGAGATTTCAAGAAGCTGCAATTTTTACTGGTGTAGGGATACAAGTCCATGGTATTATAACTTTAGCTCTTGCACAAAAGAAGCATTTTGATTTTTTTTGTTGTTGTTGGTATTTTTGAATAAGAACAAAAACTCTGAATTTAAGTCCTTTTGAAAGTTCTGACTCTCGCTTAACGCAGAGAAAATCCATTGCATCCAATCCTTTGGATGTTGCGAATTCATAGATAGTCCTGAAGAAAGAAGTTAGTATATTACTTTTTGAGAATACAGTACCGTATATCTGTTGGGCTTCTTTTTATGTGGTTTCTGACTTCTACAAATTGTAAGAGAAAAATGTTTCACTTTTTATATAAATATGCAAATATTATAAAAATTATGTTGCTCTCATAAATTTGGAGAGACAATTTCGATTTAAGATTTTTAAAGGCCTTAAATCGAGATATGTGAAATAGCTTAAATCCAAGTCTAGTCAAATGCCCTAAATACAAGTTTTTCATAACATTCTAAATACAAGTCTTTTTAAATTACCTCAATACAAGTCTTTGAAAATGTCCTCAATACAAATCTTTGATAATGTCCTAAATACAAGTCTTTGATATGACCTAAATGCAAGTCTCTGATAATGCTTTAAATACAAGTCTTTGAAAATATCCTCAATACAAGTCTTTGTTAATGTCTAAATACAAGTCTTTAATAATGTCCTAAATACAAGTCTTTGATAATGTCCTAAATCTAAGTTTACTAAAATGTCCTAAATACAAGTTTTTGAAAATATTCTAAATACCATTATTTGAAAATGTCCTAAATACAAGTCTTTGAATATTAATAAATACAAATCTTTGAATATTAATAAATACAAATCTTTGAATATTAATAAATACAAATCTTTGAATATTAATAAATACAAGTCTTTAAATATGTCTTAATAATACCTAGGCATTCTATAGAATGACAAATGCTATTTAAGCAAAGTATGAAAACATTACTTTTATTCATAGCGTTTGTGATATTGAGCTTGTAACTATATACCAATAAAAATCAGAACTATATTTTGTTGACCATTTGGCCACCAAAATAGTTTATGAAGTATGAGTTTTAAAAAGCGTACACCTTGCTTTTTAGAGAGTTTTACAATATGAAGTGATAAAAAAAAAGTGATTTTGGACGACTACAAAATCCGACTACGAAGTGATTCCACAAACGACTGCCCGAAATAGGTAGGGTTATTTTGTTTCGGGGGTTCAATTGGTCGTAAGGCCAACGAAAAGGTCATAATTTTTCCTTTTAGAGCACAAAGCGCGTGATCACATTACTTTTTAGAAAGTAACTAAAAAGTATTAAAAAAGTGTTTTGTAGGTGAGATTCCACACCTAAAAGGAAGAAGTACAACCTATTTAGTTGGTCTTATGCTTAACAAAACCTTAAAAAATACCAATACCTATTTCGGGCAGTCGCTTGAGGCATCTCACTCCCCCAAATTTTTTTTTTTAATCATTTGATATTGTCAAACTCTCTAAAAAGTAAGATGCGCTCTTTAAAAGTCACGTACCATGTGATATTCGAAATGAATCGGAGATGTATTTCATACTTTGACGGTTTCTCATTTGTCATTCTATTGAATGCCTAGCAAATGTGTGAAATGTGAATCGTATCATACATTGCCGGCTTGTTTTTAGTCATTCTATGCAATTCCTAGGCATTCTGTAGAATGAAGGATTTCACACTTTGCCGGTAACATTTGCAATAATAAAATTACAATAAAAATACAATTTCTGAAAGACTATGTACATTCAGTATGTTATGAGGTATTATGACCATCATTGTTTTCATGATGATGCTGATAATAAAAGCACCAAGACTTCAACCGATATGCCGTTGATCGCAAAAATGATGCACGGTTTTTGGACGATGTTTTTTTTTTTCTCTCTTTATTCAAAACAAAAGTTAACTAATGGTATTCCAATTTAAAGACACAAACCTACGCTTCTAACTAATAGTTTATTTACAAAATCATAATATTGAAGTTATCCAATGCAATTAAAAATTCAATCGTAACAAAATGTTCTTTCAGAATTGGAAAAAAAAAAAAAAAAAAAATCAAGTATTTGGTAGATATTGTTGGTTTTTGTAACAACTAAAATTTTTAAGAGCACACTTCAAAACGCAGAACAAAGTTGCTGGCGTAAGTATATTTTTATTCCCACAACTACAAAAAAATTTCATAATTCCTTCGTTCGAATTCTATTCCTTTCCTTCGTTAATTAATTTGATCAAATTCATTAAACATTTGCTAGCGTATTTAAATGATATTTGGTTGATGCATGGCAAAACATATACAGTGGCTCCCAAATGTGTTCGTACACTTACAAACAAATATTATATTATCTGTCTAAAAAATTATTGTATCGGAATAGGATTTTTTAAATAATATCAGTAATTTCTTCGTAATAAAATTACATAAAATATTTTTAAAGCATAGTAAAACTCTTTTTTAGAAAAATCATTAACCTAAAATTACCAAAAGAATAAAAAAAAATCTCCCAAAAGTCTTTGCACACTTGAATTTTTTTTTACTTATTAGTAGTTAACGTAATATGTCGGTAAATTTTTAATTCATAGGACGTTTTTTAGTATTCACAACAATTTTGATACTTCTGGGTATAGATTTTACCCACTTTTTTTGTAATTTCTGCATCAATGTTCCTCCATTTTTTTTTATCATTATTGTTTTTCATTGGCTTTTCGCTTTAATGTCGTGTCTTCTTACTTTGGCCTCCAATTATCTTCAAATCTGTTCTTTTGGTTTTTCATCTGTTAACTAAGATGGTGTTTTTAAATTTTGTGGACAATTATAAGTGCAACGGAGGCGATAGTGTGCTCGGATCATTATCTTGATAAAAAGTAGAGTTACTTGTAACACCCAAATTTTGGGCTGAAAAATTAAATTAATTATTCAAAATATTCAAATAGAGTTCGTATTTCATTATTTTATCATTAAACACCACATTACAAAGTCTTGATGCTGACAAGCACCCACACACAAGGACACTTTCACTTCCATGCTTCACTGTTCCATCAAAGTTCTTGGAATAAGTTCATCATTTTTTTTCTCTTCTTTACTCAGTAATGCGCCTATCGAAACCCAAAATGTTAAATTTGTTTCAATCAGGGGGAAATGGGACAAAAAATATCTCTAAAAATTACGTTTTTGGTTTTCGTTCTATAAAAGTTGCTAACATCACTAGTTTTAATTTCGCGTTTGAAGTTTTGAAATCCGATGATTTTAAGTGATAAAATCTCTATTTTAACTAACTATTTTAACTTATTGTACACTTGTTGGCAAAAGTTAAAAATGCATTTTTCTTAGCTTCATTTTTTTTCACATTTTACGTATGTTCGAAAAGGTCCTTGCGATACATTTTTTTGATAAAGCCACGTAATTTTTTGTAGAAATAATTTTTAATGTACTATAAAGAGATAAATACATGCTTTTTTATGTCACATAATTTTTTCTTTTTTTTTCATGTTGGAAATTTGAAATATGTGCATTTTATAATGAAAAATCCCTAGCGCCAAATTTGAAATTTTATTTCTGTTCAACTACACCACCTAAAGATAAAAGCATGTGTAAAAATGTTTATAATATGTTGATAAACCTCTTCAAATTTTTCTTTCATGTTCCTTAAAATATTGTGTAGCGAGGAGCATTTTGAAAAAAGTTAAAAATTCGTTTTATTTTACTGCATTTTTCTTTTACTATCTATTTTATTTTAATGCATTTTTCTTAATAATTTACTATCTATTTTATTTTAATGCATTTTTCTTAATAATTTACTATCTATTTTATTTTAATGCATTTTTCTTAATAATTTACTATCTATTTTATTTTAATGCATTTTTCTTAATAATTTACTATCTATTTTATTTTCATGCATTTTTCTTAATAATTTACTATCTATTTTATTTTATCTGCTCAAATACTATCTATTTCATTTTATATGCAAGTTTTGTTATTATGTTTGTTATACGTCATATCTTCGACGTTTGTGCCAAATTTTATTTATATGTAGGCAAAACTAAAGAATTTTTGAAAAAGTGTCCCATATCACCTTATCTTTAAATAAGACACGATTCCAATACGTTTCTGCCTCATTTATCATGGCCTTTGCAAAGGAAAGGTGAAACTTTCTCTATTTTTAGCTTTTACGAAAATATTTCATCGGGCAAAACATTCGTGTAATTGAGCTGACCTGACTACTATTTAAACAGTTTCAGGTGAAATTGAAGTCAATTTTTTCCCCTACATCCGAAAGAAAACTTTTATTGCACACAATCGTGGATTTTTCTTGAATGTTTTTTCAATAAATCTCTTTTCTCGTTCAGATAACATTGTTGGGCAATTTCTTCTTGACTGGTTATGAATTCTATTTTCTGGTTTAAAACATTTTATTGCATACTAAAACATTGAATGGAATAATTTTAATATATTAGCAATACATTGAATGGATTTACTACTATTACGATGAAATATGATCAATTTTAGACTGCTGTTCTTTTTATTTCTTTCCGGGTATGAGCCATTTTATCATAAATGATTAATAGATTATAAAAAAAAAGCAAATATTACAGGCAATCGATTATTTAAATGTTGCTTCAATGCATAAATCAAAAAACAAGCTTCAGAAAATAATTTTATTAATGAATTTATCAGAAATTTTAAGGTGTATGAACACTTTTGGGGAACTTTTTCCCTCTAGTTCTATGAATTTATATTTTTTTAAAAATAAAACGATTCAATGTTTCTTTAAAAAATATTAGGTTTCGTTAAGAATTCAATCAAGATTCTAGAAAAAAAATATTGAAGTTATTATTTGGTTGGCAACACGAGGGCTATAATGCGCCGAAACGTCATTTGACTAGCCAACATACACTTACACAAACACCCATGCCTTATACAGGACTCGAACCCGAAACCTCGCGGTCTAGAAGTTAGCACGTTAACCACTATACCGTTTGGTCGGCTGAAGTTATTATTTGAATTTAATTCCAGACTATAGCACTTTTCCTGCACATTTTTAAATTGCACAAAGACTTTTAGGTTGGTTGTTTTCAGATTATCTGGCGCCGTCAGCAACACGAGGGCTATAATGCGCCGAAACATTCGTCATTAGACAAGCCAACATACATTTACAAACACCCATGCCAACACCGGACTCGAACCCGCAACCTCGCGGTCTAGAAGCTAGCACGCTAACCACTGTACCGTTTGGTCGGCCAAAGACTTTTAGGAGCCACCGTATAATGTATATTTTTTTTCACATTTATGATGTTCAAGTCTTATCGTATTTGTGTTGTTCAAGACTTTTCATATTTATGATGTTCAAGGGCGATTTTGAAATACATTTATTGTTTCAAACAGTTTTTGATAACCTTTTCCACTTTAAAAATTTTAATACTCTGCTATAACCTTTTGTATGAAAAAATAATTTAAGGAAAACGTAATAGTTTACAATGTGAACTTCGATGTAAAGCTTTCCAACCTCCTTCCCCTTGTTTCGAAGAAAATAATTGTTTTTCTATACATAAAGGAAAGAATTGAAAAAATTCTTCAAAATCTTCAATTTGCACTTTTGACAATACAGTCTGTCGATGTCAAGAAAGGCTCTTTCCACATTGTCTAGCGTTGCTTGTGGTCGTGAATATAAAACTAGTCCTATTTCCCACAGGGGATTGCAGTAGAAAACATCAACATAGTTGGTAAACATGCCCCCCAAGTGTCTAAACCATAGATCTAATGGTACAGTACCCCCCAAAAAAATCAGAACGATGGCTATATCTTGGGCTCTAATTGTTGAAATAACAAACAAAAGGTACCGTTGTAAATCGTGGAAGGCTTTTAATAATTGCATGTAGTTTTTTTTTGTCATGAGGGGTCATCTACATATTAAAACAGAACCAAACTTTAAAAAGTTCAATAGCAACCTCATAATATTATCCCATTTTTGGATTCAGCATCCAAAAAAATGTCGAAATACAAAAATTCGTAATTTTCTAATGAATGGTTTGTAATTTAAATGATAAAATGAAAATTATAAATTAATGTTAAATAAAAATGTTGGTTTTTTGGCCATAAATACCTAAATAATTAATATATTTCAGTAATTTTTTTTTTCAAAAGATAGTTTGTAAATTGCCAAACATAAATAGCAATCAACTTTTGCATCCATTTCTTTTTTAATAATTAATTATTAATTAATAAAACAATTTAATTTTTTTTTTGAATAGAAACATGTTTTTTTTTTTTTTTTTTGCTTTCATTAGATTTACCATGGTCTAAAACACCCACACAATTTGTTTCTTTCCATTTTGACTTTTAGTTCTCGATTTTTTAGCAAAAATGTAAAAAACACTCACTTTAAGGGACCGTATAGTAGACGACTTTTGAAAACTATCAAAGATTAATTCAAGGTAAACTAGTGGTGTGGAAAATCGTACAACGTTCAATTATCGTAAAATGGGGTGAATAGGAATAGCGGGGTGAATCGGAACAGAATTTCTTGAAATTACAAAAAGAAATATTATTTTATACAAACAAAGCAGTTTTATTTTTTATCTATATTTTTTTAATCTGTCTAACGTGTTTGGAATCGTGGAACATATGTTTTGTGTGGTTTTCAACAGTGTTCTTTTTTTTTTTTAAAATTACTTTCTTAAATTACATTTATTTAAAACAACATTTTTTAAGCAAATTCAATAAGTTATCCTTTAAAAATTTTACTGAATCATGTGATTTTTTTATTTTATAAATAATTTCAACGATCAAGTTACGTTTGTATATATAGTGAAATGTATCTGTAAAATAATCACGCTTTGCTGAATACTGTTTACTAATGCCTATATTTCATATTTATTAAATTTCTAATTATCAGTAGTATACGTTATACTTCTGCAATTACAGTTTTCGATATTTTATTTATTTCGTGTGAAGAATGCACATCTTTAATGTTGTAAATAAATTATGTTACTTTTGCGTTTACTTGTTATTTTTGTATTAATCTTAAGCATGGTTGGTTGATTGTATTCAGATTATCTGGCGCCGTCAGCAACACGAGGGCTATAATGCACCGAAACATTTCGTCATTTGACAAACCAAAATACATTTACAAACACCCATGCCTAATACGGGACTCGAACCCGCAACCTCGCGGCTAGAAGCCAGCACGCTAACCACTATACCGTTTGGTTGGCTAATCTTAAGCATGACACTATAAATCCAAGTAGGTAGTTTCTATGCAGTTTTAGACTAATATTTTTAACGTCGGTGAAACGCCGCACTGACCGTTCGATTTCTCCCGATGTGAAGTAGAACCTTAAAAATGCCTTTCGTTTTATAGAAATTCTTTCTGAAGATCGGTCAAAAAATGGTCGAAACATTTTGCTCATAAGTGACGTGTTTTTCAACATATTGCATTGAAATTTCGTATTTAGAGTAAATGATGTATTCTACATCGAATGAAATGATAAAAAAATAAGGGTTCGTATTGAAATTTTCGAAGATAGCGTTACTTTTACTTAGTAAACGGTCCCTCAAGAAAAAAAAATTGCCTCATATATATAGAAAATCGTAAGCAAAACATTTTGGTGCAAACCGTAAGATTCGACGATAATTATAACAGAAGATATAGCCATCGTTCTGATTTTTTTTTGGGGGGGGGGTTACTGTACCAGTACACTCTCGTCGAGGCAAGACGAGCCCCTGCGAATGGAAGAGTGTGCTTGGTGCGTAACGGCTTCTTTCGCCTTGAGTCAGAGTACACTCTCGCACTCGCAGCGGCTCGTCTTGTCTCGGCGAGAGTGTACTGGTTCCATAAACATCATTTTGTTCTCCCGAAAGACACAAAGTACATCAACGGTTAACCGCGCAGATATAATATAATGATCCCTCTCAAATCCTTCTAATCAACACCATCAGCTGTGGTTCATGAAGATCAACTTTTTTAAAACGTAATTGCTAAAAGTTTTCGACCTCTTGTGCAGTGACAAAGCAGCATTTGTATTTGTTTTTCAAGGTCGTCTCGTTTGTCAACTAGGGTTATCCTGAAGTGTGTTGGTCTTGCCAGAAGCCGCAGCGTGGCGCTGTTGCCTTGATCATGTCTGCAGCTTTCTCACCAATCATGATGGTGGGCACGTTGGTGTTGCCCCACACGATGGATGGCATGATAGATGCGTCCGCTACCCGCAGTCGGTGGACGCCTTTAACTCTAGAAAAAAAAAAGTAGAATTGTAACTATTACTATACTAAACTTCAATTTAACTTGACATCACTAGACGGTAGATCGTCACAGTGCTCATAGGTATTTAATCCATTTTAGCGGAGTGAAGACACATAATTCTCGCCAACCTTATAGCCTTTTGTTCTCTACAGGGTTGTGGTTTGGCGAGCATTGTGCTTTCACGCCGCCAAAATGGATTAAATACCTATGAGCGCTGCGACGATCTACCGTCTAGTGATGTCAAGTTAAATTGAAGTTTAGTATAAAAAGGTAGCTTCTGCACACGCTTACAGTATAAATTGGGAATTGGAAAATTTGGTGAAAATAATTATTTTCACTTTTTCATTCTAAATATTGAACAGAATAGCTATATAATATAACCCATAAAAAAGTTTTTAATATAAATCGTTTATATGCATTGCCAATTTTTATATGTATTAACCCAGCGCCGATTTTGTAAACAGCTCTTGCCTGGAATTTACATCTAATTTTAAATATCAAAAACATTTCTATAAGCAAAATGTGCGGCAAATTACGTTTCAAAATTTATTTATTCAAAATGAACGGGAAATTATGCTTTCACATCTACATATCATTTCGCCGACCAAACGGTATAGTGGTTAGCGTGCTAGCTTCTAGACAGCGAGGTTGCGAGTCCCGTGTTAGGCATGGGTGTTTGTAAATGTATGTTGGCTTGTCTAATGACGAATGTTTCGGCGCATTATAGCCCTCGTGTTGCTGACGGCGCCAGACAATCTGAAAACAACCAACCAACAAAATATCATTTATTGATTCTGATTAAAACAATTTATCATTTATTTATTAAAAAAAATTAGCAACAGGAAAGTTCTTCAATGGTCGGTTTAATGCTATTTTAACGCGTTTGGACGACGGCAAATCGGTTTATTTGTATTCAGTAAAAGCGACCTTTTAGTGAAAGTTACAGCCCCAAATTTTTACAGAACGTATTGTCATCGACTTCAAATCTATATGCCACGTTTTAGCCAGATTAAACTAAAACTTAGTAGGACTGCGAGGTCGAAACCTTATCACTCGTACCTCTCACTCTAACCCCACCACACCAACTAGAGGGCATTGAGATCACGGCCTATTTAATGCGCAACACTTCCTAAACCAGATTTCAGCGACCGATCCTAAGATGCTCATGAATTCAGTGACTTTTTCTTGTCAATCTTTTTCCGTTCCATAAAATTAAAGTAATATTTTCGCAATAAATATTACATTAATATTGATATCAAATATTGCTTTTCCAAATCCTGTACATAGCCGACCAAACGATATAGTGGTTAGCGTGCTGGCTTCTAGACCGCGAGGTTGCGTGTTCGAGTCCCGTGTTGGCATGGGTGTTTGTAAATGTATGTTGGCTTGTCTAATGACGATTGTTTCGGCGCATTATAGCCCTCGTGTTGCTGACGGCGCCAGATAATCTGAATACAACCAACCAACCAAATCCTGTACAGGGTGTTTCCACAGTATATGGCAAAAATATAATGGTAGGTAGAGGGTACCAAAATAAGCACATATGGCAAGGGAATGTGTGTGCGGAAATTGAGCATCTTATGTGGTGTGAGTTAAGCGTTTCAAATATAAAACAAGCACACAAATATTACACTCGTAATTTTTCTCCTTTTGCAAAAATCAACGCTTCGATATACATGCGTATGCGATACGTACGGAAATTCCACCCACCTGAGCTCTGGGTCTACGACAGCGGCAGGGTCGCCGGAACTGCCCATCCTGGCCGTGCCGCTGGGGTGCTGGGCTATTATGGGCACTGCCCGGGCGACGCACCCGAGATAATCGTCCGAGTTCTTCACGAACTTCTCGCAGCCTTGGTAAGTCATGTCGACTGCCTCTTCCACGATGTCCAGCATGGAGGGGTCCGAGAAGATGCGGTTGCAGACTTTCAAACCTAATGGGGGTGCAGAAGAGATATAATATAACCAATAACAAAAGTTTTTAATATAAATCCTTTATATGTATAGCCAACTTTTATGTGCAATTGCAATTTCTTGAACTCTGATCGAGTTTTCATAGTGTTTGACCACTAAGAACAAGAGATCCATCCAGAACTATTTACTAATTTCGTTTCCCCCCCCCCCCAAAAAAAAAAAAAAAAACTAACTTGATTGAATAAATTGTCATCTGCAACGAGTCAACAATTTCGAAGAAAGCTGATAAGTCTGACGCAAAGCAAGAAAAACACGTATCTCTTATTTATTTTGATTAAAAAAAATTTAGCAACAGGAAAGAGTTTCAACAATGATCGGTCAAAATTTGTTCACGCTTGGCGTCCACTATCGCTGAGCAGAGCAGAGCGGAGTGGATTAGATTAGAGCCAATTACAAGGCTGATGTCAACGTCCATTGTAGCACGAGACTCGTGCTACAGTAGACGTTGGCCGCCTTGTAAATTGGCTCTAGTCCACTCCGCTCTGCTCTGCTCAGCGATAGTGGACGCCAAGCTTTAGAGCGTTGGTTTGCAACGCAAAGTTGTATTAACTGAATTTCACCCTATAATGAATTTATGCATTCACGTTTTTACTTATTTATCAAGTTTTTATTTATCTTTTAGTTATTTTGATACAAACAATTTTGGTCAACAGGAAAAAGTTTTAACAAATTATCGGTTAAATGAAATTTATTAGTATCTCGAAGTGATTATAGAAGCGTGTGTAAAAGCGACTTTTTACTGAGAGTTGCAGCCCTAAAATTTGATAGTATGCATTGTCATCGACATCGAATCTTTCGCCAAGTTTCAGCCCGATTGGATGACGGCAAGGGGGTTAATTAGTCCTCCGCAGATTTGTCACCCTTCGACAAACACACAAAATAAAAAAATATTAAAAAAAAAAAAAAAAAAAAGGGAGTGGGGGAGGGGGGGGGGTATGCAGTATTTGAAGGAAAAACCTTACTTAGAAGATAAGATACACGCTTTGATAGCTCCTCACTAAAAGATTTCGGGTAGCTAGTTCTTAAGGCCATGTGTTTACTATCGACAAAAAGTTGCGACACAGTTTTGTTGCCGAGTCGTGGTCTATGTCAATTTATGGCAATGTGTCCACTGCAGGCGGCCTGTTGTCAGGGATTGTAATGATTCAGTGATTTTTGTTCAACTTTATTGGTCTGGCCTGTGCAATCAAACGGTGCTGTGTCTTCTAGCAACAGTTTGCGCGCTGTGCAAAACGTTATTATGTCTCTTTTAATTTGTAGTCAACCATTTATATATTATTTCAGTTCGATATGTGTTCATGGCTTATGGTTCTCGTGTTTTTTTTTCTGTACTAAACGTTCGCTTACGGCATTTCTGTTAGTTTATTACATTGTTATTTTTCATCCTGCTGTGCGATATCATAATTTAAAAATATTAAAAGTGTAGTGGTCTCGTGTACAAATAACAGATACAACTCCTAGACACCAGAGATCTCTTTTGTCTAGCGATAGAGTATCTGGCTGGGAAACCAAAGGTTGCACGATCGATCCCCCAGCGACCGCAAAAAAGGCTCATACTCTTTAAAAGCAATAATATATCAAACAGCTGTTAGAGAAAACCCAATTTCGTATTTTTAAAATTAATATTACGAAATTAACACAAAATTATTAATAATTAATAATTACGAAAGTGTTAAAAAAGATATAATAAGTCGTTAAACAGCTTAGTATCAGATGATTCTGTAACTAATCATTGTAATATGGTTTTTGTAATGTTTTAGTTTCCTTTTTTATATTTTAACATTTCCATGAGAAGAGCAACATTCAGTGGCAGATCCAAAGGACGGATTTAGGGGGGGGGGGGGGGGCTTTTCCATAAACATAGTAAATATAACATTTATTTCCAACGTGACAAAAAGTCAGTTGAAAAATACGATCTGACTTTTTTAAAAATTTATATAGGAAAAATATGCATATTTTAAGGATTATTTTCATGAGGATATTTTGTTGTGGGATTCTCATGATGATAAATGTTGTTATTTTCATGAGGATAAATGTTGTATATCTGGGAAAATTATTTATTAAAACAATGAATGGAGGGGGGGGGGGGGGAGACTGCCACGGAATTTTTCACGATTCCGCGGTACGACAATACGGCGTGAAACATTTTACTTCCGTCCAATCTGCCAAGAGAAGCCAGCACTTTAAGCGGAAGATTGTTTTAAAAATAATCACGAAACATAAAAAATTATTTCCTTGCATAAACTTTTTCTTCTTGAATAAACTTTGCATAATTGTATTTTCTGTGCATTTAGCCCAAACCAGACTTTTTATTCTTTTTCCTGAAGCCTTTTATTCATATTTACACTGTTATGCTACGAATCTCCTCGTAGTTGTACAAATAAGACAAGTAATGAAGGGACGAGATAACTCGTAGTAGGCGTCATGGGCACTTGCCTGGGAACCTACAAGATATCTCATAGTTGGCAGTAACGTATTGATAAATTCAAATAGTTTAAAAATGGCAGTTCACCTCTCCCCGACTACGGTTTAGTGTCTAAATGGACACATTGCCCGGCGGTAGAACTGTTTGCCTCCCTTCTGTTGCCTTGGTGAACACACAAATGCCTATTTGGCAAAACTGTGTTGCCACTTTTTCTCGATAGTGAACACAGGGCCTTAAGGTATGTCCAGATGGTCAAGTTAACACGTTAATTGCCAATCACGCAATATCACGTGAAGCGAGTTCTCACCAAACGGCCGATCACTCGCTAGCGAGGAATGTCCCGATCAGACTGCACCCGATCGGAGTTGCCGCTCTTTGCTGTAATTATCTGAAACTGTGTTTTAAAAACACAAGATTCCAGCTAACCTTATTGAGAAGGACGCGATGCATCAGGTATTTATGTCACATGACGGACGTTATTTTGTTACCCCCCTTTAGTTAATTCCAGCATGAACGGAAACTCCCGATCGGGTGTAGTCTGATCAGGAGAGGCTACTTGGAAACAAACAGACATTCCGCACTGGCACGTGATCGGCAGCGAACATGTCATGAGCGGAGTGGACAAAGGAAAAAGTCTGCTCTTCGTAGTGAAGCTAAATTCTGAGTGGGAACACAAAATATAGTGTGCGATGTTTTAAAATATATTTGTTATCGCATTGCTTCTAAAATAAGGCACAGTCTATCAGGAGAAGTCAGAGAGTCTGGTTAATGGTGGTTGCTGTAGAAACAAGACTGCATGACACTGGTGTTCCAAAAGGTTAAAATACAGCAAATTTTAAGAGGTCTCCCTTCTGGAATACCCCC
This sequence comes from Linyphia triangularis, assembly GCA_963978545.1. Lineage (NCBI taxonomy): Eukaryota > Metazoa > Arthropoda > Arachnida > Araneae > Linyphiidae > Linyphia > Linyphia triangularis. Next base: position 64,886,556 of record OZ021731.1, read on the forward strand.
TGAAAAATATTTCTTGTTTTTTTCGGAAACAGATAACGCTAGACTTTAAGGCTTAGTTTTGCGATAGACATATAGTATCTTTCCCATATTCACTCAACGACCTATTTATATGCACAATAACTGCTAATCATGCAGAGACCCTGACGAACATTCATGCATATCCCAGGATTCGAACGCGACATGTGAGGTTAGAACGGTAACCTCATTCCCCTATTATAAAACGGAAATGTTAATATATAAGGACCCTCTATTATACAGGGGCACTCGAGTGGCGAACACGCGCCACCGCTTCAGTCGCTCAGGCAAGCCCCACGAAGCGAAACATGCAATCCTATTGTGCTTGTTATACTGGGCCACTGCTGTGGTTAGTGGTTAAGTCTGTCGCTTGTGGTGCTCAGGCCCTAAGCGAAACATGCAATCCTATTGTGCTTGTTATACTGGGCCACTGCTGTGGTTAGTGGTTACATCTGTCGCTTGTGATGCTCAGGCCCTAAGCGAAACATGCAATCCTATTGTGCTTGTTATACTGGGCCACTGCTGTGGTTAGTGGTTACATCTGTCGCTTGTGGTGCTCAGGCCCTAAGCGAAACATGCAATCCTATTGTGCTTGTTATACTGGGCCACTGCTGTGGTTAGTGGTTACATCTGTCGCTTGTGGTGCTCAGGCCCTAAGCGGAACATGCAATCCTATTGTGCTTGTTATACTGGGCCATTGCTGTGGTTAGTGGTTGCGTCTGTCGCTTGTGGCGCTCAGGCCCTAAGCGAAACAACCGTCTCAATGGCCGCAACAACATGGTGGTACTTTACTTCATCCCAAGTGATCCCGGCTACGACGAACTGGCTTTCAATCTGGGCGACGTAGACTTCTGGATTTTGCTTCCAGAATGTTGGTGCTTTAAAAGCAACACGATTTACTGCCGGAGACATGGTAGGGAGAGAAGTGTCACTTGTTGATAGGATATGATCTTCGGGGCTTTGCATTGTCTCCTTCTGATCACTGGTCATCTTGGTGTATTAGTATCAGATTTAAATGGGTACCAGGAAGTCAATTTTGATATGAAGGACAAGAAAAGTGCCAAAGTTTTAGCAATTGCCAAGTCTGTTGGTGTTCTTTTGCCAGGTTACCAATTTTTTATGAGCAGGACGGTTACTTTTATAGTAATGCTTGTCATTCCTTCAATGCTACATAATAAAGATACTACGGACTTGAATCCATTCTTGAAGTTAAAAGTTTAAATAAAGTTTATATTTACAAGGTTATATATAAGTATTTACAGTCAAAGGTCAATTAAATCAGTCCAACCAGCATCGCTTTTAAAGGCAGCTTGAAGCGCCTGCTGGGGCATCAGACCGATGGCATCTGATGAATCTGGTTTGTTGCGGTTGCTTTTATTCTGTTCCACATTTACATAAATCGCTATTTGGGCACGCGATATTTTATCACGACCCATACGGCACACTGATGAGAAACGCTGTAGCACACTGGTGAAATCACGATAATCAAACTCAAACGTACTAGATTCCTTTCCTTCGAGTGGCCACACTTTCTTTTGTGGGTGTTTCATTAGGAACGAAGATGGATTTTGCCGCGTTGTAACTTCTCTTTTGAATGACAGAATTCCATTGATTTGATTAGGCGGTTCATCGCTTAGCATGCACTTAATTCTGCATGTTCATGCTTTACGGTAGAACTTCCTGAAAGCGTTTCATGAAATTAAAACGGTGAGTTATTTTGTTTATTATTCGTGAATTGTAGTGACGCTACACATGCAATCCTATGGAGCTTACTATACTAAGTCACAGCAGTGGCCAAAAGCAGTGGCGCGCGTTCGCCCATCGAGTGGCTCTGTATAATCTGTATAATAAAAGGTCCTAAAATTCGAGCATCAATGCAGACATAGAAAATATCACAATAAGAAAGACGGACTATAACTTCTTCAAACGACCACTGACCTGCGACAATATCTTTTACGTCTTGAGGATCCTCCATGTAGTTAGGATCTAACAGGGGGTCGTGGTTAGGATCCCGGGATTGCAGACGGACGCTCCCTTTGCTCCTCGGCCCTACCACTTGGGACATGCATATGACGACGGGTTTAAAAGCGTGCTTCAGGTACATTTTGTTGTAAGCCTGCAGTAAAAGAGGAAAAAAAACAACATATTGTTCATTATCCACAAACAAAAAAGACTGAATACCTATAAATCTCTACAGTATCAAATGCTGTAAGTAACGAGCTAATGATCGAGTGATCGTGAGTTCGGTCCTCGCAACTAAAAATTGGAAAACAAGATAATGGGGGCTAGTTATGATTTGCTGTAACCTTATGCGTGCTATTTCTTAGATCTTGAACTGAACTCATTAAACAAGGAAAAGGCTACACTTTGGCTAATAAAGGCTACACTTTGCTTAATAAAGTCATAAAACCACTGTTAATTTTTACATACTTCTCAGACCCGCGACTCAGTCACGCCATCCTTCCATTTCAGTCCATTCTTTTTCATACCCTTTTTTTCTCAACCCCTAGGGCTGCCATCTCTCCTCCTGGATAGTCTTTTTTTGGCTGTTTATCCTTAGTTGGTGAAAGAACCTTACAGGAACATCAAATAAGTCGTGGTCCCTATGTTATCTCATTGGTGTGGTGGGGTCGGAAAGAGAGGTTTACACTAGAAGATTTCGATCTCGTATTTTCAAGGTGCTCAAAATTACATGAAGTATGGCTAGGTTAAGAGACAAGTTTGGGGAGGAAAAATGGTTGCAGAAATAGAAAAAAATCAAATTGTGGGATGGTCCGTTCTGGCACTCAACGTCTTACTTTTGAGCTGCTTTCTGCCATTTAAACCTTTAACCAAAAATGTAACACCGCCGCCGCCGTCTTAAGATCATAAGAGCCACCGATCTCACTTGCTTTTACTTAAACCTAAACTACTAAATCTGTCAATTAATTACAATATTCTACCGAAATAGGTCTACACTTTATTTACCTTACGTTGATTTTATTCAATTTACTGACCATACAGCAGCGGATGATCCCTTACAGGAAGATATTAACAAGAACATTTTTCAACGATCGCAGTGGCCCCGGTTAGATATTTGAATTCCTGGCTATCGAGAGAAAAGTTGCATAATTCAACAACAGCTTACCTCTTGCACAAATGAAGAACCCAATACCATGTTTATAAAAAATAATCAACCCTGGTAAAGAAGTAATGCTCATCTATACGCATTACCCCGTCGAAATTTTTTGGCGAAACTGAGACTGTCCCCAGAAGACAGTTTCAGCTCTTGTTTACCAAACTAAGGAAGAAGAGCTTAGGTCGCTAAGATTTGCACAGTTTGCTGTGATTGTCATCTATTATTGGCATTAAAGCTGCTTTTTTTTTGGCGACAGTTTCGGTTTTGTCGAAATTTGTCGACTGGATAATACGTAAGTAGGCGTGTAGTGAGGAAACTACGCTCCGGTACGGCGGACCGTTACTGTTTTCAGATTTTTTATTTACAATTAATAATAATCCATAAATCCTTACGCGTGTATTGTCATATAAATTAGTGAGAAAATAAATAAAGTAACAGCATTTTTGTTTCTTATGTAATAAGTTATGTAAAATATTGAGAATTTGCATTGTCTGAATACTCGTGCTATGTTACGAAATTTAACTATGCCAATTTTAGCGATCAAAACACATTCATGTATTCCATATTTCGAGCGTTGATTCCGTTTCGACATCTAAAAATTGGTTTAACAAAATCGTACTACCTTACTTTATCATGCTTGCCATTGTTGATATTTGTTCCAGATTTTATAAATGGGAATATTTTATAAGTGGCACATTGAAATATTCTTTGTATGGAACGTTTCGACCACTTAAAGTTGGTTAATCAAGATCGGAATCGAACAATTTTTCTATGTTTGTCCCTACTGGCATTTTTACCAATAGGGTGGTTAAAAATATATGGAGAAATTATTTTTTTTCACCTAGAGACTAGGACACCCCCTCATTTTTTTACATCTACCCATACAAATGTTCTAGCAAAATTTCAGAATCCTACTCCAATTAAAAGATGGCGCTCAATGAACAGTAAAATTTCGTATTTTGTGCGTTTTTTTGGATATTTGTAGTGGATTTGGTAATAAGTATTATTGAAAGCAGTTTTCATAAAGAAAGTTTTTATCTATACCATAATTAAAAGTTTATGAAAATTAAAAGTTTATGAAATAATTAAACAGTAGAGGGCTCCACTCCGGCTCACAAACGCTCGTTAATCCCCCATGCTACTCCATTATCTTTTGAAATTCTGATAAAATTGCCCCTATAAATTATGCGGTATAAAATCCTGAAAAGCATTCAAATAAGTTATTATTACACCTTAATACGAAATGAATAATTAGTGTGGTGTTATGTAGATCAGTAGTGTTGTTTATTTCATCATTTAACCAAGATTTACAGTACCACTTGGGTACATTTTTTGTAAGCCGAAAATGGTCAATCGGAAATTATCTAAATACCAAAATATCATTTCAAATCATAAAATTCTCACTCAATAAAGAGTGGACTAGCGAGTATGAATAGTGTCTAAGTTTCAGCTCTATTCAAAGTTTCTAATTTTACAGCTGTACTGAATGAACATTTTCAAAGGACACTCAATCTCCTACCAAGAACAACATCTAATTGAAATCAATCGAATGAATAGTTAATAACATCTAAAAAACATGAGTTAGGTATGGAAATTGTAAACAACCTAAATCCTGCAGATGTTGCCATTCAGATTATCGTAATCCACTGTCATTGTAGAGACATGTTCGATAACGTAATATTGAAAAATTACCATATCAAGAGTTCTTTTTGTAAGTAAAAAGTAAATATCAAGAGTTCTTTTTGTCACAAATTCTCCAAGACTGGCATTATCTTTCAACATTTTTAATACCTCGTACCCTTTTATATTTCTGGAATCTTTTGAGATATTCATATCTGCAAAACTTTTTAATCTTTCTTTTGCTGTAATTCTGTGGGAAAATATGGCCTAACCAACCAATTCATTTGAGAGATACCATATAAGCTTTTTCAAAACTTTTCCAGCGGCAATTCCAATTTTAGAAACAATTATCTTATACTTCTTAACTTTTTTCCGCAAGTTCAGGTCACCACCAGAAGCAACTGCGGCTTCTATCCATAAACTGTACAAAAAAAAAAAAAAAGCAAAAAAAAAAAAAAAAAAAAGCATTGAACTGTACAAATAGCTGGAGCTGCATTTCTTCTCTCTATTAGTTATATGGAAACCCTCTTGCTGGTGTCTGAATAGAAGGATTTTAAAATGCGTAAGAGTTTAGCTATCCACTGTGCGTGATGAATTGATGAAACTGCTCTGCAATTGATTTTCTCTGGTATATTGCCCAAAACGATTACTGTCAACTCGATTACTACTTTATAATCATCTCTAACTGTCATAGATTTATTCACAGATGAGAGAAAGACTACAGTTGAAACTTAAAACTTTTTAACGTCTTTTTTCAGTTCTAAATCCTGAAAGTTTATCTGTGCTATTCTTCTTCAAACGGCTTTAAGTCTGTTGAAGAGAGAAACTTCTGTGAAACATGAGGGTCCATAGCACAAATTAAGTAACTTTGCCAATATAAATAGCATGATATGGTGTCAGCAGGCTAGCCATAATAGGTCACGTCCTATTTTTTCTCCAAATTAATGCATGCCTCTTATACACAACCAATAGTATTCGTACCAACTCGTAGTATCAAAACTTTGTCCAAATTTAATTCTCAACTTGCCATTGTCTAGCATAAAAACAGTTTTTTGAAATATATTTCGTTGTTCTTCCACCACTCAACTTTGAGACACTAAGAAGTTTTTCAATACCATCTCTCGAAACATATAAAGACAAACGGTCAGTCTTTCTTTATCCAAAAGATTTTGGCAGAAGTTTGCCCTTCCAATGAAGGGCTATAGGGCAGTCAGATTTGAATTTACCCATTGCTTGAATCAGCGTATTCTTTTTTAGCTTTTTTTCTTGATTTTTGACTCCTCTTTAAAGAGGAAACGTTCGAGGAACATGGCCCAAAGCTGTGACTACTGGAACAATCAAACGAAGTGCTTCACGATCACGATCAGACGGTGTTTTTGATAATATGGATGTTGCCAGATACAGTAGATAACTGTTGCCAAACTATATTGCATGTATTTAAAACCAATAAAAACTTTTTTTTTAATGTAGACATGCGTTCTTATCAGCATAAAACTCGAAAATTATGCGAAATTACAAAAAAGTACAAAAATAAATGGTCATTGAGCGCCACCTTCTTATAGGAGTAGGAAGCTAAAATTTTAGGAGAATAATACTATGAGTAAATGTAAAAAAATTAGGGGGTGTCTTGGTCTGTAGCTGAAAAAAGTTTTTTGAACCACCCTATTGTACCAAATATCAGACTTGTGACTACATTGGAAGTGGACATTCGAATACCCCTCGTTTGAAAGTGGACCCCTTTTCGACCCTTTAAAATTGGTTGATCGAGATCGGAATAGCTTACTTTTTCTATGTTTGTCACTGTTGACGTTTGCACCAATTTTCAGGATTGTGACCATATGGGAAGTGGGAGAATTAGTGATGAGTGAGTGAGTCAGTGAGGTTTTTTCCTTATACGTATATAGAGAGAAAATCCCAAGTTACAGTTGGGATTACCGCCACGATCGGGAGGCTTGAGTACAGAGAAATGTTTTTTTTTTTGATTTTTTGGTTTTTTTTAGCACTTCATCCCCTGTACGTAATTACCTTCACATCTTACCTCTGGTTTTAAGCCAAGCATGAGAGCAAATTCCATATTCAACTCAACGAAGTATAGCTCGTAATCCGGGATGTCCTTGGCTCGTCTCGTCTCGTTGCTGCTGCCGTAAGCCAACAGATTCACCATGTAGGGAGACGCGTACAATCCTACGCACAAATAAAAGTTAGATATTTAGTTTGAAATACATATTGTTACAAATTTCTGTATATTTGTAAATATTTCGTAGTATTAGTTACTTAAAAAGAAAAATTTCAGTACATTTTGCATAAGGCAGTGCAACAGTTCGTCTTTACTTCGTTTTCCTGCATTGCGTCTCTTATAGCTTGAAAACGAGTTCTTCAAGGATAATGCTGGAAAGCGAGTTTTACAAGGAGAAGGCCATTTAACATTATGGTTAATGGCAATATCGCCAAGTTGGCGCCGGTTTTGGCGACTAATTTTGATCGCCAAATTTGGCGAGAAATCGCCAAATGTTGCCAAACTTGGCGACATTTTTGGTCTCCATGTACCTGTATAGGGTTTTTGGACTGCGATCTAGAAAATTCTCCAAATGTCTATTTCTAGAAGATTCACGAAGGTTTAACTTTCCTATATAAGGCCGACCAAGAGTTACTGAGTTAGTTGTCTCTCAGCGAGCATTCAGAGAGTTCAGAAAGCGAACTGTATTGCATTGTCTTTTGCGACGAATTTATCAGTTGTGTTTTAACTGCTGTTTTGTGCTCTATTGTTGTGTAAATAGCTGTATTGAGTCTATTAGAACGAGAAGTTCTGGCGTTGTAAAAGAATCTGCGAAGAGTTATATCGGAATAAATTTCTGCAAGTTTTGATCTGCTTTGACTTCAAGTCTTTCGAACCCATCCTCGTAACAATATTTTTAAAAAATAATTACATCATCATAAAATTAAAAATAAATTGTTAGAAATAGAAACTTCCAGATACTTTCTTATTTGTGCAAGAAACTAAAATGTTTTAAGTAGGCTAAACTCCAACTTAACTTGACATCACTGGACGATAGATTTTCACCATGCTCATAGGCAATTAATCCATTTTAGCGGAGTGAAGACATAATTCTCGCCAAACCTTATAGCCTTTTGTTCTCTACAGGGTTGCTGGACTGAATTTCCTAGGCTGATTTTTTCTTGTGGGACGGGAAAAGAATGAAAAGGGAATGGGGTGATACAGTATTCCTGCAAATCCCGTTTATCGAACAAAAGGCTGTATGGTATGACGAGCATTATGCTTTTACGCTGCCAATATGGATAAATTGCCTATGAGCACTGTGACGATCTACCGTCTAGTGATGTCAAGTTAAGTTGAAGTTTAGTATAGTAAGGATCATTCCCTATACTCGCTGTGCTAGAATCTTCTATCCCAGTGCATTTAGAAACTATTTTGTATGAAACCTTGATATTTAGTGAGTAGGTACGAAAATGATCACTTAATGAAATGACATAAATTAAAAAATCAAAAGTAGCGTTTAATATATTTCATTTTATGTTTGAAATTTTTACGTCAATGCATAAATGCAATGGCCCCATCTGGTTTTGTCATTTACTATTTTAACTTTAATTAATAATAGATAGACATTAAATGAAAAAAAAATGTGTCATTTCATTAAGTGAGCTTTTTTGTACCTACTCACCAAATTTCAGCGTTTTAGAGAGAGTAGTTTCTAAATGCACTGGGCTAAAAGATTTTAACATAACGCATATGGAGAAAGATCCTTACTATTACTTCCTCGCGATATGTAATATTATTGTCTAATGAAAGAATAGCATTCGGTTAAAAAAATAGATTTTTTTTTTCTTTTTTTTATTTCTCCACATTTTGGAACATTCTTAGTCCAAAAAAGTGGCCTAGAAAAAAATTCTGTTTGTGGTCAATATAACTCTCGAACGGATTGATATGCGATGTTCAAGTTTTGTGTATTGGTAAGAGAGATTGCCATGATACCTGTCATTAAGGTTTTCGTCAAAATTGCGCATGCGCATAAGGTATAAAAACCATTTGAGAAAAAATCATGTTTTTCAATGATTGCTAAAAAAAAAGTCTTTAATGATTTTGATTAAAATCCCTGTAGTAATGCCTCTTAAGGTGTTTTAAACATCCCCACTTTCGAAATACGATAAAAGTGTAGAAAGTTGAAAAAAAATTCTTTAACAGAGAGTTCTCTTCTCTTAAGCATTGATCATCAATGACCAAGGACTGTTTCTCTTCTGCTTCACTCACAAGAAAGGATAATGTAAGAATTATCGAAAAATATATCGCAAAAATTCACCTTTTTTTTCTCCCATGTAACATTTTATGCCACAAATATCGTTAAACTGGCATTTTTTTTTAAATGAAAGAAAATATGTAAACTGTAAATAACACCGTGCCACGACACATTTAAATGCAGTGACCAGTATAGTATATATGACCAGTATGTTATGAGATGTTCTATATGCCTTGTTTTTTTTCTTTAATTAGCCATGATATCTAAGCGAATCGTTCGATACATTCCAATTCTAAACTAGAAGTGTGGAACACCGCACAGCTTTCAATTACACTATAATATTGTATTGGTCATTGCATTAAAATGTATGGTGTTATGTACTGTTTTCATGTTTTTACTCATCTAAATAAAAATGACCTGTTTTTGGCGATATTTTTGCAATAGTTTTGAAATATTTAAAAAAAAAAAAAACCTGCCATAATGGCTAGGAGGGCGCTGTTACTGGGTAGACCTTTTCTGTGTGTGAAACAGAAAAAGAAAAAAAAATCAATCTTTGCTGAGCGGTGTTCAAGGCGGAGAGCTCTGTATTAAAAGCACTCGTTTTTCAATGTTGTGTACTTTTACCGTATTTCTACTGAAATTTCGAAGGTGGGGACGATTAGGATACCTCAACAGGCATTTAGCAAATTCTGAATAACATGGTTTTTTCATGATTTCAACATTATGAAGTAAAAACTTTAACGTTAGGTCCCGTGGCCTCCACCGACCCGCACACAAAATTTGATCATTGAAGGTCAATTTGTTCGGGAGCTATGCAGATCACTTACTCACTGACGTACAGGTCCCGTGTCCTCCACCAACCCGCACACAAAATTTGATCATCGAAGGTCAATTTGTTCGGGAGCTATGCAGATCACTTACTCACTGACGTACAGGTCCCTTGTCTTCCACCGACCCACACACAAAATTTGATCATTGAAGGTCAATTTGTTCGGGAGCTATGCAGATCACTTACTCACTGACGTACAGGTCCCGTGTCCTCCACCGACCCGCACACAAAATTTGATCATCGAAGGTCAATTTGTTCGGGAGCTATACAGATCACTTACTCACTGACATACAGGTCCCTTGTCTTCCACCGACCCACACACAAAATTTGATCATTGAAGGTCAATTTGTTCGGGAGCTATGCAGATCACTTACTCACTGACGTACAGGTCCCGTGTCCTCCACCGACCCGCACACAAAATTTGATCATCGAAGGTCAATTTGTTCGGTAGCTATGCAGATCACTTACTCACTGACGTACAGGTCCCTTGTCTTCCACCGACCCACACACAAAATTTGATCATCGAAGGTCAATTTGTTCGGGAGCTATGCAGATCACTTACTCACTGACGTACAGGTCCCGTGTCCTCCACCGACCCGCACACAAAATTTGATCATCGAAGGTCAATTTGTTCGGGAGCTATGCAGATCACTTACTCACTGACGTACAGGTCCCTTGTCTTCCACCGACCCGCACACAAAATTTGATCATCGAAGGTCAATTTGTTCGGGAGCTATGCAGATCACTTACTCACTGACGTACAGGTCCCTTGTCCTCCACCGACCCGCACACAAAATTTGATCATCGAAGGTCAATTTGTTCGGGAGCTATGCAGATCACTTACTCACTGACGTACAGGTCCCGTGTCCTCCACCGACCCGCACACAAAATTTGATCATCGAAGGTCAATTTGTTCGGGAGCTATGCAGATCACTTACTCACTGACGTACAGGTCCCTTGTCTTCCACCGACCCGCACACAAAATTTGATCATCGAAGGTCAATTTGTTCGGGAGCTATGCAGATCACTTACTCACTGACGTACAGGTCCCGTGTTCTCCACCGACCCGCACACAAAATTTGATCATCGAAGGTCAATTTGTTCGGGAGCTATGCAGATCACTTACTCACTGACGTACAGGTCCCGTGTCCTCCACCGACCCGCACACAAAATTTGATCATCGAAGGTCAATTTGTTCGGGAGCTATACAACAGATCACTTACTCACTGACGTACAGGTCCCGTGTCCTCCACCGACCCACACACAAAATTTGATCATCGTAGGTCAATTTGTTCGGGAGCTATGCAGATCACTTACTCACTGACATACAGACACACAAACATACATTTTTTTTTCCATACCTCCTTTTTGGAATCGGGATGTTCCAAATCGTAGAGAAATGCAAAAAATAAATAAATAAAAACGAATGCTATACTTTTAGTACCCTATGTACACATAAGGGCAATAGAAAGTAATAAATTTCAAATTTCAATAAGACAGCAGGAGGTCCGTTGCGTTCCTTCATAGCCTACCTTTTCGTTTCGAAAGGTAAAGCTCGATGTTTTTAGGGTCAGTCAGTTGGGGGATCGGCTTCTTTAGTGTGTAGACCAGGAACCCCCCGACGTGGTCTTGAAGGTTGCCCCCGACTGGAAGATCGGCAACCACAGAAATCTGCAAAGGAAATTTCAAGAATACATAACTAAAGACTTAGGCCATTATTATGCACAGCTACTCCTGTGGTAAACGCGAGCCACAGAAAAAACGCCTACTTCTTCGCAAGTACTACAGTCTGTTACAGGACAAGGCTGTCTCTTCAACTCTGTTCCATCTGACTCCATTCGGCGCAATAGCTCTCCATTGGTTTATTCTCGTCTGTTCTAGGTCTTTTTCAACACTATCAACCCATCTGGTGCGTGGTTGTCCCCTTCGTCGTTTGCTCTCTATATTTGATAATGTAATTTTTTTTTTGGTTGAGGAGGCATTATCATATCTACATATACATGCCCCAGCCATCTAATTCGAGACGCTTTTGCAATTTTCACTATATCGGGTTCGTCATATTACTTTCAATTACCCATATGCATATATAGGGTTATGAAAGTATACCATTCGGTAAAAAAAAAAAAAAAAATCAATTTTTTGTTGTTGTTGTTGCATTTCTTCACGTTTTGGAACGACCGACCAAACGGTATAGTGGTTAGGGTGCTAGCTTGTAGACCGCGAGGTTGCGGGTTAGAGTCCCGTGTTAGGAATGGGTGTTTGTAAGTGTATGTTGGCTTGTCAAATGACGAATGTTACGGCGCATTATAGTCCTCGTGTTGCTGACGGCGCCAGATAATCTGAAAAAACAACCACGTTTTGGAACAACCTGATTTCAAAAGAGTGATCTAGAAAAAATGTGTGTCTGTGTGTGTGTGTATGTTTGTATGTGTGTCTGTGTGTATGTGGTCAGCATAACTCACGAACAAATTGACCTACGATGTTCAAATTTGGTGTGCAAGTTGGTGATGGCACAGGGACCTACCATTGTTTTCGTAAAAATCGCGCGTGCCCATAAGGTAGCTGCCATTGAAAAAATCATGTTTTTCAGTAATTGCTAAAAAACGGCGATTACGATTTTGTCCAAAATTGCTGTGGTAATGCCTCTTAGGTGTTTTAAACATCTCAACCTCCGAAATTCCTGTAAAAATGCTCTAATGGCGTAAAAAGTTGAAAAACGAATACATTTAACACAGAGTTCTATTTCCTGGAGCATACTTCATCAACGATCATTTTTTCTCCTTTCCTCAGTTTCACTTATTAGAAAGGATAATATAAGAATTATTGAAAAGTATATCTCTTAAAATTATATATTTGGAAAAGTTTTTTTTTTTTTTTTTTTTTTTTTTTAAGTCATACAAAAATTATGACCAAACTGGCCTTTTTTTAAAAAAATGAATGATGAAAGTATAAAAACTGTAGATGATACAAATACATGTCAGTATTATAGAGTAATTGAAAGTTGTGCGATGTTCCACATCCCTAGTGTTTTATAGGTTTTATGATTAAATGCGATTCTTTATTCGTTATTTTGTTTTATTGGTCCACAAATTTTCCTTCAAATTTTTCTTTCAAATATCTTTGTTCAGTTGCCTAGCATTCACTCCCATTAAGAGCAACAGATTAATGTCATATATTGGCTTATTTTTTTGTTTTAGTGCTGATTAATTTAAGTTGGTTTCTAAGACCATAGAAACATGTATTGGTCATGGATAGTCTGATTTTTATATTGATTTTTATGTCATAACAGCTTAACTGGTCACTGTTGTATATAATAAGCTCCACATGAATGCATGTTTTGTTTGAGGTCTGAGCATTTGGTGTGCGGTTTAGTGGTGGCAATGGGACCTAGCATTAAGGTTTTCGTCAAAATCGCTCATGCGTATAAGGCTGAAATCATGAAAATATGATGTTTTTCAAGAATTGCTAAAAACAGCTCTAACGATGTTGTTCAAAATATTTGTTCTAATGCCTCTAAAGGTGTTCTAATCGTACCCACCACCGAAATTTCCGTAGAAAGGCGATAAAAGCCTCAAAAGTTGAAAAGCGAGACTGTTAACATAGAGCTTTCTGCCAGTGGCGGCTGTACAGCAAGTACAGCCGGGTTGCATCTAAATTATTAGTTTAAATTTGAAATTTACTAATTGGAGTCAACTTCGATTATTTTCTTAATTTTCTTAAATGTTGATTAGAATCGCAAATGAAGATGGAATTTCTATGGTAAGTAAAAAATCTCCGATAATTGCGCAATGCACAATTGAGGAAAAACTAATTGTGTGGAATTCAATTGCATTATATTACTGATGTGGATTTGTGTCATTTACCGTTTTCATATTTTCATCATTCATTAAAGAAAAAATGGCCAGTTTGGTGATATTTTTTGGAGATAATTCTTATACGCGTCTTAAAAAAACCAACCTTCGCCAAAATGAGGATGTTGGCGATATTTATTTCGATAATTCATACATAATCCTTTCTTATAAGTGAAACTGCGGAGAGTAGACAAAAACGATCGTCGATGAGCTATGCTCAAGGATGGAGAAATCTGTGTTGAAGGCATTCACTTTTCCACTTTTTTCCTCCATTAAAGCAGTGTTACGGGAATTTCGGAGGTGGGGGATGTTAAGAACACATTAAGAGGCCTTCACAGCGATTTTGAACAAAATCGTTAGAGCCATTTCTTAGCAATTACTGAAAAATGATTTTTTCAATGACAGCTACCTTATGCGCATGTGCGATTTTGACGAAAACCTTAATGGGAGGTGTTCACCAACCTGCACACCAAATTTGAACATCGTAGGTCAATTTGTTCGGGAGTTATGCTGACTACGTACACATAGACAGACATTTTTTCTAGATCACTTTTTTGAGATCAGAATGTTCCAAAACGTAGAGAAATAATAATAAAAAAAAAAAATTAAAAAAAAATTGATTTTTTTTTTTACCGACCACTATACTTTTATTATAGCCCGAGAGGCGACTGCAATTTTTGGACCCCATCATACATCATTCTGAATTTTTTATAGAAATTGGAGAAAAGTTAGTAGAATACGAATCCACTGGTCTGCCGAGGCAAAAATGGCCGAAACTGATCAAAAATCGACTTGGAATGAATTGAACTAAAATCCTATTGCCAAATATGTCATAACTTGCCAAAAAGAGAACACACTTTTTCGTCTGGCAAACCTCTGCATTTTGATTTTCAATGAGAAAAGGCGCAAACGATTTCTGATCTCTGGCTTGGAAAACTTGTATCATTTAAAAGTAAGCTAAATTGGCGACATCAGTTACGTCATCAGTCATGTAATGTATATTGCCAATTTGGCTCATTTGGGAAAAATGCAAGTAAGCCATAGCCACACATCCGAATCGTCTGCAACCTTCTTAATACAAAATTAAAGAGTGAGGGTTACCAAATTAAAAAAAAATGCTCATTATTTGGCAAGTTATGGCGGATTTGCCAATCGGATTTTAGTTCAACTCATTCCAAGTCGATTTTTGACCAGTTTCGGCCATTTTTGCCACGGCAGACCAGTGGATTCGTAATCTACTAACTTTTCTCCAATTTCTTTAAAAAATTCAGAATGATGTTCGATGAGGTCCAAAAATTGCAGTCGCCTCTCACTTTATTACCCTATGTACTGGGTGTCCCAAAAATGACCGTCAATTTGAAAAATCAATTAAAAAAGAACGGATGGCGATAGAAATGTACGGTTTGCTGCATTCCGCTTAAGTAAGCAGGAAATTTATTCTCACCAATTTTCAAAATTAGTTACAAAGTTCGTCAGCAGATGGCGATGGTGACTAGGAAAACTACAATACAATGTTTTCAAAATAACCACCATTTGCAGCAACAACGTGGCGCAGTCTGAGACTAACTGTGGTCCAGGTGATGAAAATACAAAACAATAAAAATACGCTGTTCTAGCGAATAAATCATTTTCGAAGAATACACTAGGATGTACAAATAATACTGATCTCAATGATCAGAATGCGTACAGAATAGCAGCGCCATATACTGACGAGCTTTGCAACTAACTTTGAAAATTGGTGAGAATAAATTCTCTGGTTAGTTAAGCATAATGCAGAAAACTGTACATTTTTATCGCCTTCCGTTTTTTTTTTTTTTTTTTTAATTGATTTTTCAAATCGATGGTTATTTTTGGGACACCCGGTATTACATATGGGCAATTGAAAGCAAAATACCCTGCTTAAACCAACTAAATCTGTCGATGGTTGAGCGAGTACAGCCAGAGAGTGAAGGTTCCGAAAAGTCTGCATCATTGCCATGGAAACAACTGTTAGCATGGAATCTCCCTCCATGCTAAATCTATGTGGCGTAATACCAAATGCAGCTCTTACGAAATTCGTGATTTCGGCTTTACTTGTAAATTCGACGTACTAATTGGCTTGTGTGTTGGGAGAGAAACGAGGATTTATTAGAATTTTCTTCACCAAACGGAAAAAATTTCCATGATAAGTTACACACGTGTTTCCCTGTTACTTCTCAAGTTAATACTAAAACTTATAATTGAACCATTTCCAAACATGGAGCCCCGTTATAAGCAAGTTTTTTTTTCTTCCTTTCTCATATCATTTTGTAAATATTGAAAGGAAACTTTGAGTTTAAGTAATTAAGATTATAGAATTTCCATTCATTAATAATAAATATGGGAAGTGAGAGTGGGGGGGGGGGAGTTCTGTTCCGGCTGCACTGACATTTTCAACCCCGGGCCGCCATTGCTCTCCATCCTTGAGCATCACTCATCAACGATCGATTTTTTTCTGTTTCACGAGCAAGAAAGCACAATGTAAATTGCCTATTAAATAACAATTTTGCCATTTTGGCGGTTTTTTTTTGCCCATGTAAAAATTATTTCCAAAAAATATCGCCAAGCTGACAACTTTTATTTGAATGAGTGAAAATATGAAAGCTGTAAATAACACCACAACACATTTGAATGGAATGACCTATATTATAGTGTAATTGAAAGTTGTGCGGTGTTCCACTCCCCTAGTTTTAATTAATTTTTCAAACAAAAACCATTTCAAAATGTTCAATTGCAATTAAACTCTTCGACGGAAGTGGAGATAGCTTAGGTAAGTTATGTTAGTAAATCATTTATCAGTTTTGGCTTTGTGGAAAGGGGGAAAAAGGATAATCATACACAAAACTAGGGGTGTGGAACATCGCAGAACTTTCAGTTATATTACAATACTTTCGTGGATTATGGTGTTATTGGCCATTTTTAAATTTTCACTCATTTAAAAAAACGACAAGTTTGGCGATATTTTTGGCGATAATTCTTATATGGACTTTTTAAAATGTCTGCGAAGTGGCGAATTTCGTGATATTCTTTTCGATTATTCTTGCATTATATTTTCTTGTAAGTGTAACAGAGAAGAGGAGAAAGACGGTTGTTAACGGGCTATGCTCAAGGGAAGAGAACTCTGCGTTGAAGACATTCGTTTTTCAACATTTTACGCCACATTTTTAAGGGAATTTCGAAGGTGGGGATATTTAGAGGCATTACCACAGCGATTTTGATCGAAATCGTTAGAGCCGTTTTTTTAGTAATTGCTGAAAAACATGATATTTTTCACTGGCAGCTTATAGGCGTGCGTAATTTTGACGAAAACCTTAATGGCAGGTCTCATGGACACCAGTAACCTGTACTCAAAATTTGAGCATCGTAGGCCAATCCGTTCGGGAAACATTTTCGTGACCACTTTTTTGAAGTCAGGATATTCCAAAACGTGACAAAATGCAAAGAGAGAAAAAAAAAAAAAAAAAATTGATCGAAAACAATACGTTCATTACCCTTTATTAACATATGGGTATTTGAAAATCAAAAACCTTCTAGAATTATTTTATTAAGATTTTACCGAAAATAATAATTTCTATAACATTCACGAGTTAGAATAATTTTTAAATTTCATGTATCTAATTACTTTCAATTACCCATATATACATAGGGTAATGAAACTATAGCATTCTGTCAAAAAAAAGTTTCGGCATTTTTGCATTTCACTACATTTTGGAACATCCTGATCTCAAAAAATTTGTCTAGAGAAAATGTCTGTCTACGCGTGTCTGCTGTCAGCATAACTCCCGGACAAATTGACCTACAATGTTCAAATTTGGTGTGCGGGTAGGTGATGGCCATGGTGCCTACCATTAAGGTTTTCATCAAAATCGCTCATGCGCATTAGGCACTTGCCATTGAAGAAACGTGTTTTTCAATGATTTCTAATAAACGGCTCTAACGATTTATATCAAAATCCCTGTGGTAATGCCTCTTAAGGTACTCTAACCATCTCCATTTCTGAAATTCCGGTAGAAATGCGATAAAGGCACTCGTTTTTCAACTTTTTTAAAACTTTTAACTCAGAGCTCTCTGCCCTTGAGCACCGCCAATCAACGATTGATTATTTACTGTTACATGCTCAAAAATGGACAATGTATTGTCTATCGATCAAAATCGATAATTTCGTCACCTTGGCTTTTTTTTTTCTTTTGTCCATGTAAAAGTTATTGCCAAAAATATCGCCAAATTTGGCCATTTTTATCTTTTTGAGTGAAAATATGGAAACGGTAAATGATAGAGATCGGAAATATCGATCAAAATAAATATCGATACTATATCGTTGCATAGGAAAAAATATCGATAAAATATCGATATATGATTTTTTATTTTTAATTTGATTTTCAATTTTGTTAGAAACAAAGTTTCTCGGGGCAAATTTCTACTTTTCATGATTGCTTTTTTGTAAGGTGACTACTTTTTCAACTGAAATGGATCTATTACCAAAAAAAAAGTTATATTTTCGCTAAATTGGTGCAGGTATTTTAAGAAAAATTTAGATAATTTTCAATACCGTTTAATTGTATGGCAAAATATTGAATATTGGTGGCATTTTAACTGTCCCTCAGCCAAGTTCAAACTTTAGTTTTGAAGTTTTTGAAAAGGGAATAAAGAAAATCGAAAAAACACATGGAACTACAAAACACTCATCAAAAAACTAAAAATGTTTGAAAATATCGATATATCGTTGACTTTTATCGATATTTTTTTAGAAATATCGATAAAAATATCGTCGTATCGGAATAAATAAAATCGAAAAAACACATGGAACTACAAAACACTCATCAAAAAACTAAAAATGTTTGAAAATATCGATATATCGTTGACTTTTATCGATATTTTTTTAGAAATATCGATAAAAATATCGTCATATCGATATCTCGCCGACCTCTAGTAAATGACACCCTAAATTTTAATGCAATTGAAAGTTGTGCGATGTTCCTCACCCCTAGTTTTTTTGTTGTTCAATGATCAGTTCCCATTTGACTAGTTTCGGGTAGTAATAATTTGAATGAACTTACGTTGTGTCGTAAGAGTTCATTTTTCGGACCAATCCCGGACAACATAAGCAGCTTTGGCGTGTTGACGGCTCCCGCCGAAACGATCACTTCTCGTCTCGCTCGAACGAGACGAGTAGTGAATGACTCGACGAATTCGACCCCCGTAGCGACGTTGCCATCGATATTTATCTGGAATACAAGTTTTGATTCAATGCATGAAAGCTTGTAAATGCCATATCTATCAAAAAAAAAAAAAAAAAAACTCTAGTCCAAGACAACCTATCCTGACCTTACGGAATACGCTGTAGGATGTATCCTTCCGCTTAAAAGATATAGTTCTGGACAAATCATAACTTTTATAGTAATATTGATAACCTGCGCATACAGTTATGAACTAAACTTAAATATATGTTGATAAAAAAGGAAAATAAGCGCTTTTAAATTTTAATTTTACTTAATACTTTACTTTTCTTACCATGGTTATTATAAGAGTTTTAACGAATCATATGGCTTTGACCGAGCTATTTCATAGCGTCACTCAATTGTCGAGTCACTATTGGCTAACACTGTCTCAGTTTAAAACGTCAGATGTAGAGATTATTGCTCAGCCAATCAGGGCGTAGTAAAACCGGATCGCACATCACTGTAGCGTATTTAAAGAGGTCAGGATAAGTTGTCTTGGATTGTAAGCAATTTGTCGGTAGACACTTTTTGTGGTAAGATCCAAACGATCAGTAACCAGAATCGCAACATTTTTAAAGAGCTGCCAAATAAATAAATATATAAATAAATAAATGAACGAATGAATAATTAAAATAGCCTAACAGTTTTTAACTACAAATATTGCTATGCCATTTATATGGTATAAAAATTGTAAAAAAATTTATATAACTATGGTATAAAAATCATGGCAGGTTCACCTGATAGCTAAGGGGTGAGCACTTATGGGGTTAGACCTTAGGCATGGATGCTCGTTGTGGTTCGGAATCCACGTTAAGCTGCAGGTCCCGCCTGATTAGCCGTCATTGTGCACAAAAATAGGTCGTTGAGCATACAAACCAAACACCAAACATACCCCGTTTTGTCAAAGCCATTCATGTCAGAACGGACCAAAATCTCGTTTATCCAATGTCCAACTAAGTTGAACCACGGGTACACTAGATCACGTTCTCACAAGTTCACTTATAAGGCTACTGCAATCGCTTAAAAAACACGGAATCGGCAGGTGGCGCTGAATGCCCACTCCACTTTATCAATGCCAACTCCACTTTTTTAAACAGTGGCCGATCGGTATAAAAAATATAATTTTAATAGTTTCAAGAATGAAATAGATATTCTAGAAATGAAAATGTTTAGGCTTTTTTTTTTTTTTTTTTTTTTTTTTTAATTTTTTATAAAGTGACTACAGTTTAATCTATGATTCATGCAACAGAGAGATTTACATTGACACAAAACGCTAGATTAGGTTAAAGTTTTCTTACTTATAATACTTCTTTTTAGAAAAAAATTCGTGAAAGTATTCAATAATAAACTTGTTTTAACAAATAAGCTATGTAATTGAAAGAAATTATCTAAAATAATAAAACAAGGTGTGTATCTGTCTGTCTGTGGCTCTATAGAGACCTACTTAAAATTGGAGTATTGCTCTGAAATTTTCAGCGTAAGTAGTTTTAGCCTTCTAATAGTATACATGGCAAACATAACGTTAAAATTTTAATTAGTTCCTTTTTAAAAATTTTTTTATTACAAAGTGACTTAAAACAGAGATACAACTCTAAGATTTTCAACATAAGTAGTTTTAGCCATCTAATTGGACTTTTGAAAAACAGAATGTTGAAGTTTTAATTAGTTATTTTTTAATTAATTTTGTTAATTAATATATATTTTACAAAACAATTTCTAATAAGGGTACAGCTTTGAAATTTTCTACATAAGTCGTTGTGGCCTTCTAATTGAATTTTTGAAAAACAAAATTTTCAAATATTTTTTTTTATCAATTAAAAAATATTTTGCAAAATGAATTCTAATTGCGCTACATTTCTGAAATTTTTTACACAAATAGTTTTGGCCTTCTAATTGGACTTTTGACAAACAGAAAATTAAAATTTTAATTTGTTTTTTAATGAATTTTTAATTAATATTTTCACAAAAAGCGACTTTTAATAAGCCTGAAGCTCTGAAAGTTTCAACATAAGTAGTTTTGGCCATCTTATTTTACTTTTTACAAACATCACGTGCTAAAATATTTTTAAAGGGGTGTTGTATTATAGTTATTAACGGGAATTATATTTTTATTGTTTCTCGACAAAGAAGGGGCTTCTAATATTAAGGCTTCACGTAGCAATTAGTTTTTAAGTGTGTGAAGCGACCTTACGCTTACGCAGCAGTGAACCTTTCAGCAAGCGAAGCGAGCCTGTGCTTGCATAACAATGGAACTTTCAACGAGTGAAGTAAGCCTGTGTTTATGTGTCAATGAACTTTTCAGCGAACGAAGCGAGCTCGATTTTGCGTAGCGATGAACCTTCCTGCGAGCGAAGCGCCAGAAACTGGGACCTTTACACGACTGACAGATTTCCTCAAAGCGAGGCCTCATAGCTAGCTAAAATATTGCATATGTTAAAATTTCGCGGCGAAGCACGGGTATTCAGCTAGTCTATAATAATAAAACAAGCCGTGTGTCTATCTGTCTGTCTGTGGATCTATAGAAACCTACTTAAAATTGGAGTAGAGTTCTGAAAATTTCAACATCAGAAGTTTTGGTTTTCTTAATTTATATATGTCAAACAGAATGTTAAAATTTTAATTAGTTCTTTTTTAATTAATTTATTTTTTACAAAGGTACTTCAAATAGAGATATAGCTCTGAAATTTTCAACATAAGGAGTTTTGGCCTTCTAATTGATCTTTTGAAAAAATGAATTTTAAATTTTTATTTAGCTCTTTTTTAATTAATTTTTTTAATTAATTAAAGTATTTTACAAAATGATTTCTAATAAGGCTACAGCTCTAAAATTTTCAACATAAGTAGTTTTGACCTTCTAATTTTGCTTTTTACAAACATCACGTGTTAAAATATATTCTTAAAGGGGTGTTGTATTATATTTATTAACGGGGAATTTTTTTTATTGTTTCTCGACAAGGGAGAGGCTTCTAATATTAAGGCGTTACGTAGCAATTAGTTTTTAGTGTGTGAAGAGACCTTACACTTACGCAGCAATGAACCTTTCATCGAGCAAAGCGAGCTCATGTTTGCATAGCAATGAACCTTTCAACGAGTTAAGTAAGCCTCAGCTTATGTGTCAATGACTTTTTCAGCGAGCGAAAAGAGCTCGATTTTGCATTGCGGTGAACATTCCTGCGAGCGAAACGCCAAAATTTGGGGCCTATACACCAATGACGGATTTCCGCAAACGCGGGGCCTCATAGCTGGCTAAAATATTGCACTTGGTAAAATTTCGTGGCGAAGCACGGGTATTCAGCTAGTTTTAAATAAAAAAATAAACCAACGATATAACATTATCTAATAAATTGGCACATTAATTCGTTTCAATAAAGTTTGGAATTTGCAAATGTAAGTAAAATATCGCACGCAGCACTATCAGCATAGAGTGAGTGGAGGTTAAATTTACACGACTTTTCAGCCATTAAGCTGAGCCCAATGTGCACTCTGCAGGCAATTCATTCCAGACTGTGGCCGACCAAACGGTATAGTGGTTAGCGTGCTAGCTTCTAGACCGCGAGGTTGCGGGTTCCGAGTCCCGTGTTAGGCATGGGTGTTTGTAAATGTATGTTGGCTTGTCTAATGACTACTGTTTCGACGCATTATAGCCCTCGTGTTGCTGACGGCGCCAGATAATCTGAAAACAACCAACCATTCCAGACTGTGTTAAAAAATGTGATTGTGGAAACCGTAAAAGTGAACTTGTTTTGAACGAGATCAAGTGTAGTCGTAGTTGAACATTAGATAAGTCGAATTTGGTCCGTTCTGGCATGTATGGTTGCACAAAAACGGATTAGATACGTCAAAAATCTAATTGTTGGATGGTTCGTTCTGGCTCTCAATGCTTCATGTTATTTCTGATAGTTTTCAGCAATTTTGTTGAAAATATCTAATCCACTAAACAGTCCGTTTCACAGATTTCATCAAGAATTAAAAATAGAATTCTTATCCTCACTAGTTTAAATAAAAAGTCGAAATGGGTGTGTACCTTTGTCACCATTGCATTGACAACGATGTCTAAGTTGGTCCTGTTCTCTGCCGGTACCAGATACGCCTTGGCTGTGCTACATCTCTGTCCGTTGCGGATTGTCATTAGTGGATCGTAGAATCCTGAAAGAAAATATGCCATGGACAATTCTCGCATTTTAAAAAATAAATAAACTATTCAATTCTAAATGTTTCGAAAAGGCCATAAATAAAAAAATTTCTGCTCATTACACTTTTTCTTTTTTTTAATTTGCAATCAAAGTTCCCCTGTTAGGCATTGGCAAGAAAATGATTCATTCGGCTGGAATTGAATGTGACGTCACTTGATCTCAAACAACTTGGCTTGAAATGCAGCAACGAAAACCAGTTTTGCAAGTTTCTCGCAAATCGTCCCAACCTGTACGGGATATGGTAACTGTCTTCCGAACGACGCTAACTATTTGGCAGAAACCTCCCGATAACCATAGAAACGGAGGGAAGTCATAGCTATAGTTTAGTATTTTGATAGGACTGGTTTGGTTCGGTTTCGGTGCATTTTCTTTTATTAATATTTAAATAACTAATTTTTTAAAGATTTTTTTGTTTGAATATTTGGAATCACTAAAAAATTCTTCATAAATATAAACCAATTTCATTCGTTTTTAACAAATCCGGGAATTGTCCATTGGTCCCCATTAGCGGAGATCACAATTGGCGGTACTTTGATTCCAATACTGTGCCATATCCACAAACTAATTGGAGAAAAGGTGAAAGTGGGGGAAACTTTAATGTTAAGATTACGTCTGTCTAATACAAGGGTTGTCTGAAAAGTTTTGAGCCTCAGCATGTAGATGGCAGCCTCCATCGACAAAAGTTTAGGAATGTATTCGGGCATTCGTTGAAAGGTATTCCTTAAAATTCGAGCCGTTTTTGACGCTCATTTGCGGTTTGACAGTCGTTTGAGTAAGACCTAGTGCATATTTTTGTGAAAATGGAAAAATTCGACGGATTCCTAATCTACTCACTTTTCTCCAACCTCCATAAAAAATTCAGAGTGATGTTCGATGGGGTCCAAAAATTGCAGTCGCCTCTCGGACTAAAATGTTTGCTCCATTCCTCATTGGAAACTAAAGAACGGTGGGTTGCTAATTAAAAAACCATGCTCATTATTTGGTAAGTTTGGCAATGGACAATTCCCGCATTTTTTAATAACGTGTGAAATTAGTTTATATTTATGAAGAATTTCTTTCTAAATCCAAATATTCAAACAAAAGTTCTTCAAAAAAATGAGTTAGTTATATATTAAGAAAAGAAAATACTCAGAAACCCCCCGTCCGATCGCAATCCAATCAAAACGATCCTCTATAGCAGCGACGACACGTCATCGTTCCGTTATCGTGAGATTTCTGCCAAATAGTTGGTGTGTGTTTGGTAGACAACTGCAATATTACGTATCGGTTGGTGCGATCTGCGAGAAACTTACAAAACTGGTTTCCGCTGCTGCGTTTCAAGCCAAGTTGTTTCAGATGAAGGGACGTCACATTTGTGTGTTTTTTTGTGCCGAATGTGTTGTTTTTTCGCAAAAAAAAAAAAAAAAAAAAAAAAAAAAAATGCAGGAATTGTCCATTGGATTTAGCTCAACTAATTCGAAAACAATTTTTAAGCAGTTTCGATAATTTTTCCTCCCGGCAGAACAGTATATTCATAACCAACAAACAATTCTCTAGCTTCTACATAGAATTCAGTATAATGCTCGATTAAGGTGCCTAAGTGGGCAACGTAGCCCAGTCGGGAGAGTGTCGTTCTCGCAACCAGAAGATTGCCAGTTCGGGCCTCGAACCGACTAAAGACCACCATGTTCGCTAATGGTAACTGGGGCGCGTTAAATCAGTCGTGGTTGCAAAGTCCTCCAAGTTCCCATACAAATCAATACCTCTGGTGTTGGCAAAGCCAAATCTTCTTCTGGAGTCTTCTGCTTGGTAATACATCTAAATTAAGAAGTTCCACATACGGTTTATGACGAGCTTACCTATTTGGCGTGGGCCTGTGATATCCACAAATTCGTAATTTAAATTCCGAGCAGCTTTCATCACTCCTAATTTCACCTTCGGTTCGTATCTTGAAGTTGAAACCGTCACTGGTCCACCTGTACTGTGATAACCTGAAAAAAAAAACCACGATCATCAAGATACATTTGCATTACACGAAATTGATGGAATCGTTTCGGGGCCGTTTCGTCGCAGTTTTTCTTAGATAACCGATTGTGGTTTATTCCTAGTACCGTGTCTAGGTATACTAAACTTCAACTTAACTTGACATCACTAGACGGTAGATCGACACAGTGCTCATAGATATTTAATCCATTTTGGCGGCGTGAAAGCATAATGTTCGCCAAACCACAACCCTGTAGAGAAAAAAAGGCTATAAGGTTTGGCGAGAATTGTGTCTTCCCTCCGCTAAAATGGATTAACTGCCTATGAGCACGGTGAAGATCTATCGTCTAGTGATGTCAAGTTAAGTTGGAGTTTAGTATAGTCAAGTAAATTTGGCGACAATTGTTCGGCGATAATAATTCCAAAGTCACGACTCTAGTTTTAGAATAACTCTACAAATATGCAATCTTTTCCTCCGCATTGTTTTCATTCGTTGCGTATTATGTAGTGATTATTTACATATTGGTACTCTTCCGTTCGACAAAAATCGCCAAATTGCAGCGAAATCTCATTCAAACTATTTAAAGCGTAGTAGCTTTTTTGTGTGGTCTCTGGGGTACGATCGTGAGACCTTTGGTTTCCCAACTCGATACTCTATCCCCTAGACGAAAGAGCTCTCTGGTGTCTAGGAGTTGTATCTGTTACTAGCTGTGTGGCCCCACGATGGTGGGGCTCTGTCATTCCCCATTCGATGGTGTTTTTGCAGCGATGATGTCCTAGCTCTCTTAGCTGCAGACTTAGCTTTTACATTCATTTTTCTCTTTGGCGGCATATTGGCAAATTTCGAAATGATTTGAAAGTGTTCAGTGATTTTCAATAATCTTCGCCGAATCTACAATTGAGGCTGCAGGTGAGGAAGTCAAATTGAGTCTAAATAATCCGTTTCTATGCTAGATTCTATGTATATTTTGACTCACTCTCATCAAATGAAATTAGATTCAAAATTTAAATTAATTCAGCCAGAAAATTTGAACATTTAGATTTTTGTATATTTTTTAACATGTACAAAACACCGGTAAACATACTCAACAAAATAGTCTATAATGCAGCTCTAGCCTCTGTTTTCAACGTAATCATGGAAATATGCTGTACCAAGTTCTTAATTTTTGTTTTAAAATAAAATGAAATCTGAACTAAGAGAAAAATAAGTAGGCATTAAAATGATAGCGTTATCTACCAAATTGTTCGCCAACCGAAAAATTATCGCCAAGTTACATAGATACAACGTAATAGTACCAATATTCATCAACGTGGCGCCACACAACACACCTAATGATATACGTTGGTGTTTCACATTAGACGGTCTTCTTACATTTGATATTGTAAAGGACACATCCTGGAAAAAAGATATAATACCGAGTGGCCACAGAACTTGAAAAACCTGGAAATCAGGGAAATGTCAGGGAGCTTTCTGATTCTGGAAAAAATCAGGGAAATGTCGGAGTATTTTTAAATTTCACGAAAATCAAGGATGTTTTTTCTTTGTTCTGAAGACACTTTTCTACGCCATTTTCCCGTAACATTGTGGTGGTAATCGTTGGAAGTGTAATGTTACTGAATAATTTAAACTTTTCATTACCGCCAAAACTATTTAAAAAAAATGTATCCCTTTAGCATAACATGTTCTATTTGATCAGGGTGTCTACACATCTGGAGGAGTTGGGGAAATTTGAAAAAAAAGTTTGCCACAAAATTAGGGAATTTTTTTAGAAATCTATCAGGGAAATCAGGGAAAATTCAGGGAACATCTTTTCTGAATTTTGTGGCCACCCTGTTATAGATTTATTAGGTTGACCAAAATCCGACTAAAAACATCCTATAATGGCACGATCGTACAGTGGTAAATTGATTATGTTAGTAAAGAAACTTTTAGATGTTAGATATATAACTATAGTGCAGAAGATATTTGTGAACAAAATACAAAGGAATTTAACCAGTTTATTTTGATTAAATATTATTAATACTCATTAAATAAAATCAAAAGGTCAATACCTCCAGAGCACAATACATCTTTGACGACAGCACAAAATGTAAACAAAAACAGGAGGAATTTAAAACGTAGAAAAACAAAACGATGCATAAAAAAACCCAATGCTTTAAAACCGCACATGCGCAAAAATAGTTTACGGTATCGACTGACAGTAAATACATGGACATATTATAATAATATTCGAACTGTTTATCGCACATATGATAGTGACACATAAAAATAATCAGAAAAATAAGGGGGACACATTAAAATAACTTTTAATTTTATTCCGAAGTAATAAAAACATATCGTTACCATTTCAAGAGTTATTTTTAATGTCATTAAATTTCAATAAAAGCAACTTTTAATCGAATTTAAAAATTGTTCTCTACAATCTCCATGTACTAAAGCTTCTATGTACCAAATTCCGTACCTCTAGGGGCAAAACTGTGGATTTGTATAAGATTCAGACGTACAGACAACTTAGTTTTATATATAAAGATTTGTTCACGATACCGCCACACTAATAACCTTCAAATCATTTATAATATCTATAACTAACCGTAAACATTTAAGTTTGGCGCCAACTGTGCCAACTGGTACCTGTCTAAGGAAAGAGTACCCATATTTGATGTTTTCAGTCGTCGTTTAAGTTTAATGTCCCTTTGAAACTGGGTTAAGCTTACGGAACGAACCTCACCATTTCTCAGGTGCTCTTCGCTCGTGATGTCTTCTAGCTTGCGGAAGTACTTGGTGACATTTTCGTAGTTCCATCCCTCCGCCCCTGAAGCTGCCCAGTCGTCGTAGTTGCGTGGATTACCACGGCCCACCAACATGCCATTCACTGTGCTGGTGCCGCCAAGTGTCTTTCCGGCGATGAACGGAAATCTCTAGAAAATGCAGAAACGGATTGAAAACAGTGGGATTCAGTCGAGCTGTAGTATGGCGACAGTTTTAGTTTGTGTTCAATTTGGTCGGCGGGATAGTACGCAAGTAGTAATAAAATATACGAAATGTACTTAAATGCAAAATATCGCCCCCCCCCCCACCCCCGTCCAAAAAAAAAGCCATGTTGAAAGCTAAAAAAGTTTCCGTTTAGCATTTTCATAAATTCTGGCAAAAAAAAAAACAACTGTTTTTTAATAGGAAGTCCTAGTTAGGATTATTCCTCATACTCACTAAGCCACAATCTTCTATACTAAACTTCAACTTAACTTGACATCAGTAGACGGTAGATCGTCACAGTGCTTATAGGTATTTAATCCATTTTGGCGGCGTGAAAGCATAATGTTCGCCAAACCACAACCCTATAGAGAACAAAAGGCTATAAGGTTTGGTAAGAATTATGTCTTCACTCCGCCAAAATGGATTAATTGCCTATGAGCACGGTGGAGATCTATCGTCTAGTGATGTCAAGTTAAGTTGAAGTTTAGTATAGATTAGCGCATTTAGAAAATAATTTAAAACACTGAAATTTGGTGAGTGGGTATGAAAATGATCACTCAATGAAAGGACACAAAATTTTCGAATTTTTAAAAATGAAAGTTTGAGTTCAAAACTTCAAATAATACTTCAATAATTAAAAAAAAAAAATAATATTCTTAATTTTTTTTAACATCAATAAATCAATAAATAAAAAAATAAAAAAATTCATTAAAATATTCATTTTAAAAATACTTGCAAAAATGGTCAAAAATTGATTATACACTGTTCTTGAGTTAGATCGTTTCAAACTGAAAAAGATAACATAATGAAACGACATAAATTGAGAACTCGAAGATGGTTTATAACAAATTTTATTTTAAAATTGAAATCCTTACACCAATGTATATGCAGCGACTCTACCTGGTTTTGTCTTTAGCAATTTTAATTTATAATAGATGAGCATTAAATGAAA
This sequence comes from Linyphia triangularis, assembly GCA_963978545.1. Lineage (NCBI taxonomy): Eukaryota > Metazoa > Arthropoda > Arachnida > Araneae > Linyphiidae > Linyphia > Linyphia triangularis. The sequence continues at coordinate 64,915,560 of OZ021731.1, forward strand.
ACAATTTATGTCATTTCACGAAGTGATCTTTTTCGTACCTACTCACCAAATGTCAAGGTTATATAGAAAGTAGATTCCAAATGTTCTGGGCTAGACGATTGTAACATAGCGAGTATAGGGAATGATCCTTGCTAGGACTTCTTCTTAAGTCCTCTGTAGTATCTCCAGAAATGAAACACTAAGTATTGAAAAGAGGGCACCCTTTGTATTGAAAGGGTCTACAATAGAGGTCGGCATTGTATATCGATACGACGATATTTTTATCGATATTTCTAAAAAAATATCGATATTAAAAATATCGATAAAAGTCACGGATATATCGATATTTTCAAACATTTTTAGTTTTTTGATGATCGTTTTGTAGTTCCATGTGTTTTTTCGATTTTATTTATTTCCTTTTCAAAAACTTCAAAACTATTGTTTGAACTTGTCTGAGAGACAGTAAAACGGCACCAATATTCAATATATTCCATACACTTAAAAACTATTGAAAATTATCTAAATTTTTCTTAAAATCACCGCTGCACCGATTAAGCGAAAATATAACCTTTTTTTTTTTAATAGATCAATTTCAGTTGAAAAAGTAATCACCATACAAAAAAGCAATCATGAAAAGTAGAAATTTGCCCCGAAAAACTTTGTTTCTGGCAAAATTGAAAATCAAATAAAAAAAATCATGTATCGATATTTTTTTCTTTTCAACGATATAGTATCGATATTTATTTTGATCGATATTTCCGACCTCTAGTCTACAAAGTAATTATTTAGTACTTTAAAAAATATTTCACTGCTTGTATGTTGCTCTTGTAATCCTATTTTAGTCAAAAAGCTTTTCCTTTCACTTCCTAAATTTCTCGCTTCGCCCAATTGTTACAGTCCCACAGGTAATATAATGTTTAAAGACTGTTGCAGACAATTGTTGATGCGCAGTTTTAATCTAATGCAGTTTCAATATCTTTACTCAATTCATTCCAGTGTCATTCCATCAGCATTAATTTAACGTTTTTATGATAAACACAAACGGTAAGTGCTCCACTTACATCTGTCAAGTTGCTTTTTTTGGTCGCCATATCAACAAACTAAGAAAACCATTATAAAACACGAAAACTCTTCCACATATTTAACAAAAGATCCAAGAACAAAATCAGCATCATTTATACTTTTTATGTAAATGGGTCATTCTCTGAAAAACGTACAAAATCTTGTCGCAGCAATTTTTCCCAACACTATATAAGTTGGATATTTCTGTTATTATGGAATATATTTTAATGCAATAAGAATTCATTAAAACAAGTAATATAAATTTAAAAATATTTTTATACTATACTAAACTTCAACTTAACTTGACATCACTAGACGGTAGATAGTCACAGTGCTCATAGGCATTTAATCCATTTTGGCGGCGTGAAAGCATAATGTTCGCCAAACCACAACCCTGTAGAGAACAAAAGGTTTGGCGAGAATTATGTCTTCACTCGGCTAAAATGGATTAACTGCCTATGAGAATGGTGAAGATCTATCGTCTAGTGATGTCAAGTTAAGTTGGTGTTTAGTATAAACAATACGTCCACGGACATGATTTATCATGATTTTTTATGAGTAGTAATTTCATTACATTTAAGGTAATACCTTTTGCCGCAAGACTGACACTTCATGTCAGTGAACAACAATTAAAAGTTGTTTAACAACCCGCCAGGTGGCATAACACGCCAACTGCGATATTGGAAAGAAGTCCAATGCGTATTGGAACAAAAATGGTTGCATTGTGTATTCCATTTTACAGTGTAATAATTAAATATTATTATTTACAAGTGAAATAAGTGCAAAACCAGGTAAGAATAATAAAATGCTTATTATTAATAACTCTTTTGATAGTATTAGGTGTACAGATATCGATTTAGTTATTTCATGTTTATAACCCTAACGTTCCATTTGGAACGAAAAAAATTACAAGAAAATTGTATCAATGGTTTAACTATAGGCGATCTCTATGTATCATCAGACGATCTCTGCCAATGTCATAATTGGATTGTAATCGATAAATTGTATGGGAGAAAAAAAATTCTAAGCATTTAATTATTTAATTTTTGTTTTTAATCTCCTGCAGATTAAATAGTGCGTTCTGCGGAGAATGACCCAAATAGATAATTAACATTCAGTTCCCAGTATATTCTTTTGAGTTAGATATCTAGAATGTGAAAATCCTCAGTTCGCCCCCAATGGTGATTATTGTGCGAAGTTAAGAATAAGGGTTTCTCCCAAATTGTAACTAAAAGATTTTTGTAGAGAAATGTATGTATAATTTTTTTTTTTTGAAAAAAATAAAAATACCCCTTTGTGAGATGTCGAAGGTCAAAAGTCATATTGTTTGACCTTAGAACGAAATTTTCTGAAAGAGCTGCAAATGATATATCACAAGAAAGCTCAAATATTCACCTTTTTTTTTTTAACACCAAAAGCAATGTTATATAATAACTAGCTGTACCCTGCCACGCTTCGCTGTGGCACATTGTGATTGAATGGTTGAGAAATGAGGAACAAAACAAAGACTATCATATAAGTTTAATTTTGCAATACTTGTGGATATACAATATTTGTTGTTTTTCCACTGTCTGCGTAGATATTAAGACTATGTGGTTTGCCGACTCGGGAACACGCAACATACAGTTGTCCATGTGAAAAGCAATCCGCATCTAAATCTAAACCACACAATTCTAAAGATTGACCTTGAGCTTTATTGATTGTGATTGCAAATGCCAATCGAATTGGGAATTGCAATCTTTTAAATTGAAATGGTGTATCGGTCGGGATCATGGGTATTCGAGGAATGAGGACATCTTCACCTTTGAAAAGCCCTGTTAAAATCGTTGCTTCCACTACGTTATTCATCAATTTCTTAACTGCAAAACGCGTGCCGTTGCAGAGTTTTGGCTGATTAATATTCCGCAAGAGGATAATTGGCACACCTATTTTCAATTTAAGTATGTGTGGTGGTATCCCTGGCAAATCAAATGAGTTTAAAAATTCCGTTGGATAATTAACTACTTCGTCTGCTTCCACAACGGTGTCTATCGACTTATAAGTAATTTCGTCACTTTGAATACTGGATTGAATAACATTATTAAGTTGATAGACATCTTTATTCTTTGCGGCAAGGAGAGCTCTTTCACTGAGCCAATCGTGATTTCTATGATTTATTTGAATGTCAGGAAATACTTTTTCGATCAGTTCTTCTTTCGAAGTTACTAAATTACAAAAATGATCGGGAAATGATATTCGTCTAGATGTCTCATCGACTGGCAGCTGTCCGTTTCCAATTTCCAGTAACTGTCGTGAGAATACCTCAGCTGATGGATCATTCTGCAACTGGACACGCATATTCGTAGTCAACTGCAATGTACGTACGTGCAGCCATAGTGTTGAATATTTCAGGCAAGCATTTATTTCGTCTGCTGGTGTCGATCGAGAAATTACAGGCAATGTTTGCCTAAAATCTCCTGCGAGCAATATCAATGCATTCCCGAATGGTTGAACGTTTCCACGCAAATCTCGTAACGATCGATCAAGAGCTTCAAGCTATTTTTTATGTGCCATCGTGCATTCATCCCAAGCAATTAGTTTACATTTTTGTAATACTTTTCCCATACCGGATGCTTTGGAAATATTGCACGTAGGAGTCTCGATGATTTGCATGTTTAATGGCAACTTTAGAGCTGAATGCGCAGTTCTTCCACCTGGTAACAATGTCGCAGCTATTCCTGACGAAGCAAGAGCTAAGTCTATGTAATTTTTTGATCGAACCGTTGCTAGAATCAATCTAATAAGGAACGTTTTCCCAGTTCCTCCTGGCGCATCCAAGAAGATCCCCCCAACTCCGACATTTATCATTTGCATTATGCGATCATAAATGCCTTTCTGTTCACGCGTTAATTTGGGAATGTTCGATTGGACATATGCCTGAAGATCATCAATGTTGTAACTCTGTTCACGGCGTAAATCTACATCAAATGCAGCAGTCGCAGTTCGGGTTGGTGCTGGCATTCCTAATTGACTAAGAACTTTATTTGCAATAGCTAAGCACTTGTCCTCAATATTTATCAATGCTTCGTTGTAAATGCCTTCTGTAAATTCTAAGGTCATATTGACATTTTCAAGGAGCACTCTATGCAAAATATCCTCAGCCATATGCGATCGATATCTTTCCCATAACTCTGTGCGGAGATGAAGGAAAGCAAGTGGTCAATATAATTGCGAATAATGCGCGAATTTGGTTTGGATGTGCAGTGTTGCACGCCTCATTAATGCATATATTCCACTGTTGGTCATTTTCTAATAAATTCAGAGCTTGACACGCAGCGCGGAAAGTGACATGTGTGACGCCGTCAACTATTTTTAATTGCTGAAAAGATCTAGGACCAGGCACATTTACCAATAGCATGCGAAGGAAAAAACATTCATCTTGATTGGGATGCACTGTATAAAGTCTGCCAATTGTATTTTCTTTGAAAATGCCAGGTTGACCGTCGACTGGCTCCTCTCGTCTGCGTCGTACGAATAATTTTTTAGTTACATTCCACGTGTAATGAGAGGGAACTTCTGAATACATCAGTGTTCTGGCGAAAGCGTCGTCCTGGCATAAGGTGAAAAAAGCAGTCAGAGTTGTACCAGGTGGATTAAGGGCTTTTTCTTGCACATTTGCATCTGTGAAATAAACACTCTGTCCATTTTCTAAATGTACTGCCAAGTGAACCACAGCTGGATTGCGTTCATACATGGGAAATGAAAAAATTCGCCATGCAGCCTCATTGCTGCTTATGTATCTTCCAGCCTGGTATTGAGCAATTTCTTCGATATCTCGTACTGCATTTTTGTCACTATTATCTGATTGCACACTAAAAACTGCCATATCGCTGCCTCTATAAAAAAAAAAATCAATCGCGCAAGCTTCATATTGAAAATTATACATTTAAATTTCCAGAACTACATGAAAAGGGAGCGGGGAGGCGAAAAGAGTGATTTAGTAAGTCATAATGTTATGAATTTTGTATATTTGTAAATATTTCGTAGTGTTAATTTTGTAAATAGTAAAATTTATGTACATTTCGCATAAGGCAGTGCAATAGTTCGTCGTTAATTTGTTTCCCTGCAATGATTCCCTTGATGCTTGATAACGTGTTTTACAGAGGTAACTCTGGGAAGCGAGTTTCAAGGGGCAGGGCATTTAACATTATGGTAATGGGAATCTCGCCAAATTGGCGTGATAGAGCCAAGTTGGCGACGGTTTTGGCGACTAATTTTTGTCGCCAAATTTGGCGACATTTTCGGTACATGGTTAAAAAACTGTTTTTTCGCTGTCGCGGATATGTGACTGATGAAAAAAATAGATAAAAACAATCCTTGATGCGGATTATATATCATGCTAAAATTTCAGCTCGATCGGTGCAGAACTTTTTGAGTTTTTGAAGCGTACACAAACCAACATAACATTTATATATATATAGATTAGGGACACATTTATGTGCAAATTTGCAAAGCAAGCGAAATTTTGACCCTTAGGCCCATTTTTGAAACTCCGTATTTTAGAACCCAAACGATATTTTAGCAATTATAGGCCATTTTTATTAAAATCCTGTGTATTAAAGTCGATTTTGTAGGTATGTCTATGGAGGGAAAACCTAAGGATGTCTAACTAACCCCCTTACCGTCATTCAATCGGTCTGAATCTTGGTAGATAGATTGGATGTCGATGACAACGCATTTATTATGTTTTGGGGCTGTAACTGTCATTAAAAGGCCTCTTTTACGGAATAATAACAAACCAACTTGCCGTCATTCAATCGTGCTAAAACAATATTTAACCGATCATTGAAGAAACATTTTCCTATTACCAATAAGGTATAGTGGTTAGCGTGCTAGCTTCTAGACAGCGAGGTTGCGGGTTCGAGTCTCGTATTTTGCATGTGTGTTTGTAAATGTATGTTGGCTTGTCTAATGACGAATGTTGCGGCGCATTATAGCCCTCGTGTTGCTGACGGCACCAGATAATCTGAAAACAACCAACCTATTACCAATATTTTTTTTTTAATAAAGAAATAATAAAATTGTCTTAGTCAGAATAAATAAAAGATATTTGGATGCGAGTCCATAAATTCCCACTCATTTTAAATAAATAAATCTTGCAACATAGTTTGCCGCACATTTTGCTGATAGAAATGTTTTTGATATTTAAAATTAAACACCAACACCAAGCAAGCGCTGTTTACAATGGGTTAATGAATATAAAAATTTTCAATGTTTTAAAGGGATTTCTATTAAAAACTTTGTTTTTATGGTTTATATTACTTCTTTTCTGTATGAATCCAAGAAAAAAAAAAAGCAAAATTTTATCAAATGCTGAAGGGGTTGGTTTAACATAGGACCTTTGAGGCGAAGGCATATCCGGAATGCTTCTGTGGCTCGGTTCTGAATTTCCATGTCTCCGTACCCAATGTGGAGAGGTAAGCGAGAATTGGCACTTCCGTGAGTAGAGGAGGCTGGGGTCCCGCCTCCAGTAGCAGTACGCTGACACATGGAAGTTCAGAGAGGCGGCTGGCCAGTGTTGCTCCGGCGGAACCAGCACCCACTGGGGGAAAAGATTAGAAGACACAGTCATTGTATTATCTCCTAGCTATTTATCTTTTTGTACTGAATGCTGGGTATAGAAACGGACATACAAGTAAATTTAAGATGAAGTTCTAATAAGGATCATTTCCTATAATCGCTATTAGACTGAGAGGCGACTGCAATTTTTGGACCCCATCGAACATCATTCTGAATTTTTTTATAGAAATTGGAGAAAAGTGAGTAGATTACGAATCCACTGGTCTGCAGTGGCAAAAATGGCCGAAACTGGTCAAAAATCTAATAAGTTGAACTAAATCCAATTGAGGTTTTATGGCACAAGGGCTTCACTAGGGCCATGCTGGAAAAAAATAAAAAAAATAAAAAAATTAAAAAAAAATCCAATTGCCAAATGCGCCATAACTTATCAAGTAATGTGCATTTTTTTTTATTTGGTAATCCTCACTCTTTAATTTTCAATTAAAAAGATTGCAGACGATTCAGATATCTGGCGACGGTCTACTTGCATCTATTAAAAGGGAGCCAAGTTGGCAATAAACATTACGTCACTGATAACGTAACTAATGTCGCCAATTTGACTTACTTTTAAAAGATACAAGTTTTCCGAGCCAGAGATCAGAAATCGTTTCCCCTTTTTCTCATTGAAAATCAAAATGCAGTGGGTTGCCAGACAAAAACGTTTGCTCTCTTTTTGGCAAGTTATGACATATTTGGCAATCGGATTTTAGTTCAACTCATTCTAAGTCGATAATTGATCAGTTTCGGCCATTTTTGTCACGGCAGACCAGTGGATTCGTAATTTACTCACTTTTCTCCAATTTCTATACAAAATTCGGAATGATGTTCGATGGGGTCCAAAAATTACAGTCGCCTCTCGGACTATGTGTTAAAATCTTCTAGTCAAGTGCGTTTAGAAACTAAAATGTATAAAATCTTGAAATTTGGTGAGTAGGTATGAAAAAGATCACATAATGAAATGACATAAATTGTTTTCATTTAACGTGTAGCAATTATAAGTGGAAATTAAACCAACAAAAGACAATACCAGGTGGAGTCAATGCATATGCATTGACGCAAGGATTTCTAATATAAAATATATTGGACGTCATTTTCGAGTTTTTAATTTATGTCATTTCATTAAGTGATCGTTTTTATATCTACTCGTCAAATTTCAAAGTTTTATATCAAGTAGTTTCTAAATGCACTGGGTTAGAAGATTTTAACATAGCGAATATAGGGAATGATCCTTGCTATACCAAACTCCAACATAACTTGACATCACTAGACGATAGATCTTCACCGTGCTCATAGGTAATTAATCCAATTTAGCGGAGTGAAGACATAATTCTCGCCAAACCTTATAGCCTTTTGTTCTCTACAGGGTTGTGGTTTGGTGAACATTATGCTTTCACGCCACCAAAATATATTAAATGCCTATGAGCACTGTGAAGATCTACCGTCTAGTGATGTCAAGTTAAGTTGAATTTTAGTATAGGACTTCCTCTTAAATATAAACATATGAAAATAAGATTATGCAGCATTAATGGACATGGACTATACAAATTTCTGTTAGTATTTGTAAAGGAAAATATTAGTTAGTAACATGTGTTTATGAAAGTTTAGTTTCGTACTCTCTTCGGAGCACACTTACGACATACTTATACATTAATACAGAGTGTTTCGAAAATATGTGACAAAAATGTAAAGGCAGGTAGTGGTGGGCGTGAAAATGGTGCGTGTACTTACACCTAGGAAAGATAAGAACAACAGGTAAGTTAGAAAGACAGTTAAAGTCAAAAGAAATATAAGTTTTAACGAATAAGAGCTTTTTACAATAGCTGCTCGAAAGGGTTACCGCCAACTATAATCAGACGAAACGGTCGTTTCGCCGCCAACCTTAAAAAGGCAGAAACGACAGTAAGTATCTATTCTCTGCACAACTTCCAGCGAAAAAGCCGAAATTGACTATTTTCTAGCGCGCTTACGAAACTTCACATAATTATACAAAAAATATCATAGATTCGTCTCGGTGATATCTTTCAAAGAAAAAAAAATGAGTACCTAGGATAAAAGACAACGAAGAAAAAAAATATGGAAATTTCCAAAACGAAATAAAAAAACGAGTTCTAGCCCGATTTTGATGTAAAATTTTAGACAAACGCCCAGCCCTAACTAAGCTATAGATCTTCAAACGGATTGAATTATAGGATGCGGAATGTTTCAACTTAAAATCCTACGCTGGTTTAAACTTCGTTAAATAATTATTTCTATTTTTAATTAATTTAAAACCACTTTTTTTCATTTCATAATTTGGCGACAGATAAAGGCGATCAACATGTAATTGTGGTTCAGATATATATGCCAAAAGTTGCCAAACAGGTTTGCTATCATTTCGAAGTTATTTTTTCCGACATGTTAGGCTTAAGTGAGAATGAGCTTAATGTAATAGTATAGGCAGAACGAATTAGACTATGATTATATAGCTTATAACATCTTTAAAATTGAAATAATTTAATTTTTGAAGAGACAGAATTAAAGAGAAATATTTGTTCTTCAAATTGCATGTGTTATTTGAACTGTATGACAATTTAGAGTGAGTTAACTTTCAAAAACATTTTAATTTCGGTTGGTTGTTGGTTGTATTCAGATTATCTGGCACCGTCAGCAACACGAGGGCTATAATGCGCCGTAACTTTCGTCATTAAACAAGCCAACATACATTTACAAACACCCATGCCTAACACGGGACTCGAACCCGCAACCTAGCGGGTCTAGAAGCCAGCACGCTAACCACTATACCGTTTGGTCGGCCATTTTTATTTCGGAAAAGCTCCGTTTAAAAATGAAAATAATCACATTGTGTTGCAAGATACTGTTATGAATTTTTCCACTGAGGCAATGATGGCACAGTTTTCACGGTTTAAAAGTATTTATTCTCTCTTCAGAAAACTCACAAAATCTATTCACAGGCAACAGTTTAACTACTCTCAAGCTTCAACACAAGCTTCAACAAAAATAACTTCGAATTCAGCGATTATACAAGCGCACTCCAATAGGTCAACAAAGCAATCAGCTTTCAACGAAATCCGAAGTACATCTGAAAACTTTCCCGTTCTCCAGTCCTTTATATACAAGCGCGTGAGACATTCTCGAAATTTCCAGCCAATTTATCGGAAACGAAATATCTCGAAACTTCTCGATTACTTTAGGTGTTGCCACCTTTTTTCTAACTTGTATAATCGCTATTAATTACTAAATAAAATAGGATAAAAATAAATTACAATAGAATTTTGAAATAATACGTCACTATTTACAATATATACAGACAATTTGTGCAACATTTCCCCCTTCTTAAAGACTGCACGTCCCGGGCAGTGAAGTCCTTAAGCCATTCAATGACTTCTACCATAATATGGGGCTAGCCTATTGTAGTGTACAACTCTAGGTTTACAGGAGGGTGTCCGTTGAATTCTCACCACGACGTCGTTGATCTTCTTAAGGACCCCATACGGCCCTTCCCAGTTCGTCTGGAGCTTAGGGGAGAGTCCTTTCCGACGTTTAGGGTTCCCTAACCACACCTTGTCACCTTCCTGGAATGAACGGTCCTTGGCCTTGGCATAGTACCGGATCTTCATGCGCTCCGTCATGATGTTGTTTCTCTCTCTGGCGAACCGATGTACGGCTTCCAAACGTGCCTGCAGATCATCTAGATACTGGACAGGCGAGGAAGGAGTGTCCGGTGGTTGTCCAAAGAGGAGGTTGCTGGGGAGCCTAAGGTCTCCTCCAAACATCGTTAGAGATGGAGAAAATCCGGTGGTTTCGTGAGTTACACTCCCGTATGCCAACAGAAGCGGTGAAAGTTTCTGATCCCCATCTTGCTGGTTATATGATTTTGAGATTGCGTCCGAATCATCCGCAGGTGCAGCTGATAGATCCCGGGACCTCCGTTCGATGCTTGTAACAGGAGTACGGATGTCGATTCCCTCTTCACTAACTTTGTCCCTTTCCACATGAACCACTTCCTGGGAGGGTTTCGTCAACGTCACTTTCTTCGGTTCTCTTTCCGAGGCTGGTGAGGTACTTTTCATAGATGTGGACTCTTCAGCATTCTCTATGACCTTGTCTTCATGAGCCATAATCCGATATACGCACAGCTCTTTCATGTCTAGATCGTGCAAAGGAACTTCGCCTCTCCATGTTTGCAGCTTGCTTTTCTCAAAATTCAGCGTAATTCCGTTTTTCTTCAAAAAGTCTAGCCCGAGAATGCACGGGTCTACAATTTCGGCAACATAAACGGTGTGCTTGTAGGTGTTAAATCCAAGGGCAATGTCCACTTCCAATTTCCCATGCACAGAGATATTACCACCAGACACAGTTTGTAGAGAAACAGAGGGCGCTGTGTAGAGGAGTCGGCTGTTCAGGCGACGAGCCACGTCCGTCCTTACGATCGTTACGTTCGCTCCCGAATCGACGATTAGACGACATGGAGTTCCGTTGATCTCCCCCTTCACGAATAAACCCTGGCTTCCTCCTTGTCGAGATGAAACGTGGAAACGACTGGTCGGGGCTTCACCTGTTCTACATTGCAGCTTCTGCCCTGCGAGATGACATCTTCTTAAATTCAGTTGTGGAGAATCCGTGGTAGCGTTATCCCTTCTCTTTTTCAAATCAAGGCAGTTTCGTCGTAGATGCCCTTCCCGTTTGCAGTGCCAGCAAACGACTCTGGTCCTTCGATCCCTGGCTCCGGGATAGCTTCTCATCATTCTATCAATTTTGCTTTCCAGTTCTCGAAGCTTACTGGTGAAAAAGTCAAATGAATCCTCGGCTAATGCACCACGCACATATCGTCGGTCTTTTCCAGAAGCTAGCTGCGCGGCTTCCACTCTCATGGCGTACACGAGGGCCGACTTCAGGTTTCTGTTTTGAGATAACCTTACCGCCTGCTGCACATCGGGATCTTGAATAGCGTCGATGAAATACTGCAGAGAAAGATCGTCTCGTACATCCGGGGAACAGTCAGGGAAAGCGAGGAGCGACAGTCTTTCTATATCCGATGCCAATTCTTGAAGAGTTTCATTGGCCTTCTGCTGTCTCACCTTCAATTGCAGTCTGTTGTAATCCTTTAGATGCTGCTCCCCAAACCTTAACTCCAACGCACTTGCCAGAGCCACGAATTCTCCCCGCTTCTCTTCAGGTAGTGTCTGTAAAATGTCAGCAGCTTCACCTCGAAGAGATGCTGCGAGATGGAATGCTTTCGAAGTATCGTCCCAACCATTCGCAGACGCAATCATTTCAAATTGCGTTTGATAAACGCGCCAAGACGACTTCCCATCAAAAGTGGCCACTTTGATGTTAGAGCGCGGCGCCATAAAGGGGATGGAAGCGTTATCCCAATTAGGTGACGCTATGGCCAGAGCTTCACGCGTTTCCATTTTTCGCAGCCTTTCTTCTACAACGTCAATGAATTTGTCTTGCTCTTCCTTTAAGGTGGAAACTTTTTCTTGCATGGTGGAAACTTTTTCTTGCACGGTGGAAACTTTTTCTTGCACGATGGAAACTTTTCCTTTAAACTCCTCAAACTTTTCATCAACTTCCTTTCTTACTGCATTAAATACTTCTTCTTTCACGGATAGCAGAACATTTGAGGTAGTTTCTATTATGGTTGATTCCACCATTGAGGCTAGCTCTATCTTCATTTCTTCTTTGATTTCATTCACAGCTGCAGATGTTGTTTCACACTTGGCGGCTAAAGCTTTAATCTCCGATGATGTTGCTTCTTGGCTGGCGGCGATTGCGGCGGCGAGTTCGGCGTTAGTCGTTTCTTGGCGGGTTTGACCAGCGGCGATTGTAGCGGCGAGTTCGGCATTTGTCGTTTCTTGACGGGCTTGACCAGCGGCGATTGTAGCGGCGGTTGATTCTTGTCCGGCTTTTATTTCGGCTTTCATTTCAGCGGCCGTGGATTCTTGTCCGGCTTTTATTCCAGCAATCATTTCCATCAACTGCTTTATTTGGTCTTCCATCATTCCTCTAGTTGTCGGCATTCAAAATTACGAGACCCCACTTCTGACACCACTGTTATGAATTTTTCCACTGAGGCAATGATGGCACAGTTTTCACGGTTTAAAAGTATTTATTCTCTCTTCAGAAAACTCACAAAATCTATTCACAGGCAACAGTTTAACTACTCTCAAGCTTCAACACAAGCTTCAACAAAAATAACTTCGAATTCAGCGATTATACAAGCGCACTCCAATAGGTCAACAAAGCAATCAGCTTTCAACGAAATCCGAAGTACATCTGAAAACTTTCCCGTTCTCCAGTCCTTTATATACAAGCGCGTGAGACATTCTCGAAATTTCCAGCCAATTTATCGGAAACGAAATATCTCGAAACTTCTCGATTACTTTAGGTGTTGCCACCTTTTTTCTAACTTGTATAATCGCTATTAATTACTAAATAAAATAGGATAAAAATAAATTACAATAGAATTTTGAAATAATACGTCACTATTTACAATATATACATACAATTTGTGCAACAATACTATGGGCTGAATTGCAAAGTACAAATGTGAAGGTTATGCGAGCTGACGTCACAGTCAATTCATTACAGCGGGACTAAACGAAACACGCATTGTAATTGGCTAATGGATTGCAAAAATGTCATTCGTTTTTAAAGATGTGTTGATTTTGTTTAATTTTCGTTGTAAAATGAAATCGTAGAATCATATATCATCAAAATTATAATTTCATAGTGAATTTTAAAATTGTTGTTAAGAAAATATTTTAAATTTAGTCAAATATCAATGGGTTATTATGTGAACCAAAATAATGCTTGGCATAGTAAAAATAATTTATATTGCAATAATTAGACTGTAAAAAACTTGTAATATTTATTTGTAACAATTTATTAGAATAAATTTTCAATAGGATGAACTCTCTGGCCTTGTATGTTAAAGGTGCCGGATTTGATTCCTGGGTTAGATGTGGATGTTCGTTGTGATTCGGAATCCACGTTAAGCTGTGGGTCCCGGACTTATTAGTCGTTATTATGCACTAAAATAGGTCGTTGAGCGTACAAACTAACCAATCCAGCTGAAACTTGGCAGACAGGCTCTTTGTCGATGGCAACGTATTTCTTTAAGTTTTGGGGGTTAAGTTGCCATACACAAGTTTCTATTACTCGTTCGTGGTCGATTTTGATGGTTACTGCCGTCCGCATTCAACCAATTTGTAAATTTTCAAGTAGATTTTGGCATGTAAGATATCATTGAACTCAACTTGAAGAATTATGAATATTCATGGTACCAGATGTACCATAGGTGGTACTACTTCTGGTTTATCAATTTTGAAGATAAATATAGCATGTTGGGTGTCGTTGGGCTTGTCTTGAAAAATTATGAATGTTTAAGGTACCAGGTATAGCATAGGTAGTACCATTTTCGATTTATCAATTTCCAAGATAAATATGGCATGTTGGACTTTTGTTTTGACGAATTATGAATGTTTAAAGTACCAGCAGGTATGCTATTGGTACCACTTCCGGTTTATCAATTTTAAAGATAATTATTGCATGTAAGGTATCGTCGAACTCAGTTTGAAGAATTATGAATATTCCTGGTACCAGGTGTGGCCGATCAAACGGTATAGTGGTTAGCGTGCTAGCTTCTAGACCGCGAGGTTGCGGGTTCGAGTCCAGTGTTAGGCATGGGTGTTTGTAAATGTATGCTGGCTTGTCTAATGACGAATGTTTCGGCGCATTATAGCCCTCGTGTTGCTGACGGCGAAAGATAATCTGAAAACAACCAACCAACCTGGTACCAGGTGTACCATAGGTGATAAATAGAAAAACGATTAAACGGACAAATTCAAAAAATTGTTTAAAAAAAGTTCTGATATCCCCCAAAAAAACACTTTTGAAAAGTAGAAGAACCACCAACCTCAAAAATACAAAAAACTTTCTTGCAATAAAAAAACCATAAACATGATGAAAATTTTCAACCACAAATACAGTGATATAAAAAATGGCCAACCTCTGATTACAACTCTAGGTTGTGACTCGCTTAAGAACTTATGCTTACTTAATTTATTTTTAAAATTTAAGTTCCGCTCCCATAAAAATTTACTCTGCTTGAGGTTGGCGCCCGTCTTAATTACTCACCTTTAAAACCCCCCACACAATAAAAACTTTCCAAAATGTATGTATCAACCAAACAAAAGCTTACCACAAACACTTCAGTTTCCAACTTAAAAAATTCTTAATAAAGATTCAAATGCAAGCGTTTGAGCACAGTTTTTCTATACTATTTTGAAAGTTACATGAACATGAAGATTTACACCACTTTGTATTTCCTATCTATCCAAATGAAATCATAAACTCGAATATTCGTGCAATATGCCATAAATTAGTTTAAAAGCAAGCATTGTTAATATTCCTATGACGGGTGCCAACCTCAAGCAGCGTAAATTTTTATGGGAGCGGAACTTAAATTTTTAAAATAAACTAAGTAAGCATACATTCTTAAGCGAGTCACAACCTAGAGTTGTAATCAGAGGTTGGCCATTTTTTATATCACTGTATTTGTGGTTGAAAATTTTCATCATGTTTATGGCTTTTTTATTGCAAGAAAGTTTTTTGTATTTTTGAGGTTGGTGGTTCTTCTACTTTTCAAAAGTGTTTTATTGGGGGATACAAGATAGCTAGCTGCGGTATTTAAATTGGTGGACACTGACATACGCGCCAAGCATTTCACGCACATTTTCAGCAGTACCTGACAGTCTGTCTAATGGATCTTCATCAGATTTGACGGTACATTCGTACACCATGCTCTTCATGTGCCCCCAAAAGTAGAGATATCCATGCATATCAAATCAGTAGTAAGAAAATGAAAGTTCTTCGTAATACGGTGTGTGGAGGTGTGTGATAAGGGAGTGAATCACTTCCAACTACGATTTAAACATGTCCTCTAAGACTCTTATTATACAAAGCCACTCCAGTGGAGCACGTGCGCCACAGCGTCAAACGCTCATACAAGGCACTTTAAGCGAAACGTGTAATCCTATAGGGCTTGTTATACTGAACAATAGCTGTGGCTAGAGGTTGCGTTTGACGCTGGCGGCGCTTGGACTCTAAGCGATACATGCAACCGCATGAAAATTATTATACTGTGCCACAGTTGTGGTCAGTCTGGGCGTTTTTACTATGGCGCGTGTTGGCCACTGGAGTGGTTCTGTATAATAAGGGCCTAATACCTCAATACATCATTTGCGTACACATTTTCCATTACAAAATATCGGTTCCCTCTACTTGCCTATACATTTTTGCTAGATATTATTTGATTGGTTGGTTGTTTTCAGATTATCTGGAGCTGTCTGCAACACGAGGGCTATAATGCGCCGAAATATTCGTCATTTGACAAGCCAACATACATTTACAAACACCCCTGCCCTACACGGGACTCGAACCCGCAATCTAGCGGTCTAGAAGCTAGTACGCTAACCACTATACCGTTTGATCAGCAGGTATTATTTGAAAACAATTCTATATAGCCATGTTTCTTAGTTAGAATTTTTTTTTTTTGAGCGAATCCGTTGTATTTTGAGCACCATTATATAATATTGGCATGATTAAAGTGAGATGAGTTCTCTTGTCCCCTATAGCTGCCACTCATATTTAACTTTAACATTTGGATTGTGAATGCTTGGTTATTGACTTGAACCCGAAGTGGGCTAAACACTATATTTATATTGACAACTATCTACCCAAACTAGTTACTGTTAGTTGGTAATCAAGGCCAAACTGTTAAACATAGCATTTGATGGGGGACAGTATGGTGGCTATTCAATTAGCTTCATATTTTTGCAGAGTAGGTTGGTTGGTTGAACTCCCTGCTGGGAGTGGAAAGGGAAGGACTTTGTGAACTAGCACCTGCCTCCGCGTACATATGTGAGAGAACCACCTCTCTGGAACAGGTTGAAGTAAAAAAAGAACTAATTAAAAAAAAAGGGGGGTGGGGGGTGGGATATCAAATCATTTCAGTGCAGAAGGAATTTTGTGAAGTTGCGCCATTTCAATGCTTTCTCCGGGTGAAGACGTGGACACACACGTCGAGCTTTCGCACGAGTAAGTAGAAACCGTTTATGACCTATCCAGAAGTTACGATTAAAGATCAGTGATGGCAACTGTGTAATTCGTGGTGGACTAATCGATGTAGATACACAACTGGATAAAATGCCCCGATGACAATGCAAAGAAAAAGTGGCAACACTAGGGCCCTGTTGTAACTTTGAATTGCAGATGGCGCTCTCTTTGTTTGTAACATGAGTGTCTGGTACCGAAATCTTCAGATAACAGATTGGGTCATGATGCTACTCTGAGCTGTTTAGAGAGTCAGTATAGATTTATTGTAATCAAATATTAATTTCCTGTCTTCTTGTTCAGTGATTTTCTTCAAATAAACCAAGAAAAAGGCCGAATCGAGATGTTTTTATCTATAGTTTTGAGTAGTGAATAACGTATGGATTATTTCATGTCCTGTTGCACCGATCAACGAAATAGAAACAGTAACTTTTTCTCTTGTCCGAAGTCTGTTCGAGCATTCAAATTCGGTATTGGTGGTTGCCCGAACTAGATTCGGGTGACTAAGGCAAGGATTTAAATTGCTGCAAGTTCAGTGACCGAACATCAAATGCCTACAGTCAAACAGACAAAAATAATAAAATTTGACTCACGAATGAATCGGATCTTTCTGTTAGTTCTGACAGGTAACACAAAAATGCCTGATCAGACTGCATCACGTGTTAGGTTGGTTGGTTGTTTTCAGATTATCTGGCGCCGTTAGCAACACGAGGGCTATAATGCGCAGAAACATTCGTCATTAGACAAACCAACATACATTTACAAACACCCATGCCAAACACGGGACTCGAACCCGCAACCTCGTGGTCTAGAAGCCAGCACGCTAACCACTATACCGTTTGGTCGGCCGTGTTGGGTTGGACCAGACTAAAGAACTGAAGTGTATTAAACATTCTTTATTTACTTTTATTATTTATTTCTTTGTGTACGTATTCTTACAGGCATGTTCTCGAGTGCGTCATTGAAAATAAAACAGCGATTTGAGTTCAACGCTTTTCGGAGAGAATTATTTGTCAAGTTATCCGGATTTGAATCCTAACAAAATTGAAACAAGCCAGTGCTCGTAAAACCTTTATACTGTTTTGGTTGTCTATTTTGCATCAAGTTGATGAAAGAGACTCGCCTAATCATATATACACCGAATTCTACAAGTGGTTTGTGAAACTTCGAATGCTTATCATGTGAGCGGAGATTTTGTCAAGATAGGTAAGTGAATTAAATTCCTGTTGCTTTTCTTTAGTACTACACGAAACTTAACAATGGTGCTTCTTAGCAATCAAGAAATATTCGCGCTTTCCTCATTTGGATCGTTAGATCCCGTTTCGACACCTGACAATATTGGTTTAATCAAAATCGAAATAATTTACTTTTCTATGATTGACTTTTGTATCAATGTAATGATATTTGTATCAATGTTTAAAAGTAGTGACTATATAAGAAGTGGGACATTTAAATATTCCTCTTTTGGAACGTGTTGACCCCTTAAAGTTGGTTGTTCGAGATCGGAGTAGCCGACTTAACGGTATAGTGGTTAGCGTGCTAGCTTCTAGACCACGAGGTTGCGGGTTCGAGTCCCGTGTTAGGCATGGGTGTTAGTAAATGTATGTTGGCTTGTCAAATGACGAATGTTTCGGTGCATTATAGCCCTCGTGTTGCTGACGGCGCCAGATAATCTGAAAACAACCAACCAATCGAGATCGGAATAGCTTATTTTTACACTTTTTTCTTGTGTATAAAATTTTTGAACTGTGACTACCAAGATAGTAGGCTCCGATAACCTTGCGGTAGATTATTGGGCTCATGACCTGAGGTTTGTGGGTTCGGTCTTCCGTCCGCCAAATATCGGTGTGTACCTAATGGGAGCTGATGCAGATTAAATATGTCGTGGCCTCAATGTCCTCTGGTTGGTGTGGTGGAATTGGAGAGAGGGGTTTACACTAGAAAATTTCGATCTCGTATTTTTCTAGATGCTCAAAATTATGAAACGTATTTGATTGTGTAAAGCACTTAAATGTGGCAGAAATAGACAGTCGGTAGTTCCTTACAAACCAATGTTGTAGTGCTAATCTTTTTGACCGGTACGCAATTTTTTCGATTGTAGTGGTAATACCAACTGTAGCTGGAATCTCTTCATTATAAAATGCAAATTCACTATATATTACATAATTTACCATATAAAAAAAAGATGGAGGGCGATGAATTCTATAAACCCCTCTCCTGGAATGGGTCCTGTGCCCACTCAGTTCAGACGTAATGTGTTCAAAAACATAATAATAAACACATGATTAAGTTCATTTTTACAATTGCCAAGTGATGAACTTTATCGAAGGTGTCTAAGGGGAAAAAAATATAAAAATGTCTGCAAGGGGGAAAAAAACAAAAACATATTTGACATACAACTAATCGCTGAGCTGCGCGTGGCAGATCAATTGCTTCCAACAAAAGATTAAAAAAAAAAAAATGTTGTTACCAAGTGACAGAAATGTTGTGCTTATAATTGAAATAGGTATCTGTCTGTTATTTGAATTGAATGACTCCAATATTGAAGTATTTTATCACCACATGTTGTGATTTCCAAGCTTTTTAAGCCGACCAAACGGTATAGTGGTTAGCGTGCTAGCTTCTAGACCGCGAGGTTGCGGGTTCGAGTCCCGTGTAGGCATGGGTGTTTGTAAATGTATGTTGGCTTGTCTAATGACGAAAGTTTCGGCTCATTATAGCCCTCGTGTTGCTGATGGCGCCAGATAATCTGAATACAACCAACCAACCAATCCAAGCTTATCAAATTTTTTTAAATTCAATTCAATTTTATTTGTTGTGGAGGACTACTTTTCCCACTTGTCCTCATCCAATTGAGTTAAAACTTAGTAGGTAGACTCATTGCGGTTAAGAATACATTTTACATAGCTTTTACTAACTCACTAAAAGATCGCTTTTAAACATACGTTTATTATAGCTCCTGAGGATTAATTAACCCACTTGTCGTTCAATCAAGCAGAAATTGGACAGATAGATTTTCTGTTAATGAGAATGTATCAAACTACTAGAACGACACAAGTCCTTTTTAACTTGAACCTGAATCATTTCACGCAGTCTATCCTTCTGTATACACTTTAACCATTGGTTAGGTTAGGGCGCGCGACCTTTTGTCTCGCGGTTAGTTGCGTGGGGGACAAATGTCCCCCAAATTCAAATTTTCTTGCACACTATTGAATTCGTGACCAAATATCAAAGTGGGCATTTTAATTAAAAACAGAACATTATTGTACAGAACAAAGTAAAAATTAAAAAATATTTTTAAAATAACTTTAAAAAAAAACTTTAAGAAGATTTTGATCATAGGCTGCCATCTAATGAGAAATTGACTTTGAGGTACATTTTTCAACCGAGCGACTAACCAAGAGTTAGCTCAAAAATAAAGAATTTATAATGGACAATTCTCTCATTTTTTTAAAAACGAGTGAAATTAGTACATATTTATGAAGAATTTCTTTCTCATTCCAAATATTTAAACAAAAGTTCTTTAAAAAAATTAGATATTTAAATATTAAGAAAAGAAAACGCCACAAAACACAGCCAAAACCAGTTTGATCCAAACAGTCAACAGCCGACCAAACGGTATAGTGGTTAGCGTGCTGGCTTCTAGACCGCCAAGTTGCGGGTTCGAGTCCCGTTTTAGGCGTGGGTATTTGTAAATGTATGTTGGCTTGTCTAATGACGAAAGTTTCGGCGCATTATAGCCCTCGTGTTGCTGACGGCGCCAGATAATCTGAATACAACCAACCAAACAGTCAACAAAATTCGTGACGTAAACAGATCTCTGCTTTTCTATGGTTATCGTGAGGTTTCTGCCAAATAGTTATCGTTAAAATGTTGGCGTTAGTAGATCATTGCCACATTCCGTACAGGTTGGCGTGATTTGCGAGAAACTTGCAAATCTGGTTTCCGCTGCTGCATTTCAAGCCAAGATGTTGTAGATCTCTTTACTTCACGTTCAATGCCAACGAAATGGGCCGTTTTCTCGTCAACCTCTAACAAGGTAATTTTGATCGCAAATTAAAAAAAAAAAAAAAAAAAAAGCTCATTGAACAGAAATTTTTATGTTTATGGCCTTTTCGAAACATTTAGAATTAAAAAAAAAAAAAAGAAATACGAGAATTGTCCATTGTGTTATTTAGGAGTAGTGCAAATGATCTTAAAAGGCCAATGCATATAAAGGATTTATTATAAAAACTTCCTTTTTTTTAGTTAGCTTTTTATAATGACTCAACTTGTATTTATCCCTATCACTAAAAGAATCGCTTCTACACATATTTCGATTGCGTTTTTTACGTTTTCAAATCCTTTATATTAACCCTTTGCAGTCGAGGTCTTTTTCGCGCGGAGGTACCAGCAACTTGAGACGTTTCGCGGGATTTTTGGTTCGATCCGCTGTTATGGATTCGCTTCATAGAAACTAAACACAGTCATTGGCCTTGCATCGAATTTCCGCATCAAACCTAGTGGTCCTCTCGTGTTTCGGCATCCAATTGTGTGGCGCCTGAGGAAGCCGCTCGAGTGCAAAGGGTTAACTTCGATTTTGCGTGTCGATGGCGAACAAATCTGTGGAGACCTAATTAACCCCCTTGCCGTCATCCAATCGGGATGAAATTTGGCAGATAGACTCGATGTCGATGACAATGCATTCTATCAAATTTTGGGGCTGAAACTCTCACTAAAAAGTCACTTTTAAACCCGCGTCTATAATCGCATCGGAATAGTAATAAATCCCAGTTAGCCGTTCATTTGTTGAAGCTGTTTCCTGTTGCCAAAATTGCTTTAATCATAATAAATAAAAGATATGTGTTTTTATTGCCTTAAGTTCGACTTATCAACTTTCGTAGATCGTTGGCACGTTGTAGACGGCAATGTATTCAGTCGAATTTTGCAGGGGAAAAAAAGTTAGTAACTAGTTCGGAATGGATCTTTTGTTCTTAGTGGTCAAACACTATCAAAACTCGATCTGACCTTTACTTTTGTGGGTAATATTATTTAGTCAACATTGTAGTTTAGAAGAGTAGATATGTCCAAACTAAATCAATAGCATGATTAAAGCTAGGTATTGTCTCCAATGGTAACCACTCATGGCTAACTGAAACTTCTGGATAGTGCATGGTTTGCTATTGACTTGAACCTTTATTATCACCATAGAGACATAATTTAACAGCTCTCCCTCTAAACAAGTTTGTATTTGTTGGTAAAGGCCAAACTATTACATAGCATTGAATAGGGAACAGTAGGTACTATCTGTCTGCCACAAGTACGGCTCTCTCCGCAAAGTCTCGCACTGTCAGTTGCCGTGGAAACAATACTAGCCTAACTTGCCGCGGAAAATTTCTAGGAGAAAGATATCTTGGGTTGGTTGGTTTTTCATGATCGACACGACCTATTCTTTTGAACAATGATGGCTAACTAGGCCGGTACCTACATCTTAACGCGGATTCTGAACCACAACGAACATTCATGTCTAATTCAAGACTCGAACCCGGCACTTTTGTCATGAAAGGATAGAGAACTAACCACACGGCCATCAGGTGGGAGAGGAAGATATACCTTAATGTAACTTTTTGAATACCAATTTCGTACGGGTACACCCCTATCCTAAATTAACGAGTCATGTTTCCATAGCGACCGCTACCCAACTAGACTACCTGACGGGAGCTTTTCTTCTGATTTGCAGTAGGTATACATTGGGGCAGACCTACTTGAGCTCACTGAGTTCGCTACAGGGATGTGTGAGCCGGTTTTATTAGGCCCTGATTGGCTGATAGAACTATGTGTGGCTGATTCGTTAACCTCTTATAGTATCCGTGTTTAAAAAAGTAAAATAGTAATTGAAATTTAAACTTGAAAAAGCTTATTTTCTTTTTGTTATCAATATACATTTAAGTTTAAAATAAAACTTTGTAAGCAGGTTATCAATATTAGCATAAATGTTGTGATGTGTTCGGAACTATATCTTGGCGCGGAAGGATCCATCCTGCAGCATATACTCAAGGCTCAAGTAATATTGTCCTGAGGTATCGGGTTCGGTGATACTTGGAAACAAAGCATTTTGAAGATGATGGTAATAGACTGAGAGCCGACTGCAAATTTTGGACCCCATCGAACATCATTCTGAATTATTTTATAGAAATTGGAGAAAAGTGAGTAGATTACGAATCCACTGGTCTGCCGCGGCAAAAAAGGCCGAAACTGGTCAAAAATCGACTTTTAATAAGTTGAACTAAATCCAATTGCCAAATGCGCCATAACTTGCCAAATAATGAGCAGTTTTTTTTTAATTTGATAACCCTCACTCTTTAATTTTCAATTCAGAAGATTGCAGACGATTCGGATGTGTGGCTATGGCTTACTTGCATCTTTCACAAATGAGCCAAATTGGCAAGAAACATTACGTCACTGATGACCTAACTGATGTCGCCAATTTGGCTTACTTTTAAACGATACAAGTTTTTCTAGCCAGAGATCAGAAATCGTTTGCGCTTTTTCTCATTGAAAATCAAAATGCAGTGAGTTGCCTGACGAAAAAGTTTGTTCTCTTTTTGGCAAGTTATGACACATTTGGCATTCGGATATTAGTTCAACTCCTTCCAAGTCGATTTTTGATCAGTTTCGGCCATTTTTGCCACGGTAGACCAGTGGATTCCTAATCTACTCACTTTTCTCCAATTTCTATAAAAAAAAATTCATAATGATGTTCGATGGGGTCCAAAAATTACAGTCGCCTCTCGGTCTAAATAAGTTCGATGGATTTCCTTACCCACGATGTAATCGTACTCATCGCGAAAGTTCTTTGTGGTCTTCGGGGTATATCTCTGAGTGGCGAGAGACAGCAGAAGCATTGGCACCAAGGAGAACGGAGGAGGAAAGAGACTGGCTGCCAGTTCAATCAGGCTCATGTTGATGCTTCCTTGAAAAGAGGCTGTCTTGGGGCAGTTCAATCAATAGCCCTGTACTCAGGTGAAGAGGCGAGATTGTCCGCTTATCTCTCGAATTTCCTATGAGAATGAAACTTTTTTAATTGTTCGAGGTGCTACTGCAAGATTTGGTAACACATCGAACATCAGTATCAATTTAATTTTTTTTTTTATATGGAGCGTTTCAAAAATTTCTGGGGGAAAATGTAAAAAGAGTTAGACGGGATCGAAATTATCAGAATTTGTTATGGTTGGTCGTATTCAGATAATCTGGCGCCGTCAGCAACACGAGGGCTATAATGTGCCGAAACATTCGTCATTAGACAAGCCAACATACATTTACAAACACCCATGCCTAACACGAGACTCGAACCCGCAACCTCGCGGTCTAGAAGCTAGAACGCTAACCACTATACCGTTTGGTCGGCCAGAATTTGTTATGAAAAGTGTGTACTGAAAAGATTGAGGTGTTAGCAGGAATGTTTAGATTTTAATTGAAAGCAGCTTGTCCCCTTTATCTCTCTGTACATTTTTTCCAGATATTTCAGAAACCACCTGTACAAGTAGTAGAGGTCGGCGATATATCGATACGACGATATTTTTATTGATATATTTTTTTAAATATCGATGGTAAAATATCGATACAAGTCACCAATATATCGATATTTTCAAACATTATTAGTTTTTTTTTTTTTTTATGATCGATTTGTAGTTTCATGTGTTTTTTCGATTTTATTTATTCTCTTTTCAAAACTGAAGTTTGGACTAGTAGGCTGAGAGACTGTTAAAATGGCACCCTAACCGAAAAGAATATATAATCTAATCGAAAGATAAGATCATTTATTAGTAGTCATTAACATAGAGCCGTTTCTTTTGCCAACGCGTGTGCCTGGAATTGTCATCTACTTTTAAATATTAAAAACATCTCTATCAGCAAAATATGCGGTAAACTACTTGTCAATATTTCTTCTTTAAAAATAAATGCGAATTTATGCATTGACATCCAATTATATTTTATTTATTCTGATTGATAGTATAATTTATTTATTAAAACAATATTTATAATATATTTATTAAAACATTTTTATAATATATTTACTAAAACAATTCTTATAATATATTTATTAAAACAATTTTTATAGTATATTAAAACAATTTGTATAATATATTTATTAAAACAATTTGTATAATATATTTATTAAAACAATTTGTATAATATATTTATTAAAACAATTTTTATGATATATTTCTTATAACAATTTTGGCATGAGTTCATGAAAAGTAGAAATTTGCCCCGAAAAACTTCTTTTTTGGCAAAATTGACAATCAAATCAAAAAAATTAAAACAATTATGTATCGATATGTCGATATTTTTTTCTATGCAACGATATAATATCGATATTTATTTCGAACGATATTTCCGACCTCTAACAAGTAGAGTTGGAATTGTTTGGAAATCGGCTTGGAATAAGTTGAATTGATTCCGATTGCTAAATATGTCATCGTTTCCCAAATATGAGCAATCTTTTTTTTATGTAATAACTCACAGTTCTTTAATTTTCAAACAGATGTACAGTCGATATAAAGGTGTCTGTTATCTCCATAGGAGCCCATGTTAAATGCAACAACTTTGGTGGCATCTCATTTAGAAACCGATTCTTCAATCATTATGAAACTTTTGCAGTGTAATATTTGGATACTTTTGAATACTTTAACTCAAGATTTTTATTATTTTTTATTAATTAAAAGAATTAAGACTTTCTAAAAATGTTTTAAAAAAATGTTAAAATTTTAGATTAATAATTAAAAAAAAAAACTTTCTATTTTATCCACTTGTTAAAGTACTTGAATACATTAGAGAAACATGTTTAAAAATTAAACATTCAATTCAAATAGATTTTAAGTTATGGGCCCCCAAACATGAAAAACCTGCAATCTGAGAAAGTCAGCTTTGAAAAAAAAAAAAAAAAAAAGCATGCTTTAAATACCTACATTTTATTTATTTCAAAAAATTATTAATAATACTTCAAAATAAAATATAATTACAAATGAGGCATCATTTTAAAGAGAAGAATTTGAATTTTAATAAACATGAGTAAACTCAAATTTAATAATCTGAAAATTTTTTCATGTGCCAGATGTGTGATTTCCATCTTTCGAAAGTGAGCCAAGTTGGCGATAAATATTACATTCCTTATATTCATAATTTACTAGCATTTCTCTAAATTCTATGAAAAAAAATTTGGAGTCCTGTTAGATACGATACCGAAACTTGCAGTCTCCTCTCAATCTATAGGCTAATTTGTAGCCTTTGCTCAGCCGGATCATTTGAAGCGGTCTGGAACTCAAAATTTAAAAATTTCTCTCTCTCTCTCTTTTTTTTAAATTTATTTTTTTATAATTATTTTAGGGGGAAAAAAAAGAAAAGAAAAAAAAAATTAGAGTATTTCTGAATAAAATGGCATAAAATTTTGATTTCTATCATTAGTTGAACTTGAAATATTCAAGTTTTTGTTACATGACAGCTGTATCTCAAAAAAAAAAAAAAAAAAAAAAAAAAAACCCCTTAGGAACTTGTTTTTCTAGGTGATGGCTTTTTGTCCTTTTTTTTTTTTTAAATTTAAATTGATATAACTTAAAAACTACTTGTTATAAATACATGATTCTTTCCGCAATTATTTTTCATATATATTTCCTTAATTTGTCTACAGGAATTGTGTATTTTGATTCCAATTGTTTTAAAAAAAGGTTTTGGGGCAATTAAACAGTTTTTGTGGCGAATATTGGCGAGAAGCTTGGCGAGAGGGGGAGATTGTTCGCCGCTCGCTGCGCAGGTTTCTTATCACTCGCTATTTGGAATGCCTTGAATAAAGATCTTGTAATTGATAACGCATCGATGATTTTGAGTGGTGTCATGTTTCCTCTATAGAATTGGTGCATAGGCTGGGAAATGTTGTGTTGTTGGGAATTATTGTGTTGTGAGTGATACTAACCACTTTGGATTGTTGGCGCATGTTTTCGCTGCACGGTGGGGTGAGTAATTATTTTTGTTTCGGTTTATTTCGTTGCTTTGGTTGATTCGTGTGTCGGTGTTGCGAAAATTGAAGTTGTTCGTTTTTTGATTAAAGGAAAGTAATTAATAAGTTAGAGTGGATTCTGATATTGGTTTTATGTTTGTGGAGCTGAAATTTGTACTAGATTGCTGCATTTTGGATTAGTATGGTATTGTCATTTTAATATTTGTTTTGCTTGCAAAGTGTTTCGGTTTGAAATGGATGCATCAAATCTGGCTTTATTAGAAAGAACAAAAAAGACTCGTTCTGTCATAAGGTCTATTGTGACAAGGCAATCTAATAAATTAGAATCCGAAATAAATAATTCTGCCTACAAAACAGTAGTGCATGAAATATATATGCAATTAATTTCTAAATTTGAGGAATTAAGTAAACTCGATAAGGAAGTCGAGGGTTTAATAGATATCGATAATCTGGAAGATGAAATATTAACTCGTGAAGAATATAGAGATAAATTTATAATTTGGAAAACCCGCGCTGAGCGTTATATAGAATCGGTTTCGATTCCAAGTTCAGTTAGTATTCAAAATTCGCGGGAAACACAACAGCAAAACGTAACACTTCCTGTAAATAGCTCATTTCCTTCTGCTTTAACAAATCAATCACGCTTGCCAAAACTTACTTTAGAGTCTTTTTCAGGCAAAGATATAAGTAGTTTCCCTAGTTTTTGGGCTAGATTTAAATCAGCAGTGCATGAAAATTCAAGTTTGAGTGATGTGGACAAATTTTGCTATTTAAAATCGGTTGTCACATCTGATGCTGAATTGGCAATACGAGGTTTAACGCTGACTTCGGAAAATTATGCCGCAGCCATTAAAATTCTAGAAGATAGATTCGGACGTAAGGAGCTTATAGTTGACTATCATATGAATCGTTTGTTAAATTTGACCCCAGTTCGCAAATCATTTGATGTTATCGCGTTAAGAAATCTGTATGATCAATTGGAATTAAATATTAGGGGACTCGAAACGCTAGGAATATCTCCTAATTCTTATAGTTGTCTTTTGTTTCCGATAATTATGAAAGCTATTCCCCCTAATTTGGCGTTAGAATTCAATCGAATTTATAAAGATAAGCAGTCCCAAATCACTGATTTAACATCATATCTACGCGATGAAGTTCAAAGTCGTGAGCGCACGGACGCTTTAGTAAAATCACATGAGTCACAAATCAAAGGCTCACATTCGAATAAATTCTCCGAGAGGGCGCCTAGATTCTTAACCCAGACGCAACAAAAGAGTAATTGGCGATTTTCTTCAAATCATAACAAATCAACTGTGAGCTCATCTGCAACCGAATTACTGACAGCTGCGCATTTTAGTTGTATATTTTGTTCCGAAAATAATACTCATTCATCTGATTTGTGTGAGAATTTATGCGTTCAACAAAAGAGGGATAAGCTTATTAAGGAACGTAGATGTTTTTTATGTTGCAACATTAATTGCCGTGTAAAGGGTTGCAAAGGGGTTTGTACATATTGTCAGGGTCGCCATGCTCGCGCTATTTGCTTCAAGTTAGAAAATTCTAAAAAACAAAATTCGCATTTAGACTTGAAAGAAAACTCTGTTGACGTTAAATCGACGACTTCAAATTCTGTTATGAATAATTGCAGTGGCGTTTTATTGCAATGTGTTAAGGTAGAAATTATCGGTAGCACTTCATTGGATAAAATATTTTGTCTTTTTGACAATGGATCGGAAAAGACCTTTCTTAAGAAAGATGTATCCCGTAGATTGGGATTAAAAAAAATAGGTTTGGAAAAGCTAAATATTTACTCGTTCGGATCAAAAACTCCTAAAAATCAAACTTGTTGCAAGGTAGAAGTTAGACTAAGGAATGTATTGAATGGGCAGGAGACTGTGATTGAGGCATTGGAAATTGAGGAAATTTCTAAGGCGACACTTAGTCTTCCGAACCCAGAAGTTTGGAAGGAAATGGAATCGAGAGGTGTTAGATTGACGTTTAGTTGTAGTGAATCAACTGGGAGTTGTGAAATTTCGTTGTTAATTGGTTCAGATTTTTATTGGTCCTTAACAAATCAAATAAAAAGACTTGATTCATCATTGGTTGCTGTCGACACCAGTCTGGGATGGTCTCTTCAGGGTAGATGCGATGAGCAGAGCGAATGTACTTCGGTACATTTGATTCACAGTGAAGATGAATCTGTTTCGGCTGAGTTAAGAAGGTTTTGGGAGATTGAAAGTTTAGGGATACATGATAAGGATTCGGTGTCTTGGAGTAAGGGAGATGAAGAGGTACTAAGTGAGTTTGATAACTCAATTAGTTTCGTAGATGGTCGATATCGCGTAAGTTTGCCATGGAAACCAGGTATGAGAGAGGCTTTACAAAATAATGAGTTTGTTGCGCGTAAACGCTTTGAGGGGTTGGTTCGTAGATTCAAATGTTATCACGAGTTGTTTTGTGGGTATAAGGATGTAATCGATGACTATGTTAGGCAAGGTATCGTTGAGCGTACTTCTTGTGAATCTTTGTCGAATAGTCAGGGATTTTACGTACCCCATCATGCAGTGATACGTAGCGACAAAACCACAAGTTGGCTCCGAGTCGTTTTCGATGGTTCAGCTCACGAAGATAAAAATTTGTCGTTAAATGAGACTCTATATACTGGACCAAATTTGCATCCCAATAGCTTAGAACTGCTTCTGAGATTTCGAGAAAATTCTGTGGCCTTTACAGCTGATGTGAAATCGGCTTTCCTTCAAATTGAATTGGACCTTGCTGATCGAGATTTCACGCGTTTCTTCTGGACTGATAATCTAAACAATGATCCCTACGTCTTAAATTTCACGAGAGTTCTTTTTGGACTTAGGCCTAGTCCATACCTGCTTGCAGCAACTTTAAAACATCATTTCAAAAAATACAAGGAACAGTATCCTCATACATTTAATTTGCTAAACAGCTCTGTGTATGTTGATGACGTCATATCCGGCCGAAATGATGTTCAGGACGCTCTACGTACCTCCATGGAGTGCTTGCAAATATTCAGTGATGCTGGCATGTTACTCCGCAAGTGGCGAACTAACTCGAAGCAACTTTATTTGTTATGGCAACAAGAAAGGGTTGAGCCAGAATTCTCTGAAACTGTTGCTGTTGATCTTAGTTTACCGATTAAGGTTTTAGGACTTTCTTGGGATCCAGAAAGAGATTTGATTTATTTTGATCCGAAAGACTTATTGAAGTTTATGTCTCGTAAAATCGAATCAAAGAGATTTATTCTAAGTGTAGTTGGGCGTATCTTCGACCCTATAGGGATTATCGGCCCATTTGTCATCAAACTGAAACGTGTACTTCAAGATCTTTGGACTCTGGGAGTGGACTGGGACTCGGAACTTCCTCCTAAGCTACGCCACCAGTGGCAGCAGTGGAGTAGCGAAGCTGAGGACTTGACTGAGATAAAGATACCTCGGTACTATTTAGGTGAACTAGAACAAGATGTATCAATGTTTGAGATACACTGTTTCTCCGACGCGAGTAAGACAGCCTACGGCACAGTATTGTACTTGCGCTTTGTTACTAGTAACAATGAAATTGAGACGAGTTTTATTTGCTCGAAGGGTCGTGTGGCACCTTTGAAGTCAATGACATTGCCCCGACTTGAATTGACAGCAGCTTTATTGTCAGCTAGGTTGGCTAAACAGGTATCATCTTGCCTCAGATTCGAAGCCAACATTTACTACTGGACAGATTCTCTTATTTCGTACTACTGGATTCGCGGCGATTCTTCAACATTCAAACCATACGTCAAAAACCGTGTTGAAGAAATCCAAATGCTCTCTGACCCGATCCGGTGGGGACACTGTCCAGGAAAGGACAATCCTGCTGATCTCATTTCGCGTGGTACATCTGCCCTCAATTTAGTGCAAAACGAACTGTGGTGGAACGGTCCACCTTGGCTTAGACTACCACCTGACCATTGGCCAAATCTTGATCGTCCAATTTTAGATTCGGAACTTTGTTCTGAAGAATTGGAACTTCGTTCCAGTGTGCATGTGGCAGTTACCCAACCGAAGGAATCTCTTGTCGACATAGAACGATTCAGCAGTCTTAAAAAACTTTTGAGAGTAACCGCATGGATTTTTCGATTCGTGAACAATGTTAAGAACTTAAATAAATCATTGAGCTTGTATCTTACTGCAGATGAGATACAAAATGCTGAATATTTTTGGATCAAATACGTTCAAACCGAATTCTATTCTGCTGAAATATCAGCTTTAAGAAGTAACAAGCAACTTCAGAATAACTCGGAAATAAAGAGTTTAGTGCCTTATTTGGATAAAGACAGTTTGTTACGAATTACTGGACGGTTGCTCGAAGCAGAGTTATGCTTTGGTGAAAAGCATCCTGTAATTCTTCCTCGACGCTGTAAATTTACCGAGTTACGTGTGACTAGAGAACATGGAGAAATAGGTCATTGTGGTGTATCTGCAACTTTGACTCAACTTCGAAAACATTATTGGGTACCTAAAATCCGTCAATTAGTTAAAACGGTCATTCGCAACTGTCTCATTTGCAAAAAATATAATGCCAAACCAGCTGATCAACTGAGTGGTCAGTTGCCACGAGATAGAATTTCCCGATCTCCTCCTTTTCAAATCGTAGGTGTTGATTTTACAGGTGCAATCCTTGTAAAGAACAGTAAAGATACTCAAAAATCTTACGTCGCTTTGTTTACGTGTGCTGTAACACGAGCCGTTCATTTGGAACTAGTATCGGACATGTCCACAAGGTGTTTTTTACTTGCTTTTCGAAGGTTCCTTGCACGAAGAAGTAATTGCCAAGTGATTTACTCCGACAATGCTCGTACATTTAAAGCGGCTCAAAGAGAGTTAACGTATTTCACTAACATCTTGAAAGACAGCAAGTTACAAAATTTCGTCGCAGACAAAGGTATCCGCTGGAAATTCATAGTTGAACGTGCCCCTTGGTGGGGTGGCTTCTACGAACGCCTTGTTAAGACTGTAAAGGAACCACTGCGTAAAATACTTGGCAAGGCACTTGTGACATTTGAAGAACTTTCAACGATTCTCTCAGAGGTTGAAGTCATCGTCAACAATCGACCTCTAACCTATGTAGAGAATGACCCAGGGGAGCCAGAACCTCTCACGCCGGCTCACTTCCTCGAATTAGGTTATGGTGATTCCAAATACCCTGTACATTTCATCGAACTGATTGACTCTACAGCGGACAAGCAATCATACCAAAGGAGAAAGACTTACCAGACACTCCTTTTGAAACAAATTTGGAGACGCTGGAAAGAACAGTATTTACTCCAATTAAAGACTGTTAATAACTTTAAATCCCCATCTCTTCGTAAAAACTTGCAATTAAATGATGTGGTGATTGTTGAAGGGAATGTTAAGTCAAAATTATTGTGGGAACTTGGGGTAATCAAAGAGATATATATTGGAAGAGACAATAATGTTAGATCTTGTTTAGTTAAAACTTCTAAAGGTCTCTTCAGAAAACCAATCCAATTGCTTTATCCTTTAGAAATTACATGATGTTCTTAAACTAATTAGTTCTTATTTTTCACATTTATGTTAATGAAGAGTACATTATTAATTAATTTTAAAATTTATTTGTTGCAAGATCTATAATATGTATCTTAATTGTTTAAATATGTATCTTAATTGTTTACTTTCATTTGATTGTTTATTTCATTGCTTTGATTTGCATTATATGTTTAATTGGGTGAACATTCTGTTCACCGGTGGGGTGTGTGGCGAATATTGGCGAGAAGCTTGGCGAGAGGGGGAGATTGTTCGCCGCTCGCTGCGCAGGTTTCTTATCACTCGCTATTTGGAATGCCTTGAATAAAGATCTTGTAATTGATAACGCATCGATGATTTTGAGTGGTGTCATGTTTCCTTTATAGTTTTTGCATAAAATATATATATATATTTAAAAAAAAAAAATTCTAAATATTTTATTAAAAAATCATGAAGGCAATTTTTGATATGAATTATAAGAAGTAATTTGATGCAAAAATGAAGTGATTTTTTAAAATAATTTTAAGTACATCACCTTTAGATAATATCGAGGTTTTTCATTTTTTTTTTTTTTTTTTTTTTTTTTTTTCAATTTGAAAATATAAAATATTTAACTTTAGTTTCAAAGCGTAAAGCAATACTGCATCAGAAATTTCAGAAAAATAATTCTAAAAATAAAGATTTTTTTTTTTTAGAATTTTAGGTTCTTGCATCTCCTTAAGATTGCCTAGAGGATTAGCTTTTTTGAAAGTTTATCACAGTTAGATATTGCATTCTATTACCTAGAGATATAATAACAATTAGGTTTCATCAGCGTGACCAAATTGCGATTTTCTCTTTTCCATAGTGCTGCCATCTGACGTATTCTTCAAAAAAATTATAAACTTCCAGATTTTTTTTTTTTTTTTTTTTTTAACTTCGATTTTCAAAGTAATGTCACCATGTTCTAGAAGAAGTCCTAGTAAAGATCATTCCCTATACTCGCTATGTTACTATCTTCTAGCCCAGTAGCACTTTCTATAAATCCTTGAAATTTGATGAGTATGTATGAAAATGATCACTTCATGATATGACATAATTTTTTTTTTCATTAGTCTAGGTATACGAACACCTTCGAGAGATTTTTTTTAAAATTCTATTAAAAATTTAATTTATTGGTATATTTCTATCAACTATAAATAAAAAAAGTGTTTAATGATATAATTTGTAAAAAAAAATATTTTTTTATTAGTTTAAAATACAATAAACTGCTGAAAAAGTCATAAAATACACTGTTCCGCATATTGAAATAAAATGACACCTATTCAATATTTTTCAATTTTTTAAACTGAATTAGAAAGAGTAATGAACAAAGAAGGCTGTATACTAAAAACTTATCAATACATTAATATTTGAGGATTTTATAAACTTTTGAAATCAACGCTTAAACAAATGCTGTAAAGCAGCACATGTTTAAGTTTTTATAAAGGCATAAATCATTTTGTTATTATTTTTTTAGTGTCATCCTAGTTCCCAGCCATCATACATACTTCAATGACATAAATGCAAAATTTTTTTCAATTTGAACTTTGGAAAATATTGTAATATGCGTGATGTAAAATATCAAAAAAACCTTTTCCGAGAAAAAGCCAAATTAAAGTTTATTTTTCACTTTAATTTTTATGCATATATTTTTTATTGCACAATTCTGGTTTCTTTCCTTCAGCTGCATCTTGGGAACAATTGCAAATAATTTATTTGCAATTTAAATGAAAACTTTTGAAAATATTCTATTTTATACAAAAGAACGTGAAAAAAAAATGTGAAAAAAATGTGAATTACATGTTTTGGATCAAATTAACACCTTTTCTACTTGAAATTGATAACTAATTTGTCATACATAAATTATATATATACATTGGGTAAAGAAATATTTTATTTTTTTTATTTAAATTAAAATTTATAAACATGTGATATTTTATATAAATATTGCAAAAATCTTTTTAAAATTATAGAAAAATATTTTACCTTGCGACATTCTATATATAGTTATAGACTATTTATAGTTTTATTAATTCCCAGCTTCATATGCTGGACCTTCTTGTGTTTCAATTACAGAATTTTTTTTTTTGCGTATTGCCCTCAAGACTTTCCTTTGCTTCTGCGCTACAGGGGTAGAATGTCGCACAGACTCTTTCTTTCTCGTCTCGTCTAGGCGTAAGTACTCTTTCACAGTAAAGTTCTCATTATTTTCAATATTGAGTTTTGAAAATACATGTAAACAACCCTCATACCCATCATTGAATTGAATTACCGCATCATAAGCCCCTAAGCGCAAAGCTTGTAGTCCAACGAAAACGGTTTTCGGCACTCTTTGCCAAATGTTGCCATTGAAACATTCATTGGCATTCTGGGTTTTCCCATGCAAGCACTTGCTCAACAGTTCCCTTGAGCACAACTGCATATATACTGGCTTTACCTCTTTCAGAACTGTATCTGGAAGTCCTTTGTACTTGGTTGGGAGTTGTTTGCAACTGCTCGTTGGTAGTAGCACCAACTATCTTTTCCTGTTGGACATTGTTGATGCATCGGCTTTTCTTCAGATGATGAGCAGTGGAAAAGCACAGCAATGACAGTTTGCTGCATCTTTGGCAAATCACCCACATTACTTCGTATGGCTAATCCATAATAATTTTGCAGACGATCGATGAAGGTGTCTGTTAGTTTTCCTCTGCCAGAGAGACCTTTCACTTTCTTCTTCAGCTTTCGAAGACGCCCGCCAACTCTTTTTTGGATGTGCCCGATACAATCAACCTTCTCCACACTATCCTTCACAACATCGTAGCCATTGGAATCTCCATCACCATAGTATGTAGTATACTTCAGACCTTTGCGAATGGATCGGTTGAAGATTCTCCTTGCCCCAACTGCTTCCATTGTTTTAGCTGACCCCTTGTGGTTGCACTGACATATGTGGTCTGCTTTCGTCGACTGATAGATATTGCCTTTCTTCATTTTGTAGAGGCGTTTGCAAGTAGTGCAAAATGAAGACATAACCTCAATGTCGAGCACTTTCCCTGTGTTGACAGAAATAGCTGTGACACAACCATTCAAAGAAGTATATCCTCGACGCTGCCATGACCCGTCAACAGATACACCACACTCGGCAGGATCTTTTCCACCATTTAGCTCAGCTGCTGCTTTGTTCATGGATTATTGGGCAACTTCAGTGACTGCACCAACTATCCTCTTTTCGTGCGAGTTGTATGCATTCTTACATGGAGGTGAAGGCAAATTCAATGTGGCGCACAGTTTATTCGCAGCAGAATAACCTTTGCCCAGTTGGCGCATTCCGTACACCAACCTGGTATTTATTTCAGGTGCCTGTCCAGATTTGTTTGCCGACACAAAATTCTTTACAAAATCACAACAACTGCATGTCAAGGCAAAATGTGAGCAGAGGCCATACTTAGTTTTCTCATACAAGTGCAATCCTGCATTTGAACAGCTTGGGCACAATAGCTCTGAAAACAAGCTTGCCAGAGTTTCGATATTGAAAATCCTATTTCCTGAAACTGGGGTTTCTCTTTCAATGGTCTATCTCGTCTCTTTAGCTTTAGTTACAGAAGGACAAACAGAGTTATTATGTACTACGTTTTGTGAAACACGTTTCATGTATCTATTGCCTTGAAAACGACGTTTTTTCTTTGCAACTAGCGATTTTCCCATTTTTATAACAAAAATTAACAGTGGAATAAATTGGAATTTAAACAAATTTATCCACACAGACAGAAATCTTAAAATTAATAGCTAAAAAGTTATGAAATCAGGGAAACAAAATCAAAACAGCATGTAAAAATATTCAGAGAACACAAAGTTGTTGTCAGATTGTAAGCAACATAAGATGTTGCCAGATTCTTCATGCTCGAAATATTAAAGTGAAATATTAAAACAATCAATTGCAGTTTAAAAGTATTTTTTAAAAGGCTCAAAATAAAAATTATAAGGGATTAAAAGAGAACTTCCGGTGCCATTGACAGCCACTTCCGGTTTCGAAATCGTCTTTCATGTATTTTTTAAATACCAATAACTTTTCTTCTAAAAATGATAGAGACTTAATTCAGACACCATTGGAAAGCTAATGATTTCTACTTTGAAATAAACCACAATTTGAAAAATGGAAAATTTGACCGAAAATGACTTTTGAAAGGTGTTCGTATACCTTAATCAAAATTAAAATTGCAAAAGACAAAAACAGATGGAGCCACTGAATATGCATTGACGTAAGGATTTCAAATATAAAATATTGTTGCGAATTTCTGTATGTTTGTAAATATTTCGTAGCATTAATTATGTAAAAAGATAAATTTCTGCATAATAAATAATAAGATAAATTTCGCATAAGGCAGTGCAAGGGTTTGCTTTCCTGCAATGTGTGTCTTAATGCTTGATAACGAGTTTTACAGAGATAAAGCTGGGAAGCGAGTTTTCAGGAAGCAAGGCATTTAACATTATGGTAATGGCAATCTCGCCAAATTGGCGACGGTTTTGGTGAGAAATCGCCAAATGTCGCCAAACTTGGTGACCATTTGGCGACATTTTCGGTCCCCATGTACAGGTATAGGACTTTTCGACTACGGTCTGGAAAGTTCTCCAAATATCTACCTCTAGAAATTTCAAAAAGGTTTGACTTCTATATAAGGCCGGCCGTGAGTTGAGTCAGTTAGTTGAGTTCGTTAGTTGACTGGAATTACTTAGTTGAGTTACTGATTGAGTTGAGTCACTGAGTGACTGACTGATTGATGTTACTGAGTTAGCTGTCTCTCAGCGAGCATTCAGAGTAGTTCCGAAAGTGAACTGTATTGCATTGTCTTTTGCGACGATTTTTAGCAGTTGTGTTGTCAAGTCTTTAACTGCTGTTTTGTGCTCTATTGTTGTGAAAAGAGCTGTATTGAGTCTATTAGAAGGAGAAGTTCTGAAGTTGTAAGAAAATCTGCGAAGAGTTATATCGGAATAAATTTCTGCAAGTTTTGATCTGCTTTGGCTTCAAATCTTTCGAACCCATTCACGCAACAATATATTCAATGCTATTTTTGAATTTTTGGTTTATGTCATTTCGTTAAGTGGTCATTTTCGTACCTACTCACCAAATGTCAAGGTTTTATATAAAGTAGTTTCTAAATGCACTGTGCTAGAAGCTTGTAACATAGCGAGTATAGGGAATCCTTACTAGGACTTCCACTTGAAATTTAACCTCAAGGCGTTTACATTTAAGTCTTGGTATAGAAATTGCATATTTTTAGAAAAAGATCTATTGACTGGTAGCCAACATTAATATATCTGTATGCATTGAAAATGTTTTTGGCACTTGATTATAAAAACATTGTATGCAACTTGTTCGAAATTACTCTTTCAAACACGGTAAACTTTTTGACTAGTGCTTGCAAACTAGTTAAATATGCATTTTGTCTCGTTTGAAAAGTATTACTTTCGCAACTAGTTGCATAAATAACTATTATACTTGAAAAAAAAATTGGTCTACTATGATAACCATAATATAACAACCATAGTACAGGTAATTAAATTGTTATTTTCATCTGTAATATATTTGAACACTAAAAATTAGTTCATATTTAATTAAATATTAGAGGGTAATAAAAATTAAACGAAAAAAAACTAGAAAATGTAAGTAAACACACACTTTAATTTGACGTAGATGACGCAAAATTTTAAACTTCACCGATCAAAGGCTTCTTATGTAGTAAACGGGAATTGTATATTTCACTACAATCTCGCAATAAATGTAATCTTAAATTAACTAATTTTGAATCATTTTATAAATTAATCTTATTGATAAACTATTTAAAAATACGCGGTGTGTTTAATGAAAGCTCAAATTTAGTAAAGTTGTAAAAAATAAATAAAGGCACTGATCAGAAGATCCTGAAATTTGACCAGTGTATTCTCGAAGAAGGAGAAACGATGTGTCATAAAAAAAAAAAATAAAAAAACTATTTTGAACTATATTTTTCTGAAGCCATACCATTGCTTTATGAAAGCCATGATTTGACATAAGAAGAAATTCATGTTTTTGAAATTTTGCTTTTCGAAAGTTTGAACTTTAATTACAATTACCCAGGGATAACCATAATTAAAGTTCAACTTTCAAAAACGCTATAAAAGATAAACACTCGTCTTATAGACCTAAAATTTGACCTGGATAGTCGTGACTAGCTAAATACCCGTGCATCGCTACGAAATTTTAACATGTGCAACATTTTAGCTAGCTGTGAGGCCTCGCGTTGCGGAAATCTGTCATTCGTGTATAGGACGCAGTCTTTGGCCCTTCGCTCGCAGGAAGGTTCATCGCTACGCAAAATCGAACTCGCTTCGCTCGTTGAAAAATTCATGGACACATAAACACAGGCTTATTTCACTCGTTAAAAGGTTCATTGCTATGCAAGCATAGGCTCTCTTCTCTCGCTGAAAGGTTCATTGCTGCGTAAGCATAAGCTCGCTTCACTCACTAAAATCTAATTTCTACGTAAAACCTTAATATTAGAAGCCTCTCCCTTGTCAAGAAAAAAAATTCCCCTTTAATACAATACTTCAGCACCTCTTTAAGATTATTTTAACACGTGTTAGTGGAAAGCAAAATTAGAAGGCCAAAACGGCCTATGTTGAAACATTCAGAGCTCTAGGACAATTAAAAGTCGCTTTTTGTGAAAATATTAATAAAAAAATAAATTAAAATTGTAACATTCTTTTTGTCAAAAGTCCAATTAGATGGCCAAAACTTCTTGTGAAATCTCAGAAAAAAATTACAAATCGTTTTGTAAAATATTTGTTAATTAATTAAATAATATTTTTAAAAAAAAAAAATGTTAAATTCTGTTTTTCAAAAATCCAATTAGAAGGCCACAGCTATTTATGTCGAAAATTTCAAAGCTGTAGCCCTATTTGAAATCGTTTTGTAATATATATATTAATTAATTAAAAAAATTAATTAATAACGAACTGAACAAAAATTTTAAATCCTGTTTTTCTGAAGTCCAATTAGAAGGTCAAAACTACTTACGTTGAAAATTTTAGAGCTGTAGCCCTATTAGATATCGTTTTGTAATATTAATTAATTAATTTAATTAATTAATTAATTAAAAAGAAACTAAATGAAAATTTAAAGTTCTGTTTTTCAAAAGTTCAATTAGAAGGCCAAAACTACTTATGTTGAAAATTTCAGAGCTGTAGCCTTTTTAGACATCGTTTTATAATATATATTAATTAATTAAAAAAAACTAATTAAAATTTTGACATTCTGTTTGTGATGTATACAATTAGAAGGCCAAAACTACTTATGTTGAAAATTTCAGGGCTGTAGCCCGATTAGATATCGTTTTGTAACATATTTATTAATTAATTAAAAAAATTAATTATAAAAGAACTAATTAAAATTTTTAAAATTCTGTTTTTGATGCTTAAAATTAGAAAGCCAAAACTACTTATGCTGAAAATTTCAGAACTCTACTCTAATTTTAAGAAGGTTTCTATAGATCCACAGAGCCACAGACAAACAGACAGACACACAGCTTGTTTTATTATAATAGAAGAAGAGAAGTGGTAACATACAAATCTCCTTTTTCGAGGATATGCAGGTCAAATTTCAGTTCATTCTTAACAGTATTTATTTACTTCTTTTTAAAAGTTGCACTTT
Organism: Linyphia triangularis; assembly: GCA_963978545.1. Lineage (NCBI taxonomy): Eukaryota > Metazoa > Arthropoda > Arachnida > Araneae > Linyphiidae > Linyphia > Linyphia triangularis. The sequence continues at coordinate 64,955,551 of OZ021731.1, forward strand.
AATTATAAAACACATGTATATTATAAGGTACTTGTATCTATTACACATCTAATGAACCATCTAGAATCCTACTACTGACCAAACTGCATTGCGATAAATATCATAAAACAAATTACCTGACAACAAAATTCTTCTTGTTCAACCTTAGCACATTACACGAAGAAAGAAGCCAGAGTACTTTAACAAAATAGTTCACTATTAATTCAAATCCATAAGTAACTAGCCATTAATAGTGAGTGTATTTCACTCAACGCATTACCCCATTCCCCAGTTTGAATTGGCAACAGCTGGTGTATCTAAGGTTAACGTTTAAAATCGAAAAGGGTATCATACTTTTTAAAATCCTTTATATTAACTTCGATTTTTTTTTGGTGGCGGGCAAAGTATTCAGAGGGCAAATTAACCCTCTTGTCCTCATCCTTTTGAGCTGAAACTTGGCAGATAGACTCTGTCAATGCATTCTATCAAGTTTTGAGGTCTGTTACTGAACGTCTGTTTTTACAGACGTTATGTTCCCTTATGTCAGATACAGAAACCAAGCCATTTAAATATTTTTAATACTTTATGAATGAAACCTTCTCCTGTTTGATGACTTATGATAACAGGAAACATGTTATTTTAATGCATTCAGATCGGGGGATTCAGATTGTGACGGGAAAAATCTTCAGAGGTCTAAATAACCCACTTGCCGTCATCTAATCGAGCAGGAACTTGGATGATACATTCGTTTTTGATAACAATACATTCTATCAAGTTTTGTTGCCAGCCGATAAAGTTGGTCAATAGCTTAGAGTAAAAGTTTTTTTCGTAGTGGTCAAACACAATGCAACTCGATTTGAACTTAAAATTTCTTAAATAATTTCCGATAATGCATGCGAGTCCGCAATGCATTTATCGTAAAACTCTTCCAAATGCCTAAAACTCCTTCCTATTACCAACATTTTTTTAAATAAGTAACTAATACAATTGTTTTAATCAGAAAAAATAAATGATATTTGAATGCGAGTGCATATACTCACTTTCATTTTTAATAAATAAATTTTGAAACGTAATTTTCCGCACATTTAGCTGATCGAAATGTTTTTGATATTTAAAATTAGATGCAAACACTTAGCACACGCTGCTTGCAGAATCAGCTCTGTGTTAGCGAATATAAAAATTGGCAATGTATATGAAAGATTTATATTAAAAATTTTGCTTTTATTGGGTTATATTACTATTCTCTCTTGATTAAACTTCAATACGATAAATCTTCATGCTTCAATACTGATCTCTGACTGCAATTTATGAGTAGTGAATGCATAGTTATTGACTTGATGCCGGGATTGGTGAGTCATGATTGTGTATAGTCCTGTACCGATAGATGGCGTTAGAGGTACCGCATGCTTGAATATTCAAATGTAACCATTTTTCTGTTATTAAAATTAGATGTTGGAAGATCACTCAACATGGCGTGTCGTTTTTATTGACTTCACGAACAAACATTGTTTGGCGCTACAACGTGGGGCCCGCGGCCTTCGAAATTGAAACTTGATTCTTGAAAAATTCGTACGTATTTTGGAAGGTGAAATTATGTTTGAAATGGACCTGAAATTACTTGAAATAGGAATCTGCGCTATTTGAATGAGTGAAAGTGAAACTATAATCTTGGAAAATTTGAACTACAATTGGTTTTGTTCAACGGTCGAAACATGAACTCTTGAATAATGGCCTTGAATTAATGACTTGGAATTCTTGAATGACGCATCGTTGTTGCTGAACTGAAGGATATATCGCGAAAGGAATGACGGATACGTTTGCAAGTAAGATCTTTCCTTTATTGTTTTAATAAGTGGAAACCTTTCGTGAACTGTGAATTTGAAACTATTGAACCCAGTTAACGTAATTTAATATAAATATGGCCGGTGACGAACAAAATAAATCTGAGAAGGAAGAATTTGAGAGATCAAACAAAAAACGAAGCGTTGCTCGTCAGCTAACTACAAAACTCCTTTCGAAAATTGAATTGATTTATAATGATGAAAATTTTGAAAAAATCGAGAAACGCGAAGAGTTGAGCTGTCTACTTGATCAATTACGTGAAAAAAGGTCAACACTTAAGGACTTGGACAACAAAATCGAAACTTTTGTTTCCGCTGATGACTTTGAAAAGGAAATCATTTCCGCAGAGGAATATTCCGAAAAAATTGTGAGATGGGAAGGGAAAATAGGACGGTTTCTCAAACTTGAAAATGAAACCAGAACTTTTGATAGTTCGACTTTGAACGCAAACGGAAGTGTTTCGATGCAAAATGACAGACCTGATACTTTAAATTACGATGAAAATTCAAGTAATTTATCCATGCGAATGTCCTTGCCTAAGCTCGCATTACCTAGATTTTTTGGCGATACATGTCAATGGTTGGAATATTGGGGCCAATTTGAAGACGCGATACATAAAAACAAATCTTTAACAAATGTAGAACGGTTTCACTATCTTAAGTGTTCGTTAGGCGGTTCGGCATTGAATGCTATAAAAGGTCTTGCGTTAACAGAACAAAATTATGAGAAGTGTATTCAATTGTTAAAGTCGAGGTTTGGGCGACATGATATAATAATTAATAGTCATATGACCAAACTTTTGAATTTAGAACCAATTAGAAATTCTTCGAACATAAAGGCACTTCGAATGTTGTATGATCAGTTAGAGGTAAACATTAGGTCTTTAGAAAGTTTAAATGTGGTTGCGGGGAGTTATGGTCAACTCTTGTGTCCAATTGTCATGAAGTTGTTGCCTAATGATTTGAGTTTAGAATATAATAGGGTAAGGAAATCAAAATCTGAATTTAACATTCTTGAATTAATGGAGTTTTTCAAATCAGAATTGGAGACAAGGGAATGTCAAAATCTTTTGGAACATGCTAATGTGCGAAACGATAGTTACACAAGGGGTAGAGGGTATGATAATAATAGAGATAATAAAAGATTTGTAAAAAATGAAGTTTCCTTTGCTACTTGTGCTAAAAGAAATACCTGTTTGTTCTGTGATAAATTCCATCCTTCTTTAAATTGTAAAACACTTTCTGCTATCGAAAAAAGATCAAAATTAAAGAAGGAGGGAAGATGTTATCGATGTTTTGAAAAGGGTTCTCATTTAAGTTCTAGTTGCAAGGAACAAATTCCTCCTTGCAAAACGTGTAAAAGTGTGTTTCATAATGAATTGTTTTGTCTTGAAAAGAAAAATATTTCGACTGAGGTCGAAACCCCTCAAAATTCTGAATCAATTATTTCAAGTGTAACACATTCAGGAAAAGAGGGAAGTGATTCCATTTTGCCCACGTGTGCAGTAAGAGTTCGTAATCCCGGTCAAGGTTCAAGGTCAAAAATTGTTTCTGTTCTATTTGATTCTGCTAGCTCGTGCAGTTTCGTGACTAAGGATATTGCAAGTGAATTAAATTTAGTGGTTACTCGTAAGGAAATTTTAGATATATGCACTTTTGGAAATGCTCCAACAAAAACTGCTTTTGACGTGGCAACTATTTTAATATGTCACATTAATGATCCTAGTCGTTTGGCGAAAATTGAGGTTTTCATTACGGACAAAATTTCTCATGCTAAAATAGGAATTCCAAAAAATGATATTCAGCAGATGTTGGCGAATGCTTCAATTCCTGCAAATGAGATCGCTTTGGTAGAGGGGAAAAGAAAAATTGATATTTTGTTGGGATGTGACGTAATGTGGAGGTTTCAAACGGGGAATAGGATTGAATTAGAAAGAGGTCTTTACTGTATTGAGACGTTATTTGGATTCTTTGTAAGTGGAACCGCGAGATCGAGTAATAATTTGAAATCATTTGTTAATCTTTGCGTGTTGGGCAAAAATGAGATTGAAGGAGATTGTAAAGCACAAATCTTGAACGAAAGGGAATCAGATGAGAATTTAAATCTTGAACTTAAGAAATTATGGGAATTAGATAACTTGTTTATTTCTAATGAAAACGAGAGTAGCCTTTTGAATTGTGAAATAGAAGTTCTAAGGGATTTTGAAAATAATTTGAAGTATGAAAATGGGCGCTACGAAGTAAATTTACCTTTTAAAAGGGAAGTGGATTTACCCGACAATCTTGAGGTTTCAAAAGGGAGATTGACTAGCTTGGTATCACGTTTTAAAAGGGATCCAGCTTTGTATGAAACTTACAAGTCAGTATTTGAAGAACAGTTGAGATCCGGTGTAATTGAAGAAGTCGATATAACCAAGGATGATTCAATGGACCGTATCTATTACGCACCCCACCATCCGGTTATAAGAGAACAAAAGGAGAGCAATCGTACACGATTAAGGATTGTGTTTGATATGTCTTCGAAAGAAAAAGGGTGTCTTTCATTAAATGACAATCTCCATTCTGGGCCAAATTTAAATCCTAATTTATTGACACTTTTACTGAAATTTAGGATGAATAGAATAGGCTTAATAGCGGACATAGAGAAGGCTTTCTTGCGTGTAGGTCTTAACGAAACGGATCGAAATTGTCAGCGTTTTATTTGGATTGATAAAATGCCGCCCACCGAAATTAAGGTCTACCGAAACACTACCGTTTCGTTCGGAGTTAAATCGTCTCCATTTCTTTTGGCTGCCACTATTAAGCATCACATTAAGAAATTTGAAATTTCCCATCCGTCAACCTACAAGGCGTTAAATGATTGTCTTTACGTCGACGATTTTATAATCAGCTTGAACGACATGAATGAAGCTATTGAAACATGTGAAAATGCTAAAACCATTCTTGCTTCTGCCAATATGAACTTACGTGAATGGAGAACTAATTCCACTGAACTCTCTGCTATTTGGCAAAACAATAACTTTGAAAAGAAACCCAAGGATAATTTAATTGCAATTAAGGTACTCGGCATCATATGGGACACGGTTACCGATGAACTCAAGTACGACTTGGCTTCCGTTCTTCGTGCCCTAGAAATGGGTAAATGCACTAAAAGAAGCATTTTGCAGATGTCTTGCAAGTTGTTCGACCCAATGGGTTTGATAGCTGCATTCACCATCAGAGCAAAGATCCTGCTCCAAGAGACATGGCAAAGAGGTCTAACCTGGGATGAAGAACTGCCAAAGGATTTGAAAGAAAAATGGAAGAAATGGAATTTGGAAATTGCAAAATTTTCGAATTTGTCTATTTCACGGTCATATTTCTCCAAATTTCCATACCTTGACTCTGGATACGAAATACACGTGTTTTGTGACGCGAGTGAAGCTGCCTACGGTTGCGTTGCATACATCCGCTATCCTGCTGCAGACAGTTTTATAGTAAGTTTCATCACTGCTAAAGCCCGAGTTGCACCCGTTAAGAAAATAACTTTACCGCGGCTTGAGCTTTCAGCAGCCACCATTGGCGCAAGAGTTCTCAACTCTTTGAAGGAAATATTCAAGATTGGAACCAACTACACCCTGTGGAGCGACTCTACCGTTGCCTTACACTGGATAAAGGGTAATGCCAAGAATTGGAAACCTTACGTCAGCAATAGAGTGAATGAAATCCAAGGACTAACTGAACCAAGTAACTGGAGACATTGCAGAGGGAACGACAACCCAGCGGATCTACTTACAAGAGGTTGTTCGGCAGATGATCTTATAAGTGATGCCACGAACTGGTGGAAGGCGAATTCCTGGTTAGGTCTGCCCGAATCGCAATGGATCAAAGGGTGTTCGATGGAGATGAGCAACAGTTCCAGAGAGCCTGAAGTGATCGTTGAAACAAGATCTAAGGCAGTGAATGTGAGCCTCGTCTCAAGTGAACATCAGCAAGCAAATTCTATTGACGAAATCCTTAACAAGTATTCTTCTTGGAACAAGTTACAGAGAGTTGTCGCATGGTGTTTTCGATTCATAGAAAATTGCAAGGTTGCTCAGAAAAGGAAAACCTTTCTAACAACCGAAGAGATACAAAATGCCTCAAGGGTGATTGTGAAGAGGATTCAGTTGGCAGCGTTTAAGGAAGACATTGATCGCCTGCAGAAAGGGAAATCATTGAAGGCTAGCAGCAACATTTTACCACTAGCTCCGTTCTTGGATTCGTCGGGGGTACTTCGAGTCGGTGGTCGACTGCGGCACTCAAGTTTGTCCGACTCCAGAAAACATCCCATTCTTCTGCCTAAGAATCATCATGTGTGCACAATAATCGTGAAGCACTACCACGAAATGAACCTACATGGTGGAATACAACTGACATCTTCAGCCCTCATGCAGAGGTTCTGAATCATAAACGTCAAGAAACTAGTGCGGAACGTGATATTCAGGTGTATGAAGTGTTACAAACAAAGAGCCAGCACTGAGACACAGTTTATGTCTGATTTACCATCTTCAAGAATCGCACCATCAAGAGTATTTTCGAGTGTAGGTACAGACTTTGCTGGACCTTTTCTCGTGACACCAAGAAGAGGACGAGGCGTTAAGTCTAGTAAAGGCTATGTTTGCATCTTCGTCTGCTTCGTTACGAAGGCTGTGCATCTGGAAGTTGTTAGTGATCTTTCTTCTGAAGCATTCCTGGCATGCTTAAGAAGGTTTACAGCTCGCCGAGGCAAACCAGCACAGATTTGGAGCGACTGCGGCACGAACTACGTAGGCGCTGAAAGAGAATTGAGAAGGTTTGTTTCCTCTTTCTCATCCAACGAAGAACTCAAAAATCATCTTTTGAAAGAAAACATAGTGTGGCGTTTCAACCCTCCTGGAGGACCTCACCACGGAGGACTGTGGGAAACTACGGTTAGATCCATGAAACAACATCTGAAGAAAACTGTAGGTGATCAGGTGCTAACTATCGAAGAATTCATGACTCTGATCACACAAGTGGAGGCGTGCCTCAACTCGCGCCCCCTCACTCCTATGTCTACAGACACTGAAGATTTGCAGCCTTTGACTCCAGGGCACTTTCTGATTGGTGCTCCACTAACTTCTTTACCTGAAAATGATTTGGTCGACGAGAAAATTCCCATTTTGCGACGCTGGAAACTCACTCAGCAACTAGTGCAACGATTTTGGAAGCGTTGGTCTAACGAATATTTAAGTAGTCTTCAACAGCGTAGGAAGTGGACCAAATCTAACCCTAATATCGAGATTGGTCAATTGGTACTCGTGAAGGAAGACAATCTTCCACCCCTGCGTTGGAAGTTAGGTAGAGTGACTGAACTGCTTCCAGGAAGGGACAACAGAATCAGAGTTGTAAAACTTAAAACTGCAACTGGTGAATTGATTCGACCAATTGTAAAAATTTCTAAATTGCCCATTTATGAGTGAATGTTTATAATACTGTGCTAATAATTAAGTTTAGTTCATTTTGGTACCTTTGTTATGTGGTGTTCTTAAAGCAGTAATATCTCAAATTATTTCATGCAGAATTTAACTTGTTCAATCTACATTCTTCTTAAAAATTTCTTGTTCTGTATTAATTCTAAATTCATGAATGTGAAATGTTATTGCTAAAGTGCTTATTGATATTCTTGTATATTTAAGTAATCTTAGTGATTATTATTTTGAATTTTATAGTATATGTAATTTACATTGTCTGTTAAAGTCTAGTTCTCTTCCTCATTAGCATTTTGAAATATTGTATTGTTATTTTAAAGTTAAGAACCCTAATGGGTTCATGGGGGGGAGGATGGTGAGTCATGATTGTGTATAGTCCTGTACCGATAGATGGCGTTAGAGGTACCGCATGCTTGAATATTCAAATGTAACCATTTTTCTGTTATTAAAATTAGATGTTGGAAGATCACTCAACATGGCGTGTCGTTTTTATTGACTTCACGAACAAACAGGGATAAACCCCTAACAATCACATTACAGATCTATGTTAGCAACTAAAACTAGTTAAAGTCTGTTGGTAACCAAGAGAGAGATATTCTTACATACAGATGGAATATTGTATGTTAATTGGCTTCGGAATGGTTTCAGAGGAGAAACTACCTGTGAGCAATCTAGAAGTTATAGTTAAAATATGGCAGGATTATTTGCAGGTGGATACAAATCGCATGGTTGCAATGTGGGAAAAGTTTTTGCTCTAATTTCGATTTAAAAAAAATATATATAATCGGATTTATTACCAAAATATAATTGAATAGTTATGCATGATTTTTCTGTTCAAATTCGTTTGGTTTCCAAAAATCTCTTAAATTGCAATTTTTTAAATTTTTTTGTAATAGTGCTTTCATATCCTGTACAGTCGACCAAACGGTATAGTGGTTAGCGTGCTAGCTTCTAGACCGCGAGGTTGCGGGTTCGAATCCCGTGTTGGCATGGGTGTTTGTAAATGTATGTTGGCTTGTCTAATGACGAATGTTTCGGCGCATTATAGCCCTCGTGTTGCTGACGGCGCCAGATAATCTGAATACAACCAACCATATCCTGTACAAGATTACAATTTCATTCAAATTTCTGGACTATCTCTGATATTTTTAACTTCGATTTTGAAACTTATAACACGATGGCAAATAAAGTATTCGTCAGAAATGGAGATGTTGCCTTTTAAATTGATATATAATTCATCAATTTTGTTTTTTACTTTCAATTACCCATATGTAATACATAGGGTAATGAAAGTATAAGATTCGGTTAAAAAAAATTTCGATTTTTTTTTTTTTTTTTTCATTTCTCCACGTTTTGGAACATCCTGATCTCAAAAAAAGTGATCTAGAAAAAATGTCTGTCTGTGTGTTTGTGGTCAGCATAACTCACAAAAAAATTAACCTACGATGTTCAAATTTGGTGAGCAGGTTGGCGAAGATCCAATGACCTACCATTAAGGTTTTCGTCAAAATCACGCATGCGCATAAGGTAGCTGCCATTGAAAAAATAATGTTTTCAATGATTGCTGAAAAACGGCTCTAACGATTAAGATAAAAATTTCTGTGCTAATGTCTCTTAAGGTGTTCTAAACATCCCCGCCCCCCCCCCCCCCGAAATTCCCGTAAAAATGCTTCAATGGTGTAAAAAGTGTAAAAACGAATGCCTTTAACACAGAGTTCTCTTTGCTTGAACATAGCTATATAGTAACGGTTGGTTGGTTGGTTGTATTCAGATTATCTGGCGCCGTCAGCAACACGAGGGCTATAATGCGCCGAAACATTCGTCATTAGACAAGCCAACATACATTTACAAACACCCATGCCAACACGGGACTCGAACCCGCAACCTCGCGGTCTAGAAGCAAGCAGGCTAACCACTATACCGTTTGGTCGGCCTATATAGTAACGGTAAATTACACAAATCCACATCAGTAATTTAGTGTAATTGAAAGTTGTGCGATGTTGGATGTTCCACACCCCTAGTTTATCATTGCATGTTTATAAAGACATAAAAAAGGATCACTGCAAAGAAATACTATTCAAAAATAATATAGAAGATAAAAAAAAATCGATAGTAATTCCATAAATCTACCAATTTTCGCATTTATAAAATCCACAATTCCATTCACGTTCAAATTATTATTTTCTAAATCATGCTATTTTATTAAGAATTTTGCAATCATAGAAATGTAGCTGGAACAATTATATCACGTTTGCCATAGTTGTAAGCGATAATGTGTATTTTCTTTTTCTGTTTACTAAAATAAGTTTCAGAAATAATTTTTTTTTTTTTTTTAATGCTTTTGCATGACATGGGTTCGAGATCTTTCCGACAGGGATTTTTACAAACTGAAAAATCCTAGAAGAACTCTATATTAGTCACCAACAACAACCAACAGTACAAGCTATAAATTCGGATTTCTCCATCAGAGAACTGCTGTATAGTCCAAGACAACTTAACCTGACTTCATTGGATACGTCACAGTGATGTGTGATCCGGTTTTACTAAGCGCTGATTGGCTGCATGTACATGTGACGTCTTGAATTGAGAGTAGACAGGATTAGCTATGTAGCCAATAGGGATTAGCCAAGCGAGTAACGTCCTGAAATAGCAAGGTCAAAGCCATATGATTCATTAACACTCTTATTAGAGGTCGGAAATATCGATCAAAATAAATATCGATACCATATCATTGCATATTGAAAAATATCGATAAATCGATACATGATTTTTTATTTTTTTATTTGTTTTTCAATTTTGCCAGAAACGATGTTTTTCGGGGAAAATTTCTACTTTTCATGAATTCATGCCAAAATTGTTTTAATAAATATATTATAAAAATTGTTTTAATAAATAAATTGCATTATCAATCAAAATAAATAAAATACATTTGGATGTCAATGCAGAAATTCACATTTATTTTTAAAGAAGAAATTTTGAAAAGTAGTTTATCGCATATTTTGCTGATATATATGTTTTTAATATTTAGAATTAGATGCAAATTCCAGGCACACGCTGGCAACAGAAACGGCGCTGCGTTAATAACTACTAATAAATTATCTTATTTTTCCATTATATTATGTTTTCTTTTTGGTTGGGGTGCCATTTTAAATGTCTCTCAGCCAAGTCCGAACTTAAGTTTTGGACGTTTTTGAAAATGGAATAAAGAAAATCGAATAAACACATGGAACTACAAAACAATAATCAAAAAACTAAAATTTTTTGAAAATATCGATATATCGGTTACTGTATCGATATTTTTAGTATGATAATTTTTTTAAAAATATCGTCGTATCGATATATCGCCGACCTCTAACTCTTATAGTAACCATGGTAAGAAAAATAAAGTATCAAGTAAAACTAAAATTTAAAAGCGCTTTTTTTTTTAAATCAACGTATCACTCACCTGAAATCACGTGACGTTCAGTGACACACGCAAATATAATGATAGGAACTACCAAAGTACGTCATCGGAGGAAGAAAATAAGTTTTGAGAAGGCGTCTTCTTTTGTCGACTACCCCTATCTTGCGTCATACAGTTGAGTGAGTGCAACAGAGTGGGTAAATTCCACTTTTCTCCACGCTTGCTGAAATTTATAAATTCCTCTGGGAATTTTATTTCGATTCTGTTTTGGGATTGCGATATTGTTTCGTGTACTAATGTAACACCTGAATGATATGATCTGGATTTATAAGATGTGATTGATCAATAGTTGTTGCGTTTATCCCGTTTCAGTGGTCGGCAAACCGCAGCCGCCACGACGCATCTAGCCACTTAAGGTGTAGACATACATTAGGAATCTCGAAATTTGACTCAAGTCTGCGTTTTTTTTTTTTTTTTTTTTTTTTTTTTTTTTAAATATTCCCGAATTCATTATCATTAAAATGATACCATTTTCTTATTGAGACTCAAATTACTTTTTAAATTACAGTAGGTTTTGTGAACCTGTTTTGTATCCCGTTCATTAGTGTAGTAACGCGTTTTCTGAAGAATCACATTTTGTTGTTGTATGACTGTACGCCAACGGTCATAACTTCACAATAAATTATCCGATTTACAAAATTCTAATTTTGTTTTGTCGACAATAGTTGTGAATGTGTTTTCTATGGGGCATCTAATATACATTGTTATGCAAATTTTATTATGCATATTTTAATCTTAATTTTTTGTTAAAAACTATGCAACTTTTTATTTAAAAATTTATAATTAAATAAATATTGAAGCCAAATTCAAAATTCTCCATAGTAACATGCGTCAATATAATATCTTTTATTTGCAATACAAATCATTACCTCTAAGTTAATTACAAGTTTATTTATGTATGTTCTAATAATGTCCTAATTAGTCACTTTAATTGAAATTAACTGATTAAAAAATTGACAGAAAAAGAAAGTTTATACATAAAAATGCATCATTTTTAATTCTGATATACTTCCAAAAAGTTTGAAATTATAACCTAAAAATTAAAGGAGATCATCTCAATTGTATATGTATGCCTTAAGTGGAGCTCATTATTGAATTTCTATAGTTATTTTATTGTAACCAATTTACTGAATTTGTTTTGAAACATTTCTCTTCCTTGTTACTTGAAATTAAAATCTCATTGATAAGGGGGTTGACTTTTCTGACTTTGGCCCTTTATATGACCATTTTTTTTTCTAATAATGTTAAGCTAAAATATTTTTGGGATTGAGATTGATTTATAGAAAGGTTTTAATTTAGATTATTACCTAAAATTAATTTGATTTTTAAAAACTTTTTTCTAGAGGGATGTATGTTTCGCACTGGGAGCCTCCCATCGACAGTTAAAAATTAATAAAGTTGGTGGGTTAAGGATACTTCCAGTTGCCCAATAAAAGGTTAAAGGAAGATCAGTAGAACTGAAACATATATTTTGCGGTAGGAGTTACATTGTATTTTTAATACGTTATGCTTGTATGTTAATATTGACATAGGCGCTTTTGAAATGCAGTTGCTAAAGCAAAATAAATAAATAAATGATTAAATATATAAATGATTAAATAAATAAATGAATAAATAAATAAATGAATAAATAAATGATTAAATAAATAACTGATTAAATAAATAAATGATTAAATAAATAACTGATTAAATAAATGATTAAATATATAAATGATTAAATAAATAAATGATTAAATAAATAACTGATTAAATGAATGAATGATTAACTGAATGATTAAAAGAATGAATGAATGATTAAATGAATTATTAAATGAAAGAATGAATTAACAAATGAATGAATGATTAAATGAATGAATGAATGATTAAATGAATGAATGAATGATTAAATGAATGATTAAATGAATGAATGAATAAATGAATGATTAAATGAATGAATGAATGAATGATTAAATGAATGAATGAATGATTAAATAAATTATAACGTCTTAATGCTGAAATGGAGAAAATATTAATCTTAGTTTACAGAAAATGGGGTATGTCTTGAAAGAGGGAGATAAGGATGATATGGTAATTTTCAAAAAGTCTGGAATAGTATATCTAATCCGTTAAAAATAGCATTTGTTGATTTTTCCATTGCTCTACAAGTTCATGGGATCAATCTCTTTCAAGCCATGAACCTTGTCAAAAGTAAATTAGAGGATATTTTAGTAAAGATCCATTAACTATATTCGCTGTGTTACAATCTTCTAGCCCAGTGCATTTAGAAACTACTTTCTATAAAACCTTGCAATTTACTATGTTAGGTACAAAAATGATCCCTTAATGAAATGGCTTAAATTAAAAACTCGAAAATAGCGTCTAATATTTGTTATTTTATATTTGAAATACTTACGTCAATGCGTATGCAGTGGCTCCACCTGGTTTTGTCTATAGCTATTTTAATTATCATTTATAATAGACAGACATTAAATAAAAACAATTTGTCATTTCAATGAAAACAATTTGTCATTTCATTAAGTGATCTTTTCGTATCTATTCACCAAATGAAGAAGAGTAGTTCTAGAAAGTAGTTTCTAAATGCACTGGGCTAGAAGATTGTAACACAGCGAGTATAGGGAATGATCTTTAATAGGAGTTCCCCTTAACCTTTCAATTGATATATAATTTGCCAATTTAGGTTTTCAGAAAGGGAGAAGGGTGTAAAAAAAAACGTTGTCCGGAATTAATTTACGTAAGATTTTTAAGCTACCCAGTTCGACAATATTTAAGAATAAAAAATAAAAATAAACTTTTATTTTTTCCAAATTTCGAAATATCTTATGCAGACTGGTACTTCAAATCACTAAAAAAAAAAAATCGCCATCTTGCTATCCTGTCAAGCGACCACTTAAAAAACAATCGCCAAAATTCTCGAAATCATGTTTTACATTGTTTAGTTGTCCATCAGTGGGAAGAGTCAATATTTTTTTTTTTCTAATTAAAGAGTGCCCTTCAAAGTTTTCTCCTTGAGCGGTTCGTAAAAAGAGTGGGAAAGTTTTTCCAAAGAAAACTCTTCAACCCTCCCCCCCCCCACACCCTTCCTCCCCACCTCAAAATAAAAGCCACTATTGATGGATAGTAAGGGGGTCCGGCACATGAAATTTTTTCAAATTATTGATTTCGAGTTTATTACTGTTTATTAAAATATAAATTTTTGTCTTTAGAATGATGCCACATTTGTAATTATATCTTATTTCAAAGTATTTTTAATATTTTTTTGAAGTAAACAAAATGTAGGTATTTAATGCATGTTTTTTAACTTCAAAGCCGAATTTCTCAAAATGCCATTTTTTCATGTTTGGGGGCACATAGCTTAAAATCCATATCACATAAGTGCTTGAAATTTTTTATACATGTTTCTCTAATGTATTTAAGTACTTTAACCTGAGGAATTATTGATAAGTAGCATACTTAAAAAAAAAAAAAAAAAAAAAATTAGTCTAAAATTTTATAATTTTTCTTAAACATATTTTTTAGAAAATCATGATTATTTTAGTTTTTAAAAAATAACAAAAATCTCCTGTTAAAGTATTCAAAAGTATCCAAATATTATACTGTGAAAGTTTTATAATTATTGAAGAATCGGTTATTAAATGAGATGCCCCCAAAGTTGTTGAATTTAACATGGGCTCCTATGGAGGTGCCGGACCCCATGGAAGTCCTTGTAACGATCATTCCCTATACACGCTATGTTACAATCTTCTAGACCAGTGCATTTAGAAACTACTTTCTATAAAACCTTAACATTTGGTGAGTTGGTACGAAAATGATCACTTAATGAAATGACATGAATTAAAAACTAGAAAATAGCCCCTTATATATTTTATTTTATATTGAAATCCTTACGGTCAATGCATATGCCGTAGCTCCATCTGGTTTTGTATTTTGCACTTTCAGTTTTCATTTATAATAGATAGACATTAAATTGAAAAAAATTGTTATTTTATGAAGTGATCTTTTTCGTACCTCCTCACCAATTTTCAAGGTTTTTATTAGAAAGTAGTTTCTAAATGCACTGGGCTAAAAGATTGTAACATAGCGAAAATGAATGGTAATTTATGCACTCACATCCAAGTATCTTTTATTTATTCTGATTGAATCAATTTTATTATTTATTAGCACAATTTTGGTAATAGGAAAGAGTTTCTTCAATGGTCGGTAGAATGCTATTTTAGAGCGATTGGATGAAGTCAAAATGGTTTATTAGTATTTCGTAAGAGTGATCTTTTAGTGAGAGTTACAGCCCCAAAATTTAATAGAATGCATTGTCATCGATTTTGAAAATGGAAAAAAAAATAAAATATCAGAAACTGCAAAATTCGAGGGAAAATAGAATTATTGTGACTTGTACATTCATTTTAGCTGAAAATATTATTTAAATTATTGTTATTTCAATCCCCAATTTTTAAAATTAAGATAAAATTTTTTGCTGTCTTGAACCCACCTAAGAAGAACGCTGAATCCCCCTGAAAATAATCCAGATACGTTGTTATTCCTTAGCTTCGAAGAAGAACATTGCGTACTCAACTCGCCCAATTACAAAATCTTTATTAAGAGCACGTTGTTTGAACAAGTCGAGTAAAAAATTGCTTTCTCAGTAAAGTATCCTCTTACAAAGAAAACACATTTGTTGTTTCTTTGTAGAAAGCCATTCAAATTCCGCCCACGCCAAAAAAAAGTTCAAAGGAGTTCGCAATATTTACCCTATTATGCAAAAATAAAGAATACGTTGAAAAGAACTTAAATCTTCTAAGTTCCTTTTTTGCGTCAGCCATTTTTTTAAAAATGGGACCATTTCTTATTTTGAAAAGAAAACATTGATGAATACAAATCAAAAGAATATTAAAATGTAATTATATTTGTTACTTAAGGGGAATATGGAACACAAAATATAAAATACCCAATTTTGAAGGAATTATTCTTAAACTCTTTTTTGTAGGTGTATTTTGAATATTATAATTGGATAAACTAATTTATATCAAAACCGCATTTTCAAATTCTTAATTTTAAACTGAAATTTTTATAAAATTTCGCCTATTTTTATTTTTGGTATATATATATATATATATATATATATATATATATATATATATATATATATATATATATAAGTAAAAATATTGTCATTCAAATTACAATTTATTATACTAAGTAACTCAGATATTCTTAAAATAATTTGTCTTTTTAATTTTTATTTATCGTCATTAGAATATTTAAAAAAAAAGTTTAATATTATAGTAAAAAAAAAAAAATATTATTTCAAATAATATTCAATAAAAACTTTTTTTTTCCCCTCTTGGAAAAAAATTAACTTCCTGCATAGTACTTGTATCTTGTTTCCCAACAACAACACTTCCCACACAATCTAGGCTGCTTCTATGATATCTTCCAGCATTTCACATTTAAAAACTTTCATGCACGTCCTCATTTACTCTTTGAGTATGCTGTCTTCTATCTTTCAAAGTACTGTTGCTGTGCAACAAATATAACACAAGGTGCCTATAAAATGTTACACATTTTGATGTTGAATAATTCATAAAATAATAAAGATAAATTTAAATTGATAGGCCAAAAAAAAAAAGTACAAAAGGAAAATATACGAGTTATTCTATGTATAAATGCCGTAAGTTTGTTTATATTTTGTTATTTTATGAATTATTCAATATCAAAATGTTTCCAACAGTTTATAGACACCCTGTAGAGTTAATTTCGATTCGACAGTTCAGAAACCGTTGGTTCCGATTTGTAAACAAACGCCTGGTGTTATCAATGTGCATATTCAAATGCAGCATTTTTGGGGCACGAATTAGAGAATCATATAGGTATACGTCATCAACCCATTCAATTATCTTTATAGTATATAATATTTCATTATTAAATCTAATATTCTAAGAGTTACGCTCCTCACTGATAAACTCTGTAACGCTGTAAGTTGAGGTTAAGTTACAATGATATCATTCTAATTCCCAAGATTGATCTCGCTCCAATCGATACAGCATTACCTTTCGTATTGTTGCGTGGATGTGTTCGAAAGACTTGAAGCCAAAGCAGATTAAAGCTTGAAGAAATTAATTCCGATATAACTCTTCGCAGATTCTTTTACAATTCCAGAACTTCCCTTTCTAATAAACTCAATACAGCTCTTTACACAATAATGGAGCACAAACAGCAGTTAAAAACTAGATGCACAACTGCTAAAATCGTCGCACAAGACAATGTAATACAGTTCACTGCCCTGAATGCTCGCTGAGATACAACTAACTCAGTAACTCAACTAACTCAAGTTGATAAACGAATATCTTGAACACAGAGTCTTCTTTCCTTGAGCATACATCATTATTCATCGTTTTTTCTTATCTAGCAGTTTCACTTATAATAAAGGATAATAATGTAAGGATTATCGTGAAGTATATCGCCAAAATCACCATTTTGGCCAATTTTGTAAAAAAACAAATTTAATTTTTTTTTTTTTTTTTTTTTTTTTTTTTTTAAAGACACATACAAGAACTATTGCAAAAAATATCGCCAAACATTCTTTCTAAATGAATGATGAAAATATAATAACGGTAAATGACACAATACCCCGTCAGTATTAGAGTGTATTTGAAAGTTGTGCGATGTTCCACACCCCTAGTTTATTAGAAAAATGCATGAGGCATATTTCAAAAGAGCGAATTATTACCAAATTTTGCCAGTTCTCTACTCTGAAAGCGGATCGCAAGAACGGATCTTCCTCAATTCTTGAGTTTTTCTCTGTTCAACAACAGCAACGAAACAAAAACACGCCTACAAATTCCAATACCGGAAGTTCGGAAACTGAGCTGGGGCGACATTCGATTTCGACGGTTTTTACATATCTTCATGAATAAATGATCAACTTCTGCGTTGGAGAAATGTATTTTTTTTTTATTTGTGACGATTGTGTAGATGACATATTGGACTTCTGAAGACGAGGTCTTTGAACCCCCGAATGAGAGAGGGCGGAAAAGTCCCCCCCCCCTTATCGCTAACCCTGTTTTTGTTAGGTGATACGTAGAAAGAGAATGTTGCCTCAATCTCTGCATCTGATTTGTACGTAATTCTAGAAATTCTGAGACGCATTTGAATAATCTGGACATAACTTTTTTTTTTTTTTTATACAGATAGTTTTAAAATAATATGAGAGTAGAAGACACGCAAATTTAAAATCTCCAATTTTACTGTAGCAATATATATCGGAAATTTGGAAATTTAGTAAAAATAACTCGTTTCGTTTTTTTACTGTGAAATATTCTTGAGCTTGTTAACTTTACGATAGAACTGTTTTCTTTTAGATATTCAAAATACTTTTTAAATTTCGTTCATTTTTATGAAGATGCACAGTCATCAGGTGCTAAAAGTGTGTGTAAACTAGGGTTGACGTGCCCCCCCCCTCTCCACTTCTAAAACCACTGAAATCCATTCTTCCACTTTTAAAAACACTCAATCAGTCTGAAAACTACTAAAAAAAAAAATAGCATTAACCTCACACTGAAAAAAAGTGTTTTAAAGTTTTCAAATGTAAAAAAAACCACCTATTTATAGTATATATGCATATATTATAATGCTATTATAACTACTTTGTATAAAGGTATAAGTATTTTTATTAATGTTTGATGCACTTGATCCAGTTTTAACTTAGGAGGAACTTTTTTCTAAGTTTAATTTCTATTCTTGTTTCATATAAAGACAATAAACTGTGTTTTTTAAAAAAAGAACATTTTAAAGTTCTCTATTAATCTCATTTCATGAAAGTATGCACGTTTAGAAGCACTATTTAAATAAAAAAAAAAATGCAAAATTATCCCTTCATGAAATCTCTTGCCTCCAAGTAAAACTGGGGATGTGGAACATCGCACAACTTTCAATTACACTAAATTTCTGAGGTGGATTTGTGTCATTTATCGTTTTCATGTTTCCATCATTCGTTTAGAAAAAATGGCTCACTTTGGCGATATTTTTTGCGATGATTCCAATACGTGTCTTTTTTTAAAAAAAAAAAATCGCCAAAATGATGCTTTTGGCGATATACTTATCGATAATTCTTATATTAACCTTTCTTGTAAGTAAATCTGAGCAGAGATTTAAAAAAAAAAAAAAAAAAGCAGAAAAAAAAAAAAAAAAACGATCGTTGATGTGGCCTCATTGAAAGAGAACTCTGTGTTAAAGGCATTCGTTTTTCAACTTTTTACGCCATTGACGCATTTTTACTGGAATTTCGGTGATGGGGATGTTTGGGACACCTTAAGAGGCATTAAAGCAGCGATTTTGAACAAAATCGTTCAAGCCGTTTTTTAGCAATTACTGAAAAACATGATTTTTTCAATGACAGCTACCTTACGCGCATGCGAGATTTTGACGAAAACCTTAATGGTAGGTTCCATGGCTACCACCAACTAGCACACCAAATTTGAACATCGTAGGTCAATTTGTTCGGGAGCTATGCTGAACACATACACACACAGATATTTTTTCTAGATCACTTTTTTAAAATCAGGGTGTTCTAAAACGTGGAGAAGTGCAAAAAAATCGAAGTGTTTTTTTTTTAACCGAATCCTATACCTTCATTACCCTATATATTACACATGGGTAATTAAAAGTAAAATATAAGTCACAGAATATTCATTATAATAACAATACATTTTGGACCTTTGTTCAATGTGTTAGGAAATATTCTTTCCTTACTAGCTAATATGTTTATTATAAGGTAAGAAATTATAAAATTTATCGATGGGGGGGGGGGGGAGGATTGCAGTTGCCACCAATCTTTGGGCATCCCCCCCCCCACACTTTTTTTTGTCCTTTTCCACCACTGTGCCCAGTGTTAAAAAATCACTATCGCAAACTTTAAACTGGATTTGTGAGGAGCTACTTTTTATCAATTTGTTTTTTTTCCCTTCAGAGATAACTGCCGTTTGAATTGACCAATTAAAAAGGATATTATAATATAAAGTGTATAATACAAGGAATAGAACCTAGTAGGAATCAATGCGATAGTTAAATTGTAACTTAATTTTGAATCATGACGTTTTCATAGAAAGTTGGTAATGCTTGTATGTTTTATTCTACTTAAATACTTTTAAAACTTTTTATTTTGAATTTTATTCTGATTAAAATATTTTTAAAACAGAAATCTAGTAAAAAAAAAAGCTATTTAAGTAATGTATTTACAGTTCTAGTAGGTTCCCTTTAACAAATCATAGTTTATAATTTGCAATTAAAATAAAAAATTTGAATAAATTACATATTGGCTTATGACCGGTGCAATTAGACCCTAATTAGGTATTTAAATTTTAATTAATCAATTAAATATAAATATATTTATTTTTTATTTAGATAGTTTAGTTTTTCAACACTTGTTAAGTGTGATAGAACAAGTTCAAGAATTAAAGTACCGATTTTCAATGTATACTATGCCGACCAAACGGTATAGTGGTTAGCGTGCTAGCTTCTAGACCGTGAGGTTGCGGGTTCCGAGTCCCGTGTTAGGCATGGGTGTTTGTAAATGTATGTTGGCTTGTCTAATGACGAATGTTTCGGCGCATTATAGCCCTCGTGTTGCTGACGGCGCCAGATAATCTGAAAACAACCAACCAATCAATGTATACTATATATAGTGTATAGTCTCTCTCTCTCTATATATATATATTCAATGTATACTATATATATACTATATAGTCTGTAATGTTTTGGTTAGGAAAGGGAGACGGTTGGAGGATACAAAAGAGCGCATTTACACCCCTTAAGTTTTAAAAACTAGACGAGAAATTGAGGAAAAGGTGTAAATTCACATAAAAAAGCACGTATGCCGTTTTGAAACTATTTTCGTGCGATATTATATATTAAAAAAAAAAAAAAAAAAAAAAAAAAAAAAAATTAAAGGAATCCGGCACCTTCAAAGGAGTTCATGTTAAATTCAACAACTTTGGGGGCATTTCATTTAATAACCGATTCTTCAATAATTATGAAACTTTCACAGTATAGTAATTGGGATACTTTTGATTGGTTGGTTGTATTCAGATTATCTGGCGCCGTCAGCAACACGTGGGCTATAATGCGCCGAAACATTCGTCATTAGACAAGCCAACATACATTTACAAACACCCATGCCAACACGGGACTCGAACCCGCAACCTCGCGGTCCAGAAGCTAGCACGCTAGCACTATACCGTTTGGTCGGCCTGAGATACTTTTGAATTCTATAACTCGGGATTTTTATTATTTTTTTTAAATTAAAATAATTATGATTTTCTAAAAATATTAAAAAAATTATGAAAATTTTAGACTCATTATTATTATTATTATTATTTTTTTATTTTTAAGTTTGCTACTTACCATTTATTTCTAGTGTTAAAGTACTTAAATATATTAAATAAACATGTATAAACAATTTCGATCATTTACGTCAAATAGATTTTAAGTTAATGTGCCCCCAAAACATGAAAAGACAGCATTTTGAGAAATTCGGCTTTGAAGTTAAAAAAAAAACCCATGCATTAAATGCCTATATTTTGTTCACTTCAAATTTTTTTAAAAAATACTTGAAAATAAGATATAATTACAAATGAGGCATCATTTAAAGAAAATAATTTAAATAAAATAAAATTTAAATAAAATAAAATTTAAAATTTAAATAAAATAAAATTTAAAATTTAAATAAAATAAAATTTTAAATTTAATTTTGAGTTTATTAATGTTTATTAAAGTTAAAATTTTAAATTTTAATAAACATTAATAAACTCAAAATTAATATTTGAAAATTTTTCATTTAAGAGATTTATCTTGTGTATTTCTTTCTTTAATGCTGATTCTTGCAACTGTGTTCTGTTTATGGATGTTGAGGACTGGACAAAAAAAGAAGTATTTATTCTTTTTGTTGACCAATCATTTTCCTGTGTTGTTTTCTCAATTCCTATGAAATGCTTTGCTTTTTAATTATTAGGAGTCATACATAAGTCCTTGAAATATATTTTTAGAATTCAATTGAGCCTTTCTTACACTGCCTTTATATTTCATTTTAAATATTTTTTAATTAATTTTGGATTGCGGAATAAATAAAATATCCCTCGGGTATTTTGGTATCTTCTGTTTCGAAACACTATCTCTTGAATACTGCGAGAACTAATTGGATTGTAAAAAACATGGAAAAATAAAAAAATAGTAAAACAAATAATTTTTTTGTGTTTAATATTTTTTTTTTCTTGCTTACTTTTTCTCCTTTAACATGGTTGCGCTTGCTACCAAATAAAAGCTACAGAGGATAGGATTTCAAAAATATCTTCCGTTAATTTTATTTTAATTGTTCTCATTAGAAGTACATGATTGTAATTAATATTTCATAAGGAATTGTAATAAGCCTTGCTGAAAAATTAACGATTTGAATAAAAATCTATAGCATTATTGCTCCTCCCAACAAATCTTGTCTGAGCACTTGTGAATAGTTGCATTTTGAAATTAGTAATGAATTATACTATTTTCAAACTTACTAAATACCCAGTTCTTCGATACGAAACTTTAAAATGTGCGTTTTTGGCTAAAATTGTAATAGCTTGGTTTACGATATATTTGGCAAAACGTGTATTTATTTTCAGCGTTCCGAAAAAATAGGACATTGGTATAATATACACATTTGGAACATTTGACACCATTTCGACCCTTTAGGCCTCGTGTAACGATACGAGTGGTATGCGACTGGCAGCAGTTTCTTGTTGTTTTTCCTCCCCTTGTTGATATTTTTACACTAATTTGAGTTGTGACTTAACTGGAACTGAGACAATGGGATATAGACTGAGAGGCGACTGCAATTTTTGGACCTCATCGAACATCATTCTGAATTGTTTATAGAAATTAGAGAAAAGTTAGTAAATTACGAATCCATCCGTATCCAAAATGGCCGAAACTGGTCAAAAATCAACTTTTTATGAGTTGAACTAAAATCCAATTGCCAAATGCGCCATAACTTGCCAGATAATGAGCATTTTTTTTATTTGGTAACCCTCATTCATTAATTTTCAATTAAGAAGGTTGCAGACGATTCGGATGTGTGGCTATGGCTTACTTGCATCTTTCACAAATGAGCCAAATTGGCAATAAATATTACGTCACTGATGACGTAACTGATGTCAACAATTTGGCTTACTTTTAAAAGATACAAGTTTCCGAGCCAGAGATCAGAAATTGTTTGCCCTTTTTCTCTTTGGAAATCAAAATGCAGTGGGTTGCCAGACGAAAAAGTTTGTTCTGTTTTTGGCAAGTTATGACATAGTTGAAGTAAAATCCGATTGCCAAATAATTCCAAGTCGATTTTTGATCAGTTTCGGCCATTTTTGGCACGGCAGACAAGTGGATTCGTAATCTACTAACTTTTCTCCAATTTCTATAAAAAATTCGGAATGATGTTCGATGGAGTCCAAAAATTGCAGTCGCCTCTCTGACTAATATTTCATGTTTGGAACATTTTACCCTTTTTTCGACCTGTTAACGTAAATTAATTGACACCGGAATTGCCTATTTTCTCTGTAGCATCTGCCACATTCCTATTAAAGGACACAAGACATCCGATTTCAAAATTCTATCGATGTCTTTGTCTTAATATTTATACAAAACAAATGACTTTCCAGAAAATATGTAGCTGTCCCTTTTCAAAATCAAGCGATTTTTACAGAGATACAGTTTTTAATTGTTTGTGTTTTTAAGTTCATCAATACATAAGTTCAAGTTTTTGTCAATTGCGATCTTTGAATAACCCTAATAGGCGATGGTAAGCATAATTCTCAACCGTGATAAAAAAAGAGAGTTTAAAATCAAGTTATTTTTTATCTATAAATCGAAATAATTCGATTTTAAATAAACTAAATGATTTTCTTTTTCCAAATCATTGTCAAACTCTAATATATTATAAACCACACAAGAAAAAATAGCCCTTCAAAGTTTAAAAAGTGTAAAAAATAAAAAAATGCAAATTTAGTGTCCTATATCCCTTTAACTGACATTTAAGTAATTTATATATAGCTAAGCAATATGTAATATTGGAATTTTTATTCAGGTTGTCATCCTTCAATAAATCATATGCATATTTCAATCCTTTCCTGAATCTTACTAAAATGTTTCAAAATAGTATAAACAGTGGAAATCTTTCAATTGTTTTACAAAAGATGAATTAATGTAAATAGTTCGTTTTCTAATTAATATAATGCTTTTCCTAAGCACTATTTTAAGCAACAATAGCGTGGCAATTATGCTATAGCTTTAAATTTTAATTAGGATGTCTTAACCCACTGACATTCATGCACGTATATATGCGTCATTTGATCCCCAGTTTTTCCAACAATACACAACATTTTTAAATTTATAAATAAAATTAAAAATAAAATATTTTTGAAATAGTTTTATTATGATGATTGTTTATAACTTGTATGTAACAAAATCAACAAACAAAATATTTAAAAATATATATATATTTGAATTAGAAATATAATTTAAAAATTATTGCAAAGAAAACAACTAGAATTTCGCCCGTTCCCTTTAACGTCAGAGGCTGTCTTAAAACAGTTATTTTTCTCAAAATACCAGACATGGTGCGGTCATTTGCTATATACGCGGTCATAATTTTATGTATTCATTACAATAATTTTTTTATTTTTTTATTTTAGGATTTTTACTTATAGAATTTCTTACTACCGTTGATGCTTAACTTTCTTCAATTTCGCAACCTATTGATTGGAAAACACTGTTCTAGGGACATTGAACATGTACAATTTTTACTTTCAGTTACCCATGTGTTAACAAAAGGAAATGAAAGTATTGTTTTCGATTATATATATATATATATAATTTCCAATTTTTGGGACATCCTGACTTTTAAAAAAAATTCCTAGAAAAAAAATATTTTTGTGTGTACGTGGTCTGCAAAACTCTCGAACGAATTAACTTACTATCTTCAAATTTGACGCACCATGTGGTCATGGGACCTGCCATTAAGGTTTTCGTGAATATTGCGCATGCGCATAGAGGTAGCTGCCATTGAAAACATAATGTTTTGCAGCAATTGCTAAAAAACGACTCTAACTATTTTGATCAAAATTGCTCTGGAAATCCCTCTAAAGGTGTTCTAAACATCTCCACCTCTTAAGTTCTCGTAAAAATGCTAAAAGGGTGCAAGAAATTAAAAAACGAATGCCTTTAACTCAGAGTTCTCTGCCCTATTGAGCATCGCTCATCAAAGATCGTTTTTTTTTTTTTTTTATTTCACTCCTCTATTTCTCTTACATGAAAGGGTAATGTAAGTAGTATCTAAAAATATATATCCAAATTGACCATTTTGCCCCCCCCCCCTTTTTTTTTTTTTTTTGGCCCATGCAAGAATTATCGCCAAAAATATCAGACCAACTAATAATTTTTTCAAATTAATGAAAATATGAAATTAGTAATTATATAATTCCATGGTAAATTTAAATGCAGTGACCAGTATTATAGTGTAGTTGGAAGTTGGTCGGTGTTTCCCACCCTTACCTGGAGAGTATTTATCGAGTAACCAATATCCAATAATCCGTATTGCTTTAAATAAAAACTCATTCTATTTTGAAAAGTAGTTTTGCCAAAAAAAATTTCCGAAGACCTATTTTTCTAAATTCGGACTTTTAGTCCAAATGCAAAGGTGCAAAATTAATACTAAAATTATTTATAAATATTAGACACTTACACTTCTTACATCATCAAAGCTTTAACAACCGAAAGATTTCTTAATTCTTGAGTTCAGACGTTTCTCTCCAAAGAAAATGTCTGTATATACGTTATCAACAAGTTTCGTAAATTTTTTTCCGAAATAAAAGCACATATGATGAAAAATGGATAAGCGTTATTTTTTTTTTCCACCAAAACTCAAGCTGACGTGAAATCCATTATTGAACCAGTTGTGCTTTACAAGTCACGTATTGGAAGTCTGTAGGCCAAATAATAATGATAAAAAATCTCGACCTTTTTTTCGTAAAGAAAAATATTGGGAAACCATTTGTTTTCTTCATTTCTTGCTCTTATATTTTCTCCGGTGATTATTGAGACATCGTCACATTTGTCTTTTTCGCCGATTGTCTGCGATTGCGGAAGTTCCACTATGAGAATTGATGAACACGAAATAAATGCCAATAACTGTTGCCACTGTCAGAATTCTAATATATTACGAATGATGTGGATAAATAGTTATTATGCATGGTTACGTCAGAGTCTAACTGTTATGTTCGAGTTCGTGGGAAAGTAAAATATTATTGCGTGGTTGAGTTCGAAAGACTTGAAGCCAAAGCAGATCAAAACTTGCAGAACTTTATTCCGATATAACTCCAGAACTTCTCGTTCTAGTAGACTCAATACAGATCTTCAAACAATAACAGAGCACAAAACAGAAGTTAAAACACTTTGTACACAACTGCTAAAAATTGCCGCAACAGACAATGCAATACAGTTCACTTTCGGAACTCTCTGAATGCTCGCTGAGAGACAGCTAACTCAGTAATTCCACTCAACTAACTAGTCAACTAAAAACCACTAACTCCGCTCACAGCCGGTCTTATACAGGGAAGTCAAACCTTCGTGAATCTTCTAGAGATAGAAATTCGGAGAGCTTTCTAGATCGTAGTCGAAAAGTCCTATAGATGTACATGGGGACCGAAAATGTCACCAAATGGTCTCCAAGTTTGGCGACATTTGGCGATTTCTCGCCAAATTTGGCGAGCCATAATGCCATTACCATAATGTTAATGCGCTACTCCTTGTAAAACTCGCTTCCCAGCGTTATCTCTGTAAAACTCGTTATCAAGCATTAAGAGACACATTGCAGAAAAACAAACTATTGCACTGCCTTATGCGAAATGTACATACATTTATCTTTTTACATAATTAATGCTACGAAATATTTACAAATATACAGAAATTCGTAACAATATGCATTCTGATTAGCTAACGGGATATAAAAATTCGAATTTATTTTGAAATTGGTCTTCTGATGGGTCATTCTGATTGATCAAATATATTTAAGTGTTGCATACGAAAAACCCGACAAGAAGTAACTACTTGCTTTTAGTCCGTTAATCATACAGGTTTGGTTGATGATGATATCCAATCCAGATGAATAATCCAATTGTATTTGTACTTTCTTATTCCTGGAATACATTCCAAGAATGAATAGACACGAAATTATAAAAATAGAAAAAATGAAATCAATATGTATTGAAAAATGCAACAGGTCAGTTGATTTTTATTAAACATAAATCACTGTGCTGATGGCAAAATAGAGAATTTTTCAGTCAGTGTCCTGCATAGCTTAAAAATTGACATATATTCCCAGAAATTCTCTATCAACCATATTTGAAAGTCAAAATTATAAATTAAAAATATTTTAAAATAAACTATTAAACTCCAGAAAAAATACAACAAGCAAAAACATTCACCAAACTTCAAGCCAACAAGCCTCAAAAATAACTTTCGAATTCTCCTTTAAACTTGTATTATTCTCAACTCCTGACGCCATTTCTCGCCCTTTACAATTTTTTTTAACCACTAGTTTGTTATTGTTAAAAAGGAGTATTTTCATAAGCATTTTAACTAAATTAAATCTCACGTATATTTCAACCTTCATTAATATGCCTTAAATATTTGTTTAGTTTAATTAAGTTGTTTATGAAAATGTGTCGAAGTATTTTCTTGTTTAAATTGCTATTTAAGTTTATTAGTGAAATAATTTCAAATTCAAAGTCTAGTCTTTTGAATAGACTTTGAATTTAAACTGGAATCTTTTATCGTAGATTCCAGTTTAAATATTGATCTTTATATCTTGAATTTCGATTTGTAAAGAATTTAGAGTCAGTATTCTTTCGTTTAGGTGTTGATTCCCACTGCTAAATGTTATTAAAACGTTGAAAATTGTGGTTATAAATACTATCGGGTAATCTATGCTCTTGGACACCTTAATTGCTTCAATTCTTAGGAACTTACTTTTATAAAAATGAAGATAAGTATTTGCAAAGTCAGAAGAAAAACAAGATCTCATGGGAATACCTTTTATCTAAACAAGAAAAATAAAAAAAAAAAAGGGGGGAAAAAATACTAGAAAAGAAGATTTTCATGAAAGATTAGAATAGTTATTACTACAAGTAACAAACCTAGAATTAATAGGATTTTGAGAAATTTAATTGTAGGAAAAATAAAAGGGTATTTTAAAGTGATATATTTTTTTTTAATTTCTTATTAAAAGCTAAAATTCATATATTCCCTTTTAAGAAAAACACTCTCCTTTATGTAAGTGAAATTATTATTTCATTCATTCAAAAACAACTTTTTAAATATATTATTTACAAATAAACCTGCCCATTTGATGGCTGTGGGGTTAGCCTCGCATGCCAAAGGTGCAGGGTGGTTTGAATTCCGGGTTAGGCATGGATGTTCGTCGTGGTTCGGAATCCACGTTAAGCTGTAGGTCCCGGCCTAATTAGCCGTCATTGTGCATAAAAATAGGGCGTACAAACCAACAAATAAAACTAAAATCGCTAGCAGCTTTGTCAACAACGGTTATTATAAAATCCTCCTTCAGTAAGTTTATTTCATCTCGCAATTCTCGATCAAGGAATGTATTAGTACTATAACATTCATTACTGATTCACTCGGAGAGTAACTCTAACGATGTGAGATGGCGCTAGCATCGCATAAATTTTATATTGATTTTGGAAGAGCCTGGATGAAATTTGATAAAAGCAAAAATCGTCTCGACTTGTGATCACAATGATATAGCTCATTGACTTATTATTATCGATAGACTGCGCGTTCCCACTTCAATCATACAACGAGAATGAAACCAAAATGAATCACAAAATTCGTCTATCAGTCACGTGGTTTTTAATTTGGCTACGTCGCGTCGTAAAATTAATCCTTTATCTAATAACCTTATTATCCTTTATCGCCTGAGTGAGGAGAAACCCGCCAAATCTGCAACCCTGCTCCCAAAAAGTCCCTACTCATGTGATTCATTTTGGTTTCATTCTCGTTGTACATATAATTGAAGTGGGAACGCGCAGTCTATTGATAATAATAAGTCTATGATATAGCTCTAATTCCCAGGAATGATTTTACTCCAACCGACACAAATATTGCCTTTCATATTAAAACGCCGATAATTTCCTTTACTTCTTGCGTACGCCATTACAATAAACAACGCTCAAGACTAGTCATTTGATATCGTTGGCATCAATTTGAAGACGACAGTATTTTCACCTGGTTAACTGTATATGGCTTTGAAAAGATCAAAAGTTGCAAATCAAGTGAAGGAGTATATTGAATCGAATGGAATTATTGAATGAAATTATCATTTTTACAACAAAAAGAAATTGAATTTTAAATAAATATTTCGTGAACATTAAATTAAAGTGTTTGTAATATTCATAATTTTTCAACGGAAGCCTTAAGATAATCGTCAAGTTTATGATTAAAATAATTTTTTTAAT
This sequence comes from Linyphia triangularis, assembly GCA_963978545.1. Lineage (NCBI taxonomy): Eukaryota > Metazoa > Arthropoda > Arachnida > Araneae > Linyphiidae > Linyphia > Linyphia triangularis. The sequence goes on from OZ021731.1 coordinate 64,984,850, forward strand.
TTTGTTTTTATTCTATGCTTCCATTCACTGAATTCTTCAATGGGTCTACTGTGTGTTTATCACCAAACTGTGACGTCATAATTGTGTTGTGACGTATTTCAATGTTAGTTTATAAGTCTGATCCAAAAAAATGAAACAAAAAGAAACATGCATGCATTAACTGCACATTCGCCAAAAATAATTCCAGGTAAAAACGCAAATCCTTGCTTTTAACAGTAAGTTTTAGTAAGGATCATTTTATACTAAACTTCAACTTAACTTGACATCACTAGACAGTAGATCGTCGCAGTGCTCATAGGCATAATGCTCGCCAAACCACAACCCTGTAGAGAGCAAAAGGCTATAAGGTTTAGCGAGAAATTTATCTTCACTCCGCTAAAATGGATTAATTACCTATGGGCACGGTGAAGATCTATCGTCTAGTGATGACAATGTAAGTTAGAGTTTAGATTTTATGAGTACGTACGATAATGATCATTTAATGAAATAAGTTATAATGTTTTCATTTAATTTCTATCTCTCTATATATAAGGCAAAGCCCTCACTCACTCACCACTAATTCTCCCACTTCCCACATAGTCACAACTCTGAAAACGGCACAAATATCAACAATGGTAAAAATAGAAAAAGTAAGCTATTCCGATCTCAATTAACCCACTTTAAGGGGTCAAAAAGGGGTTAAATGTTCCAAACGAGGGACATTCGAATATCCCACTTCCCATTTGGTCACAACTCTGAAAATCGGCACAAGTATCAACAATGGTAAAAATAGATAAAGTAAGCTATTCCGATCTCGATTAACCCACTTCAAGGGGTGGAAAAGGGGTTAAACGTTCCAAACGTGGAATATTCGAATGTACCACTTCCCGTATGGTCACAACTCTAAAAAATGGTACAAATGTCACCAATAGTAAACATAGAAAAGGTAAGCTATTCCGATCTCGATTTACAAACTTTAAGGGGTCGAAAAGGGGTTAAACGTTCCAAACGAGGGATATTCGAATGTCGTACTTCCCATACTGTCACAACTCTGAAAACTTGTGCGAATATCAATAAAGACAAACGTAGAAAAAGTAAGCTATTCCGATCTCGATTAGCCCACTTTATAGGGTGGAAAAGTGGTTAAACGTTCCAAACGAGGAATATTCGAATGTCCCACTTCCGACATGATCACAATTTGGAAAATTGGTACAAATACCAACAATGGTAAACGTAGAAAAAACATGCTATTCCGATCTCGGTTAAACCACTTTAAGGTTGTAGGGGTTAAACGTTCCAAACGAGGGATATTCGAATGTACCACTTCCCATATGGTCACAACCCTAAAAATTCTACCCATATCAACAAAGACAACCATAGAAAAATTAAGCTATTCCGAACTTGATTAACCCACTTTAAGGGATGGAAAAGGGGTTAAACGTTCCAAACTCGAATATCCCACTCCCCATATAGTCACAATTCTGAATATTGATGCAAATGTCTGCAAAGATAAACATAGAATAAGCAAGCTATTCCGATCTCGGTTAATCCATATTTTGGGGTCGAAAAGGGGTTAAACGTTCCAAACGAGAGATATTCGAATGTTCTACTTCCCATTTCGTCACAACTCTGAAAATTGGTATGAATGTCAATCAAGATAAACATAGAAAAAGTAGGCTATTCCGTTCTCGATTAACCAACTTTAAGGGGTCTAAAAGGGGTTAAATGTTCCACACGAGGGATATTCGAGTGTTCCTCTTCCAATGTAGTCATAATTCTGATATTTGGTGTAAATGTTAAAAGGGCAAATGTAAAAAAAATAAGCTATTCCAATATCGATTAATGAATTTTTAAGGGATGAAAAGTCGACGCAACATTGAAACTATAGGAGGATTATTTTAATGTCTCAATACAGCTACTACTTCGAAATTTAGAGCTAAGAGCAAACATAAGCACAATAAACTATTGCAATCTCGATTACGTAATTAAAAAAGGGTCCGAAAGGAATTAACCGTTCTAAACGAGAGATAATCAAATGTCTCTTTCCAATATACTATTCACAATTGTAATTTTTTTTTTTAAATTGTTAACAAAGGAAAGTTTCTATTTTGATATATCAATTTGTCGGGATCGAAATGGTTGCAAACGTCTGAAGTGTAGAATACATGAATGTCTTTTGATAGCTAAAATGCTAATGGTAAAATTTCGTAGCGCAGCACGGGTATTCAGCTAGTCCATTATAAATGAAAATTAAAATGCCAAAAGACAAAACCAAGTGGTGCCACAGTATAAGCATTGACGTAAGGATTTCAAACATAAAATAAAATACATTAGACTCTATTTTCGGGTTTTTAATTTATGTCATTTCATTAAGTGATCTTTTTCGTACCAACTCACCAAATTTCAAGGTTTTATAGAAAGTAGTTTCTAAATGCACTGGGATAGAAGATTGTAACACAGCGAGTATAGGGAATGATTCTTAATAGGACTTCATTTTAAAAGTAGTTTTGCAAAATAATTAACAACCTAAAGATTTCTTGCTTTACTTGCCTAGTTGCTAATTAAAAGAATCGATTGGAAATTTTTTTGAGAAGTGGAACGACTTTTTGGAGACAAAATATTTCAGCAATTGTCTTTTCTTCTAAAAGAAATAATAATTAATACTCTTGTCACACGAGCATATTAAAAAGTCAATAAAAGACCATATTACAGAAAGAAAATGATGAATAGTTTTTTTTTTTTTTTTTTTAATTTTTGTTTCAGTTTGAAGAGTACCGTTATTAATTCATTACATTGAAGTCAGACCCCATTAGTAAAATTAAGGTAATTAAAAATAATAACTTTTTCAGCATGGAAAATTAAATGCAAGTAAAAGAATGCCAGCAGCGGAACTTGAGTTTTCAATTTAACATCATTTTACTTATGATTAATAATACCACTCAACCATTAAGCATTTGTACTCGGAAAAAATGCATCGAAACATATTTTAAAAATAGTTTTTTTTTTTTTTTCTTTCCCCAAACCATTGACGATAATTGAAATGTATTGGGAATTTAGTAGGAATTGACTGAAGATAATTTTTAATGGAAACTTTTCGAGTTACGAATGGATGTTTTGGGATTTTTGATGGATATTTTGAAATTATATATTTTTTTTAATTGTTGTGTAGTTGATATTGGATTATCAGTACTTTTAATCGAGAACACTGTCAATACTTTCGGTTTTAAAACCTAAGCCAGAGAATTTATGTATATTAGCTTAGAAAATAATAAATCTCTGACTTTGGTCTTGTAGCATTAAAAACCGTGTTTTTCAAATCATTTCAATTCTGACATGATAAATATTAGGAGGAATTCCTAGTAAGGATCATTCCCTATACTCCCTATGTTACAATATTCTAGCCCAGTGCATTTAGAAACTACTTTGCATAACCACCTTGACATTTGGTGAATAGGTACGAAAAAGATCACTTAATGAAATGACATAAATAGTTTCCATTAAATGCATATCTAGTATAGAGGAAAATTAAAATAGCAAAAAATAAAAACCAGATGGAGCCACTGCATATGCATTGACGCAAGGTTTTCAAATATAAAATAAAGTATATTAGACGCTATTTCGTGTTTTTAATTTATATCATTTCATTAAGTGGTCATTTTCGTACCTACTCGCCAAATGTTAAGGTTTTACACAAAATAGTTTTCAAATGCACTTGTCTAGAAGTTTGAAACGTAGCTAGTATAGGGAATTATCCTTACTAGAACTTTCTCGTAAGATCGAAAACTTAAACTTTCATTCAAAAAGAATTTTGAAAGGTCCTGTGATGAAATTCTTTTAACTTATCTCAAGTTCATGTCTAAAAGACGAAATTATCAGATGTTATGTAACGAACAAAACAGCGCTTTTATTTACAATACCTTCATTTGGTTTTACAAAATGTGAGGCCTGTTCCTAACAAAGGCGGCCCTAGGTTCATTTTTCAGGGGGGGCCATTTTAAACTTTAAGTTCATAAAATGTATGCACTATGTAACCTAATTATAATAAACTAACTGCTGATTAAATGCTTGATTGCAATGATAAGTGTAGAATTTTCTAAATTAGTAATTTTCATTTGATGCAGAAATAAAAAAGTTAATTTAAGCTTGAATTGCTCTCCTGAAAAATAAGAAAAGAGTAAAACAAAGAAATTACAAAAAATAAAAATAGTTAATAATTGTTTTACAATCACACTTCTTTACTCTTTGAAAGCCTAAAGAACAAAATCCAATTTCCTCTGCTTTGTTTTGGCAAATCTGCCTATGACACAGCTCACATCAATGTTTATGTCTCTGTGAGTATGCAACAATAAGCTAAGTCTTGCTAACCTTTCTTCCCCCATTCTAGCTCTTAGCCACGTTTTCAAGCGTCGAAGGGTAGAGAAACTTCATCAGCAACTTCATCAAGCTTCTTCAGCAGAGGCAACGCTAACTGGTAGTGTTGCCAAAATTTTAAGTAACTAGTAAATAGTAGGATATACATATTTGTCACAAGCTCTCATTGTATCTATGGCAGAAGTGGGGAGCTATTCTTCTTTTTTCCATTTCTCTCTCCATAGTGCTAACTCACTTTCAATCAGAATAACACTCATTTGTGTCAGTCCTAAAATTGGTATGAACTTCTTTAATAAGTTTTAAAGCTCGTTGCTTTCTGATTCTGTTGGCTTTTCCATATCGGAGGTTGGAATCAGTAATCGAAAGCCTAAACAATCCAAATTTTCTTTTGGAAATCTTCCTATTAGGTCTTCAATTATATTATCCAATAAAGGTATGTAAACCGAGATTCTAAAATACTCTTCTGGTATTTGAGTATTTCTTTTTAGAGAAGTATTTAAAAATGCTCTCATTTTTTCTTTTTGAAGACATATTGTAGATATTCGTCACTAATTACTCGAGGTAAAATGATCACGAAATCTTTAAACAACGAATAAAAGTGTTGCTAGTTCAACAGATATTTTCACAATAAATGGCCTGTCTAAACTAGTTATAACAATAACACAGTACCGATTCCATGCCCAAGTGACAAAAGTTACACACTAGTCCAGACATCACGTGTTGAAATTACCCTCGGCGCCATGGTTGCTTAGAAGAGCATGGTTGTTCCAAAAAGGGGCAGAGGCCCCCGGGAAAAAGGAAATCGTCGTTTAGGAGGGGGATGGTCACTACCTGTGTACTTGTGTTGTGTACCGGGTATTTTGTCGTGTGTTGTGTACGTAAATATATTTAAAACCAGGGTTTTTTCTGAGGGGGGGGGGGGGGGGCTATAATTTTTTGTACTGTAAAGAAAAAATTTACGTTAATGAAATTATGCTTAAAAATCTGTATTTTCACCGTTTTTTAAACTGGAAATTCTCAAAGAGTTTTGGGATATTTGAAAGGGCTAGGAAGGAAGAGGGAACCTTTCAAGGAGGGGGCCATGGCCCCCATGCCCCCCCCCCCCCCTTGAAGCCGCCAATGGTTCCTAAACATTTCCATGCAAAAAGGCTAATACGATTTAGCAGCTCAATGGAGTGCGGCTTTGCTGCTAGCAACCGAGAAGATCTCTCCTTCCCCGACCAAGGCAGTGAAGTGATCTTTAAGTAGCGAACCGTCTGGGAAATATCCACGACAAGGTCTTTTCATTAAAAATATTTTTATTATGGATTTAGACCTATACCAAATATACATTGATTTTAAATCAAGGGTCTATTCCTAGTTGACGTTAAAATATCGCCAAGCCGATTTGGCGCTGTTTTGTAAGCGATGCAATTCTAAATTTGGCAACCCATTTTTTTTTATTGACGTGCTTTGGCTTCAACCTTTCTATACCACAATTCATGGAGCTGGTTCGTTTCTCAACTTTTCATATTGGAATTCCGAATTGGCGACATTCTGGCTTTGTCGCCAACTTTTCAAAAGTGCGCCAACCCATAAACGTGAACTAGGAATTTACCAAATCAAGCTTAAGACTAAAGGCAAGAAATAAATTTAGGAACTCTAGCAATAAAAATAAGAAATTCTTTTAGAAAAATGAGACTGAAATTTAATCATCAGAACTGCTGGCTAACACTTTTACAAAAAATCATTCTCTGCAGTCGAGTCGTTTTTTTGAACTTTGGCAACGTAATAGAGATTGGAATATTTTCTCCAAAAAGAAACTAATCTCGTTTATTTGAAGGCGTTTCGTTTTCAGAACCCCAAACCTATTTAACAACGTGATCCGAATAAAAACATTACGTTTGGTCGAGTTGAGGAGTTCTCTTCCTTCACCACCAACTAATCTGAAAATAATAACATTTTCCAACGACGAATTAGTGAGAACATGTTCTTCTTTGAAGCAATTTCTTGTCTGAGTTCGAGATTATTCGAATCAAAATAAAAAGAATCTGCGTTTTGGATAGAATATAAGGTTTACTCATAACTTTCTTTCCCCCAATGAGATTTCGAAACTAGTGAGCGATGACGTCAAGGTTACTAAGAAAGATTAAGCAACCTGTTACTGTGGTATTTTGCAACTGTGTGACGTCATATAAGCATAGCCAATGACCCTTCTCTTCTGTGGCAATCGTCTTCTGACGACACAATCATACTGAGGGAATTGAAAAAGATTAGCTAACCTGGCTTTGCAAGACGTCACATAGGAACAGCCAATGATCTTCCTCTTCCGAAGAGGTCGTCTTCTGACGCAATCGTACTGAGGAAAAGGATAAGTTATGAGGCAAGCTTATAATTTTACTCAACTTTGTTCTGGACTAATGAAGGAAGAAGTGGGAAATATTTTCCCTTTGAGGTATAATCCAAAATGGCAAAGGAGAAGAATTTTTCTACGAGCTTAATATTAATTGAACGGTTCAGATTTCCCTTATGAGCGGTCTTATCTTAAGAAAAAGGTATTAAGTAAATGGATTTTATCAGGAGAGAAAGAACACTTTTGGAAATTGAAACATCATTTTTACAGAGATTCTTTCATTTATGGACATAACTTAATCTTCATGCGCGTCTACTTCAGTTTGATGTTTAATAAGTTTCAAGAAATGTGCTTTGTTCGCATATATGAAAGCAATACTTGGAAGTTTAATAGCCGTAACGAATTCTCCTTGTTTCCCATCAGGATAATATTTAGATGCAAAGATTATATTTTGTTTTTTAAAAGGAATGAAAGATCATCACTAAATATTTAAATAAAAGTACTCAGATATGAAGCTGGGGAAATTTTTTATTGAAGAGTGTATTTTCGTTTTTTAAGGTGTTTTTGAAAGTTAGTTTGCTTTTATACAAGTATAATAACATTACTCATACAAAAAATTTCAATACAAATCCTTTATAATTTTAATGAGCAATGGACAATTCCCGCATGCGCTTTTTCTTTTTTTTAATTTGTGATCAAAATTACCTTGTTAGAGGTTGGTGAAAAACGACTTATTTCGTTGGCGTTGAACGTGACGTAAAGAGATCTCAAACATCTTGGCTTCAAATGCAGCAGCGGAAACCAGATTTGCAAGTTTCTTTCAAATCACGCCAACCTGTACGGAATGTGTCAATGGTCTACCAACGCCAACTTCTTTTAACGTTAGCTATTTGGCAGAAACCTCACGATAACCATAGAAACGCAGGGATCACATTACGTCACGAATATTGTTGACTGCTTTGATCGGACTGGTTTTGGCTCGGTTTTGGGGCGTTTCCTTTTCTTAATATTTAAATAACTAATTTTTTTAAAGAACTTTTCTTTAAATATTTGGAATCAGAAAGAAATTCTTCATAAATATGTACTAATTTCACTCGTTTTCAAAAAATGCTTGAATTGTAAATTGCAATATTAAGCTCAGACCTAGTTTCAAAATTTTGATCACTACGTAAAAAAACATCCATGCCGAACAATTTATTAACAATTTTTTTGGTTAATAGACTAGAAAAGAAGTTGACAAGTTTGACGTAGGGTAATAGAAACGTGTGTAAAAGCGGCCTTTACGTGACAGTACTAAAACTTGATAGAAAACATTGTCATCGATAGCGAGTGTGCCTGACAAATTTCAAAGTTTCAGGATTGATTGACGGGAAGAAGATTTTATTAGTAAACCAAACAGTCAGTAGAAGCATGTGCAAAAGCGGTCTTTTAGTGACAGTGAAAGCCCCCAAACCTTGATAAAATGCATTCTTATCGACATGGAATCTGTCAAATTTCAACCCGTTTGGATGACGGCAAGTGGGTTAATTTAGCCTCCGCAAATTTGCCCGACAGCCACAAACAAATTCGAAGTTAATACACAGGATTTAAAAATAACGACCAACTATAGGCGCAAGGTTCGTCTAGCTCCAGTTAACTTTTCTGACCAATTTCCCACTACAGGTTCAATCAACGGACAATTCCCGCATATTTTTTAAAAAAAATTATTTAATTCTAAATGTTTCGAAAAGGCCATTAACACAAAAATTTCTGCTTCATGCTTTTTTTTTTTATTTTTTTTCAACCTAAATTCACTTGTTTGTTTCGGCGAGAAAGACGACACATTCGGTTCGAAGCGAATGTGACGTCACTTCATTTGAAACAACTTGGTATGAAACTCAGCAGTGGAAGACAGTTTCGTAATTTTCTCGCAAATCGCGCCGGTACGGGATATAGAAATTGTCAACCTAACATACACCAAAAATTTAGTAGAAACCTTACGATAACCATAGAAAAGGAAGGATGTTGTGACATCACAGCTGTAGCGGATTGTTTTGATCGGAATGAGATCGGACGGGGTTTTGGAGCAATTTCTTTTCTTAATATTAAAATAACTATTTTTTTAAAAGAACTTTCGTTTGAATATTTGGAATTAGTAAGAAATTCTTTATCAATATAAACTAATTTCACTCGTTTTAAAAATGCGGGAATTGTCTTTCATCAGTATCAACCCCACTACAATTCAAAACTTGGTCTAGTAAATTGTTCCACTTATCAACTACTGAATTGAAAAGTTAATGTTTTCTATTCTCTGACTATAAATGGCTATTTAAATGCAAAGTGCGGCTGTTAATTTTCACAACTGATCTAATAACTCCAGAAAATATGTGAACTGAAAACTCATTTAATACGTTTCGAAGTAATATCCATCTGCCACAATGTACTTTTTATGTTCGGCTTATAAAGTTCATAAGACAACTTTTAAAGTCCTCTTTCGGAAAGCTCTTCGTTTCTGACGTCACATTTTTCTTGATGACGTCGACGTTCTGACGCCTTGCTCATTCATCATAAACTTGAATAGCAAGGTTGCCCCTAGGCAGCTTTACTCTGAAGCTCTTGCACGACTGTGCATTACGTAAGAATTTTGGAGTGCTTTTATCACATCAATGTATAAACAGTTTGCGAACTGCTACCAGTTAAAACAGAATTTGTTAGGCGATTAACATTTTTATAAGGGGGTAAGAACTTTTACCCACTTATCGACATCCTGGTGTAGCACATATATTTGGGCATTTTCCTGAATCTAAAAAGCCATGCAAAGCTTTTGGTGTTTTCGTTTAAAATGACTGGATTTGGTATTGAAACAACTAAAATATAAAAGCCATAATGAAACAAAACTTTTGTTTACAAAGCTTTGGATGAATAGCTTATTTACAACTGCATAATTTGTTATTTGTTTGAAAATCGATCAGATATAGCCTGAGCAAATTTAACAAATTGTATACAATAGATGGCAGCACTATAGGAAAGGGAAAATTATAATTTAAGCACGTTGTGGAAACCTAAGGCTTGGTTGGTTGTTTTCAGATTATCTGGCACCGTCAGCAACACGAGTGCTATAATGCGCCGAAAAATTCATCATTTATCAAGCCAACTTACATTTACAAACACCCATGCCTTACACGGGACTCGAACCCGCAACCTCGCGGTCTAGAAGCTAGCACGCTAACCACTATACCGTTTGGTAGAAACCTAAGGCATTTTATAATTTAAATAAGAGAAAATAGTCATTAAAAGATCCAATGTGACTGAGAAAAGAATGTGTGAAGTTAAAAAGATATGAAATTGTTCAAATTTTTTGAAGTTGATAACAAATGGTAGCACTGTAGCTTAAAACAATTTTATAATCAAATAAGATTAAATAATAATTAAATAAATTCATTAGAAGATATAGAAATTCTTAAGAATGTTTTTTTTTTCCGCATCATGTTGTTAAAAAAATAAAAGCTCGTAAGATTTTGAAAGTTTGTCTTTTTCGAAAGTAATCGTTGACAACTACTTGTTTCGACAAACAAAAGTAAAAAAAGTAAAAAAAAAAAAAAAGTGAGAAATTCTATTTATCTTTCTCTTGTCGTCCAATAAGTTTCACCGTTTTTTCTTTGTTCGTGAGAAGAAAAAAAAGGTCCAGTAATCGAAAAATAGTGGTGTCTAACAGGGGCTCCCATGTCGTCTGTGTTTTTGGGATGGGTATAATTATAATCGGATTTGAAGTTGATTAATTTCGAATCAACGTCTTGCTCTCGAGCAAAAAACTATTGATTTCTTCTTTGGTGTTTGTAAGTTGTTGTTCATCTTTTTCTTGTTTAAGTTTCTTTTTCCAGTTTCTGAAGGAATGTTAACCCTTTTGACTCAACTTTTGTAGGGTTAAAATTTTAGGTAGATCGATAGATAAAATCCTATTTTTAAATACTTTTTATTAACTTTGATTTTGTGTGTATGAAGCGTTATTGGTTGGCTGTGTATGTCGATGGCAGGCAAATCTGCGAAGGCTTATTTAACCAACAAGCCATCATCCAGTCGCGCTGAAATAGCATTTAACCGATCATTGAAGAAAATATTTCCTGTTGCCAAAGCTTTTTTAACCCTTTGTACTCCAGTGGTGCCTCTCAGGCACCACACGATTGGATGCCAAACAACGAGAGGACCATTAGGTGTGATGCAGAAATTCGATGCAAGGCCAATGACTGTGTTTAGTTTCTATGAAGCAAATCCATAAACACCAGCAGAATCTAAAATGTCTCGAGTTGCTGATTCCTCCCCTCGAAAAAGGCCTGGAGTGCAAAGGGTTAATAAATAAGTACCGTAAAATGGGGTAAATAGGAACACTTCTCAACTTTCAAAGTAAAAATCGGTTGTAATAAGATCGTTAAGGAACATAGTTTTGACATTGAAACTTGGGTCTTACCTTCTTCTTTGAGTATCAACCCAAAAAATGTTGAAAAAACTAGGACTTAATTTATTTTGAATTTTGTCATGGTGTTCCGATTCACCCCGCAGAAAGGGGTGAATCGGAACACTCGTTACAATTTATGTCTGATCTTATTTAAATGTTTACAAGGTGACAAAAAATAAGTAATAATACATTGTGGTGAATAGGAACACAAAATTATTATAAAAAAATCATTTAATATGACGGATAAAATTTGTGTTTGTCAATTATTGTCAAAATAAATCATATGTTTGAAAGTGTATCAACTCTTCTCCTATAACTCATCCAAATAGTCTTTACAGTTAATAATATGTTTTGATCTACTTTATGTTTGCGTGGTGTATGACTGCAAATTCCTTAAAATATCTTGAGAAAGGAGAAAAGCATCCTCATTTGTTTCAGAAAATCTCTTCGTTCATGGGCGCTTTTTGTAAAACACACTTATATAGCAATAATCTTGTGGGTGTAAAACTTTTCCCACATAGTCTTCATACATTTCTCCATATAACTTAAAGATAACGAAGTCATGTAGAGAAAAAAACACTGGAACAATCGGTTTTCTGCCATGCGGAAACTAGGCTCCTCTTCTGACATTTATTCAAGCCAGCAATCTTGATTACTGTCTTGAATGGAGTAATTAGACTCTTCTTCAGTCTTTGAATCTTGTGTGGAATATAATCTTGCCAAAAACAACTCTTTAATATCACTTAAAGTGTTCCGATTCACCCCGCAAATCTCAAAATCGAGACGAGGCAAAACATAAAAATCCGTAAAATAAAAAGTTTTTAGAACCAAGTTAAATTAAGTATGGCATGTAATTGTGAATGTTTATACTTATCTAAAAATATATTAATTAAGTCTATTGATGGTACATGTTATTAATTACGGGATAAGTTTTGGAGAGGTTAAAACTCATTGGATTGTATGACGCTGTTTCAGAATTTTTTTTTAAAAAAAGGACAGTGTTGAAAACCCCACAAAACCCACAATATAAAAAAATATATAATTAATAAAACTGCTTTATTTGTGTAAAATAATAATTTCTTTGTAACTTCATGAAGTTTCGTTCCGATTCACCCCGCTGTTCCTATTCTCCCCATTTTAAGGTAATAAAATTGTTTTAATCAGAGTAAAAAAAATAAGATGTACGGATGTGAATGCATAACTTTGCATTCATTTTTAATGAAGAAATTTTGAAAAGTAGTTTATCGCATAGTTTTCTGATAGAGATGTCTTAAATACTTAAAAAAAAGGATGCAAACACCAAGCACACGCTTACAACAGTAAACGGCGCAATGTTGATGAAACTAAAAATTGGCGATGCATATAAAGGATTTATATTAAAAACTTTGTTTTTATGGCTTATATTACAGTCGAACCCTGTTACCGTGAAATCTCTTAACATAAAATCCCATTTAACGAGAAGTAGAAGAAGTTCTCCTTACTTGAAACTTAGCGTCAATTTATTCGTTTAACGTGAAATTCGGTTAACATGAACAATTTCGGCGGCCTCATCGACTTCGTGTAAACGGGGTTTGTCTGTATTTGATTTTAAGATACAACTTAGAAAAATCATATTTTCGAATAGTTAAAGTGTCGTGAAAAAAGTTGTTAACAGTTTTTTTTAAAAAACATTTTTAAAAACAAATATTTATACGCGAGCGAAAGCTAATATTTTGGAAAAATCGTCAATTTTATTTCTATAAAAATGAATTTAACAAACATTTAATAATTAAAAAAAAGCTCTTCATAATCACGGTTCAGTATAATATTTAGAGGTTTGTACGTAAGACTGCAAACAACAGCGACACTCAAGATTGCGAGTACACGGTTTGAAATTTTAAAAGTCTCAACAATTCCCCCCTTCATGCAAATATTATCCCGCAGCTCGTCTTCCCTGTTTCATCCAAAATGCAAATACCCGGAAACACAAACCGATTTTGGATTCAGATTTCGCCCTCAAATATTTATGAATTTCGCTTTGGTTCCATGTGGTTCTACATAATTGGGTCCGACTACAATTACAGCCAAGAGTTGACATCCTGGCCGGGAAATGGGATTTGTCCGCCAAAGCCAATCATATATAACAAATGATGATTAATAATTTGATCTTATACTAGAATTATATAAATAATATAATTGGAAAATTATCTGGATGACGCACATGATATTTTGCACGCTTTATCCTACTCCTAAACAGAATGGAATTGTAAAATTATGATAATTTACTAGATACGTTCTTTTTATATTAGTCAGTGACAAAGTTATATGGAAAAACCACTATTTTTAAATCCTTTATATTAACTTTAATTTTGTATGTGGCTGAGTATTCCTGGCGAATCTGAGAAGGCCTAATTAATTCCTTTGCTGCCGTTCAATGGGGCTAAAACTTGACAGATAGATTCGATGTCGATGACAATCCATTCTATAAAATTTTGGTGGCTGCCTCTGTCACTAAAAGGTCGTTTCTACGGAATATCAATAAACCAACTTGCCGTCATCCAATCGGGCTGAAATAGCATTTAACCGATCATTGAAGAAACTCTATACTGTTGCCAAAATTATATTAACAAATAAATAATAGAACTGTTTTAATGGGAATAAATAAAAGATATTTGGATGTGAGTGGAAAAATTCATATTTAATGACTAAATTTTGAAAAGTAGTTTATCACATATTTTGATAAAGCACGAGGCACGGCTTTACAGTACTTGTAAATTCCTTGTAATATTTCGATTCTAATCCGTTTACAAATAGAAAAACAGAACAAAAAATGTCTCGTGCATCAGCCAGAAATTTGGCCAAATAATTTTCAGTTCTGCCTACAACGTAAAGCTGAGAGTCAGTATTTTTTATTAAAAAAAATTTAACCACGTTTCAATTGAACGTTTTGACAAAATGTATCACTGTACCTCATTGAGAAACAAACTAAGTGACGATTCCCGTATTTTTTAAAAACAAGTGAAATTAGTATATATTTATGAAGAATTTCTTTCTGATTCTAAATATTCCAATAAAAGGTCTTTAAAAAATTAGTTATTTAAATATTAAGAAAAGAAGATGACCCAAAACCGAGCCAAAGCCAGTTCGATCAAAACCATCAACAAAATTCGTCACGTAAAGAGATTTCAGCGTTTCTATGGTTATCGTGAGGTTTCTGCCAAATAGTTATCGTTTAAAAAAATAGCATAGGTAGACCATTGCTACATTCAGTACAGGTTGGCGTGATTTGCGAGAAACTTCCAAATCTGGTTTCCGCTGCTGCATTTCAAGCCAAGATGTTTGAGATATTTTGTTGGCATTGAACTTGACGTAAAGATAAGTCGTTTCCTCGCCAATCTCTAACAAGGTAATTTTGATCGTAAATTACAAAAAAGAAAAAGCGCTTTGAGCAGACATTTTTATGTTTATTTCCTTTTTGAAACATTTAGAGTTAAATAAAAAAAAAAAAAAAAAAAAAAAAAAAAAAAAATGCGGGAATCGTCCATTGTCCTGACCAAATAATCTACAACAAAACAATTTGCGGTGCAGTATCAGATTGAAGATCAGAATTCTCAGCTTTCGGATGGATGCAAGTCAAATTTCAACGTTCTGGATTGCTCAGAAATACGATCTGGAAAGGGTAAACAATTGAAAAAAAAAAATAATTAATCTTTAACCTTAAAAGTTTGCCATCTGGATGTAGCGCAATACAGACAGAACAATGAAAAACTGTAGGTTTGTCATGAGTGTAAAAATGAAAACATATTGATATTTCGTTGACTTTAACCACCAAGTATCACAAATCCACTGGCACTGGAATACATTGTTAGAATAGTTTTTTGTACTACATTTCCAGCAATGTTGTTTTCCTCGTTCCGTCTGTCCTTGTGAGTGGGTGTTTGTTCTTGTTGTGTATGTTTCCAAGTTGGAATTTGGAATTGCTGTGATTTATGGATTTTGATTTTTTTTATTATTATTTCCGAGTACCATAGTTTGTTTGTCAGTCCGTATGTTATGTACCAGGGTTCCCACGGTCATAGAAAGTCATTAAAAGTGCTTAATATTTTTGAACTTGTTTTCTATTCCTTAAAAGTCCTTGAAAATGCTTAGAGGTCCTTAAAAGTCCTTAAATAGAATACTAATACTAATAGAATACTAATACTAAAGAATACTAAAAGAATACTAATAAACCCTAATGTGGACCGTTATAGACTGGCCGTTGCTGCTGATCTTGGCCAATCTCACTCAGTAGTAGGTAAAATACACTGGAAGGTTTGAAATGTTGATGCAGGGTTTAAAAATTTAACTACATTTTTATAAAAAAGGACGGAGGGGTTAAATATATGTTTTGTGATGGTTTTGAAGCGTTTATTTCACCCTTGGTTAGGAGCACGACCTTTTGTCTCGCGATTAAATCCCCCAAATTCAAATTTTTGTAGATACCATTAAATTTGTGACGAAATATCAAAGTATGTGTACATTATTGAACAGAATAAAGTAAAAATTAAAAAAAAAATATATTTTTAACATAACTTGAAAAAAATGTAAGAAGGCTTTGATCATGTGCTGCCATCTATTGAGATTGTTGGGGACATTTATCAATAACGCGACTAACCAAGGGTTAAAAAATCATGTAATTTGGAACGATGCATGAGTTTGGCATATACAGGCCAATCTTCCCAAAACACCTGTTTCCGACATTGTCCGATACCGCTTAAACTACCTGGGTACTTTATACATGATCTTTCAGAGATGAATCCTTAACTTAGGAACGACATAACTGAGGAACATTGAGAAACAGAATGAAGAGATACGTGTGAATGTTGGAGGGACAGGAATGGTAAATACACCGTTTTGCAAAGTCAATTGATTAGAGTAAATTGAGTGACGGATTCATAGCATTTGGCTTAGCGATGAATCCCGTTTATATTCGGACGGATTTGTTAATAGACAAAACGGGTGAAGATGAGAATAGTATATGAAGGTAGGTTGGTTGTTTTCAGATTATCTGGCACCGTCAGTAACACGAGGACTATAATGCGCCGAAACATTCGTCATTAGACAAGCCAACATACATTTACAAACACCCATGCCTTACACGGGACTCGAACCCGCAATCTCGTGGTCTAGAAGCTAGCTCGCTAACCACTATACCGTTTGGTCAGCCTATGTGAAGGTAGGAGTCTGGCTCAAGCAGATCCAACAGGAATGAAACTTCACTTTTGAAATGTGAAAAGTTCGCCATTGAAAAGTGAAGTGAGTTTGGAGATCAAGTTGGATTGAAAAGGGAAGAACGCCTTGAGTATAATAAATTATTCTTTCGATATGAAACTAAGTTTAACTTAAACAGATTTACATGAAGGAAACTTTACTTTTGAAATGTGAAAAGTTCGCGATTGAAAAGTGAAGTGAGTTTGGAAATCAAGTTGGATTGAAAAGGGAAGAACGCCTTGAGTATAATAAATTATTCTTTCGATATGAAACTAAGTTTAACTTAAACAGATTTACATGAAGGAAACTTTACTTTTGAAATGTGTAAAGTTCGCGATTGAAAAGTGAAGTGAGTTTGGAGATCAAGTTGGATTGAAAAGGGAAGAACGCCTTGAGTATAATAAATTATTCTTTCGATATGAAACTAAGTTTAACTTAAACAGATTTACATGAAGGAAACTTTACTTTTGAAATGTGAAAAGTTCGCGATTGAAAAGTGAAGTGAGTTTGGAGATCAAGTTGGATTGAAAAGGGAAGAACGCCTTGAGTATAATAAATTATTCTTTCGATATGAAACTAAGTTTAACTTAAACAGATTTACATGAAGGAAACTTTACTTTTGAAATGTGAAAAGTTCGCGATTGAAAAGTGAAGTGAGTTTGGAAATCAAGTTGGATTGAAAAGGGAAGAACGCCTTGAGTATAATAAATTATTCTTTCGATATGAAACTAAGTTTAACTTAAACAGATTTACATGAAGGAAACTTTACTTTTGAAATGTGAAAAGTTCGCGATTGAAAAGTGAAGTGAGTTTGGAAATCAAGTTGGATTGAAAAGGGAAGAACGCCTTGAGTATAATAAATTATTCTTTCGATATGAAACTAAGTTTAACTTAAACAGATTTACATGAAGGAAACTTTACTTTTGAAATGTGAAAAGTTCGCGATTGAAAATTGAAGTGAGTTTGGAGATCAAGTTGGATTGAAAAGGGAAGAACGCCTTGAGTATAATAAATTATTCTTTCGATATGAAACTAAGTTTAACTTAAACAGATTTACATGAAGGAAACTTTACTTTTGAAATGTGAAAAGTTCGCGATTGAAAAGTGAAGTGAGTTTGGAGATCTAGTTGGATTGAAAAGGGAAGAACGCCTTGAGTATAATAAATTATTCTTTCAATATGAAACTAAGTTTAACTTAAACAGATTTACATGAAGGAAACTTTACTTTTGAAATGTGAAAAGTTCGCCATTGAAAAGTGAAGTGAGTTTGGAGATCAAGTTGGATTGAAAAGGGAAGAATGCCTTGAGTATAATAAATTATTCTTTCAATATGAAACTAAGTTTAACTTAAACAGATTTACATGAAGGAAACTTTACTTTTGAAATGTGAAAAGTTCGCGATTGAAAATTGAAGTGAGTTTGGAGATCAAGTTGGATTGAAAAGGGAAGAACGCCTTGAGTATAATAAATTATTCTTTCGATATGAAACTAAGTTTAACTTAAACAGATTTACATGAAGGAAACTTTACTTTTGAAATGTGAAAAGTTCGCGATTGAAAAGTGAAGTGAGTTTGGAGATCTAGTTGGATTGAAAAGGGAAGAACGCCTTGAGTATAATAAATTATTCTTTCAATATGAAACTAAGTTTAACTTAAACAGATTTACATGAAGGAAACTTTACTTTTGAAATGTGAAAAGTTCGCCATTGAAAAGTGAAGTGAGTTTGGAGATCAAGTTGGATTGAAAAGGGAAGAATGCCTTGAGTATAATAAATTATTCTTTCAATATGAAACTAAGTTTAACTTAAACAGATTTACATGAAGGAAACTTTACTTTTAAAATGTGAAAAGTTCGCGATTGAAAAGGGAAGTGAGTTTGGAGATCAAGTTGGATTGAAAAGGGAAGAACGCCTTGAGTATAATAAATTATTCTTTCGATATGAAACTAAGTTTAACTTAAACAGATTTACATGAAGGAAACTTTACTTTTAAAATGTGAAAAGTTCGCGATTGAAAAGTGAAGTGAGTTTGGAGATCAAGTTGGATTGAAAAGGGAAGAACGCCTTGAGTATAATAAATTATTCTTTCAATATGAAACTAAGTTTAACTTAAACAGATTTACATGAAGGAAACTTTACTTTTGAAATGTGAAAAGTTCGCCATTGAAAAGTGAAGTGAGTTTGGAGATCAAGTTGGATTGAAAAGGGAAGAATGCCTTGAGTATAATAAATTATTCTTTCAATATGAAACTAAGTTTAACTTAAACAGATTTACATGAAGGAAACTTTACTTTTAAAATGTGAAAAGTTCGCGATTGAAAAGGGAAGTGAGTTTGGAGATCAAGTTGGATTGAAAAGGGAAGAACGCCTTGAGTATAATAAATTATTCTTTCGATATGAAACTAAGTTTAACTTAAACAGATTTACATGAAGGAAACTTTACTTTTAAAATGTGAAAAGTTCGCGATTGAAAAGGGAAGTGAGTTTGGAGATCAAGTTGGATTGAAAAGGGAAGAACGCCTTGAGTATAATAAATTATTCTTTCAATATGAAACTAAGTTTAACTTAAACAGATTTACATGAAGGAAACTTTACTTTTAAAATGTGAAAAGTTCGCGATTGAAAAGTGAAGTGAGTTTGGAGATCAAGTTGGATTGAAAAGGGAAGAACGCCTTGAGTATAATAAATTATTCTTTCGATATGAAACTAAGTTTAACTTAAACAGATTTACATGAAGGAAACTTTACTTTTGAAATGTGAAAAGTTCGCGATTGAAAAGTGAAGTGAGTTTGGAAATCAAGTTGGATTGAAAAGGGAAGAACGCCTTGAGTATAATAAATTATTCTTTCGATATGAAACTAAGTTTAACTTAAACAGATTTACATGAAGGAAACTTTACTTTTGAAATGTGAAAAGTTCGCGATTGAAAAGTGAAGTGAGTTTGGAAATCAAGTTGGATTGAAAAGGGAAGAACGCCTTGAGTATAATAAATTATTCTTTCGATATGAAACTAAGTTTAACTTAAACAGATTTACATGAAGGAAACTTTACTTTTGAAATGTGAAAAGTTCGCGATTGAAAATTGAAGTGAGTTTGGAGATCAAGTTGGATTGAAAAGGGAAGAACGCCTTGAGTATAATAAATTATTCTTTCAATATGAAACTAAGTTTAACTTAAACAGATTTACATGAAGGAAACTTTACTTTTGAAATGTGAAAAGTTCGCGATTGAAAAGTGAAGTGAGTTTGGAGATCTAGTTGGATTGAAAAGGGAAGAACGCCTTGAGTATAATAAATTATTCTTTCAATATGAAACTAAGTTTAACTTAAACAGATTTACATGAAGGAAACTTTACTTTTGAAATGTGAAAAGTTCGCCATTGAAAAGTGAAGTGAGTTTGGAGATCAAGTTGGATTGAAAAGGGAAGAATGCCTTGAGTATAATAAATTATTCTTTCAATATGAAACTAAGTTTAACTTAAACAGATTTACATGAAGGAAACTTTACTTTTGAAATGTGAAAAGTTCGCGATTGAAAATTGAAGTGAGTTTGGAGATCAAGTTGGATTGAAAAGGGAAGAACGCCTTGAGTATAATAAATTATTCTTTCGATATGAAACTAAGTTTAACTTAAACAGATTTACATGAAGGAAACTTTACTTTTGAAATGTGAAAAGTTCGCGATTGAAAAGTGAAGTGAGTTTGGAGATCTAGTTGGATTGAAAAGGGAAGAACGCCTTGAGTATAATAAATTATTCTTTCAATATGAAACTAAGTTTAACTTAAACAGATTTACATGAAGGAAACTTTACTTTTGAAATGTGAAAAGTTCGCCATTGAAAAGTGAAGTGAGTTTGGAGATCAAGTTGGATTGAAAAGGGAAGAATGCCTTGAGTATAATAAATTATTCTTTCAATATGAAACTAAGTTTAACTTAAACAGATTTACATGAAGGAAACTTTACTTTTAAAATGTGAAAAGTTCGCGATTGAAAAGGGAAGTGAGTTTGGAGATCAAGTACTGAAAATGCCCTAGATTGTCATGCAAAACCATAGCATTCTGCAAAAGTAACCGTTTGGTACCCACTATCCAGTACAGAGATCATAGGACCCTTTTTTACGAGGGAAACGATAAATTCATTCCGGTATAATCAGATTTTACAATTTTTTTTCCAACCTTTCAATACTGTACTTAATTTTGTAAACCAGTGTGTTTGAAATTCCATATACGTTTATGAAACATGCAGTTGCCTCTCTTCTCTGTTTTGCAGTTATGTCATTTCAAAGTTAGATTGTCTTTTCTGTTACACCGTGTATAGAGATGACTATATGTCGCTCATATTTCGGGTATCAGGTTTATCGTTCTTGCGGCTGGTTGAGCCTTTTATAAATCTTAGAACCTTTGTTATGTAAAATTAAAGTAGAAGCATTTGTATTTATATCAACAGGGCCTTTTCCCCAAAAGGCTCTTAAAATCTGTGCCTCAGATCCCTGAATTTTGAAGGCCCCCAGAATGCTTGAAAAATTCTAAATTATCGTGTAATTATCAATATTCTGTACAGCGCACTTGATCAATGCAATAAAATATGAAAACATACTGTTGCGTTTACGGGTTCGAAAGATTTGAAGCCAAAGCAGATCAAAAGTTGCAGAAATTTATTCCAATATAACTCTTCTCAGATTCTCTTACAACTCCAGAACTTCTCGTTCTAGTAGACAGAATACAGCTCTTTTCACAACAATAGAGCACAAAACAGCTGTTAAAAACTTGCCAACACAACTGCTCAAATCGCTGCACAAGACAATGAAATATAGTTCGCTTTCGGAACTCTCTGGACGCTCACTGAGACTCAGTATCAGTAATTCCAGTTAACTAAAGGACTCAGCTAACAACTAACTCCCGCTCTCCTGAGCTTTTATAGGGGAGCGAACATTCTTTAAATTTCTAGAGGTAGATATTTGGAGAACTTTCCAGATCGTAGTCGAAAAGTCCTATACATGTACATGGGGACCGAAAATGTCGCCAAATGGACGCCAAGTTTGGCGACAAAAATTAGTCGCCAAAACCGTCGCCATCTTGGCTCTATCTCGCCAATTTGGCGAGATTCCCATTACCATAATGTTAAATGCCCTGCTCCTTGTAAAACTCGTTTTCCAGCATTATCTCTGTAAAACTCGTTATCAAGCATCAAGAGACTCATTGCAGGGAAACAAACTAAAGACGAACTATTGCACTGCCTTATGCAAATGCACATAAATTTTCCTATTTACAAAATTAACACTACGAAATATTTACAAATATACAAAAATTCGTAACATTACTTAATAACTCTTATTAGTTATTGCTCTGTCTTTCTCTCTGGGATTCAGAACTCACTAACAAGATGCCCTCCTTTCAGCCCTCAATTTCTGGGTTTGCTCCAACTCACCTACAACTAAAAGGAAAGTGCTCCTGTCACTACTCAGAATCGGCCACACTCATTTCACCCATGTTCACCTTCTGCTGGCAGAGGGTGCCTCCACATGTAGTTCCTGTGGTGTAATGTTTACTGTCCTTCATATTGTATCAGATTGTCCAGTTCTTAACTCCATCAGAATGGGTCTTTTTAATTCAAGAAGCCCTTCACTTTCATCTCTTTTAGATTCAACCCCTCATATGAATCTTTTTTTAGCTTTTTAATTCATACTGAATTTTATCAACTTGTTTAAGGTTCTTTAGAATTTTCATTTAAGTGTTACTTTTAAATCTGCAATAACTTCTAGTGTTGTCTTTTAATGTGTATAGTTTATGTTCTTTATTTGTTTGCACCTTTATGATTTTTAACACTCGGTTAGGCGCAGTTTGGCCCTTGTGTTGCCTTTGCACAAAATAAATTTAAAAATCAACCAACCAACTTATTAGTTATTAAAACATTAATATCTCGACATTAATTCGACCCTTTATAAGGCAGTGGGGATGTATACTTCCCACCAACTGCATTTATTTTGAAATGTCGATGGGATGCTATTTTCCTCCCTGGTAATTGTCAATGTCTTCATTCTCTGGAAAGTAAGAAATTCGGGACATCTAGACCAACTAATTTTCGACTTCGACTAGCAAGACAAATCATTTCTGGATTTTCAAGTCGTAAACACAAAGTACAACCTGTAAGTTTTCTGAACAGTAACAAACTGTTACAGATGATGCACGATTGATGACCACATGTCAATTTTACAAAAAAGGTTTCGGCAGATCAAACGGTATAATGGTTAGTGTGCTAGCTTCTAGACAGCGAGGTTGCGGGTTCAAGTCCCGTGTAAAGCATGGGTGTTTGGTTGGTTGGTTGTTTTCAGATTATCTGGCGCTGTCAGAAACACGAGGGCTATAATGCTCCGAAACATTCGTCATTAGACAAGCCAACATACATTTACAAACACCCATGCCTATCACGGGACTCGAACCCGGGCATGGGTGTCTGTAAATGTATGTTGGCTTGTCAAATGACGAATGATTCGGAGCATTATAGCCCTCGTGTTTCTGACAGCGCCAGATAATCTGGAAACAACCAACGAAAAAAATTATCGACGTTGTCGTTTGTGCTTTCTAAAGCACATGAGAGGAGAACAAGATACGTTCGTACAGACTGCATTGTCCCACTATGTGTTGATCCATGTTTTCTGAAATTTCATGCAAAGTGATAGGTATCAATTATTAAATTCATAATATATCTAACTTAGAATTCCTTTTGTAGATTTTAGCACTTGCAAATTATATTTCTTAATTATCATGTAATGCGATATAAAAAGAAATGCAAAACATTAGAATACCTTTAAGGTACACTTATGCAATTGAGATGATTTTCTTTAATTTTTAGGTTATAATTTCAAACTTTTTGGCAGTATATCGGAATTAAAAAATAATGCATTTTTATGCATAAACTTTTTTCCCGTCAATTTTTTTAAGCGGCGAATTGCAAATAAAGTGACTAATTTGGACTTTATTAGAACATACGTAAATAAACTTGTAATTAACTTAGAGGTATGATTTGTATTGCAAATAAAAGATATTATTCTGACGCATGTTCCTATGGAGAATTTTGAATTTTGCTTCAATATTTATTTAATTATAAGTTTTTATTTAAAAAGTTTTAAAAAAATACATAGTTTTTAACAAAAATTAAGATTATAATATGCATAAAAAGTGTGTTTATGACAATATATATTAGATTCTCAATAGGAAACACATTCACAACTAATGTCTATAGAACAAAATTAGAATTTTGTAAATCGGACCATTTATTATGAAGCTATGACCGTTGGCGTAAAATCATAAAACACCAAAATATCATCTCAGAAAACGCGTTTAAAGTTTACTACACTAATGAACGTGATACAAAACAGGTTCATAAAACACACTGTAATTTAAAAAGTAACTTGGTCTCAGAAAGGAAATGGTAATGAATTCGGGAATATTTTAAAACAGAAGCGCAGACTTGAGCCAAATTTCACAATTCCTAATGTATATGTATACCTTAATAGCTTCCGGTAGGCGGGGGAAAACATACTTACAAAAAAAAAAAAAAAAAAAAAAGGTTTTAAAATCAAATTAATTTTAGGTAAATAAGCTATATTAATTTCTTTTTATTAACAAATCTCAATCCCTACAATATTTTAACATAACATTACTAGAAAAAATAACTCTATAAATGTTTAATCATAACGGCAATAGAAATTGTCATTAATATTTAAATAACTCCAGCAATCGTCGATAGTTAGGGCAGTATCTACTGTATTGCTCCTATAGTAATCGGTTTTCTAAATTTAGCCCTGCTTATCAAGTTTACTGAATATAAATTTAAGCATTTAAAACTCTAACCACTCTCAGTTGCTTTGAGCGGCTTAACTATTTAGAGTATTATATGTTTCTGAAATACAAAGAAAGCAGCTTGCAAACTTCAAAGCTTAAGAAACAATTGGGTTAACTAATGATAGCTCTAAGTCTTCTAGAACACGTGCTAACTTCGGTTGCAATGGATTTAGAAGATTGAGTGTATCCCATTAGAATAACGCTAAATAACATCTGCTTCTGGAATAAAGACGTTTACTCAAAAGAGTTATCTTTATTAGTATAATGAATAGAATGGTTTACGATCTAACTATATGGAAGAAACAGGAAATAACTAAAAATAATTGTCTGTACCAAACGATTTTTTTTTT
Organism: Linyphia triangularis; assembly: GCA_963978545.1. Lineage (NCBI taxonomy): Eukaryota > Metazoa > Arthropoda > Arachnida > Araneae > Linyphiidae > Linyphia > Linyphia triangularis. Next base: position 65,009,385 of record OZ021731.1, read on the forward strand.
TTTTCTGAAGCGATTGTCTTTATTTTAAAAGAACAAATTATTGCACGAGAATATGTGTGTGCATATAAAAAAGTGTCTGGAAATATTTCCTTGTTATTTACTGTATTTGTGCTCTTGAATTGTTAATGGTAATAATTCAATTAGAAAACAATGGCTTTAATATTTTCGATGAAAGATAACAACGACTACTTTGTCTGGCTTCTTTAATTGGGAAAGGATCTTCAACACGTATAATTGTTTTTAACTGTATATCCTTTTTTTTCCTTTCTAAATTGAAGATGATAATGGAAAATAATTAACTTCAAAATGAGCGCAGTAAATTAAATAATCTCTTCTAATCTTTTTATAGTTTTGAAAATGTTATGTTATTTTTTTACACTTATAACTTAAAAAAATTGCTATTAACACAAAAACTCAATTTTTTTTTCAATATACGTAAATTGTTAAATTGCTTTTTGTTTGGTAATAAAGTTGTCTTTTTCTATATTAGATTACCCATTTATACGTCTATACTACACTGTAGAAGCTTATGCAAACGCCATGCCCGCCTGTCCGAAATTTATTCCTCCATCAATATCTAATAATGCTACAGGTAAGTTCTATTCCATAAAAATAACATGTTTTTTTAAATCCTTTATATTAACTTTGATATTGTGTGTTTGTGGAGGGTAACATCTTTGGTGGACTAGTTAAACCCCTTGCCGTCTTCCATTCGAACTGAGACTTGCCTGATAGACTCGTTGTTTATGACAAGGCGTTTTATATATATATATATATTGTTATGAATTTTTCCGCTGAGGCAATGACGGCACAGTTTTTCAGATAAAAACTAGTATTTATTCTCTTCAGAAAACTCACAAAATTTATTCACAGATAACAGTGCAATCACTATTAATCTTCAATACAAGCTTCAACAAGAACAGCTTCGAATATAGCGATTATACAAGCTCACTCCAATAGGTCAACAAAGCGATCGCGATCAGCTTTCAACGAAATCCGAAGTACATCTGCAAACTTTCCCGTTCTCCAGTCTTTTTATAAACAAGCGCGTGAGACATTCTCGAAATTTCCAGCCAATTCACCGGAAAGAAATTTCTCGAAACGTCTCGATTACTTCAGGTGTTGCCACCTTTTTCTAACTTGTATAATCGCTATTAATTACTAAATAAAATTGGATAAAAATAAATTACAATAGAATTTTGAAATAATACGTAACTATTTACAATATATACAGACAATTTGTGCAACATTTCCCCCTTCTTAAAGACTGCACGTCCCGGGCAGTGAAGTCCTTAAGAGGAAAGGCAATTCAATCACTTCTACTATAATATGGGGCTAGTCTATTGTTATGTACAACTCTAGGTTTACAGGAGGGTGTCCGTTGAATCCTTACCACGACGTCGTTGATCTTCTTAAGGACCACATACGGCCCTTCCCAGTTCGTCTGGAGCTTAGGGGAGAGTCCTTTCCGACGTTTAGGATTCCATAACCACACCTTGTCACCTTCCTGGAATGAACGTTCCGTGGCCTTGGCATCGTAGCGGACCTTCATGCGCTCTGTCATGATGTTGATTCTTTCTCTGGCGAACCGATGTACGGCTTCCAAACGTGCCTGGAGATCATCTAGATACTGGACAGGCGAGGAAGGGGTGTCCGGTGGTCGTCCAAAGAGGAGGTCGCAGGGTAGTCTAAGGTCTCTTCCGAAAATCATTTGAGATGGTGTATATCCGGTGGTCTCGTGAGTAGCACTTCTGTAGGCCAAAAGGAACAATGGAAGTTTCTGATCCCAATCTTGCTGGTTCTTGGAAACAAACAAGGAGAGATGATTCAGAATCGTTCTATTAAATCGTTCGACCATTCCATCGGATTGTGGATGCAGGGGAGTTGTACGAGTCTTTTCCATGTCGAGCAAGTCACACAGCCCAGTGAAGACGGCAGAGTTGAAGTTAGTCCCCTGATCGGAATGTATCAGCAGGGGTGCGCCAAATCGGGATATCCAATTCCGTACGAGGACTTCTGCTACGGTTGTGGCTTCCTGGTCCGGAATCGCGTATGCTTCTGGCCACTTGCTAAAGTAGTCCATGACAACTAGGATGTATTTGTTGCCATTAGATGTGTGAGGTAGGGGGCCTAAGACGTCCAAAGCAATTCTTTCGAATGGTGCTCCTACGTTGTAACGTTGCAACTTTCCACGAGTTCGGGTCTTCGGTCCCTTCCGCGAATTGCATGCATCACAGGACTTGCACCACTTCTCCACGTCGGATTTTGCTTTGTCCCAGAAGAATCTCTCCCTGACTTTCTGAAGAGTTTTCGTGACACCAAAATGTCCTCCAGTAGAACTGCTGTGAAGTTCTTCTAGAACGTTCGTAACTCTAGAACTTGGAAGGATTAATTGCCACCGGAAGCTTTTGCCATCATCGGACTCCCATAGACGGTAGAGTACTCCATTCTTCAAGTGCAAAGAGTCCCACATAGCCCAATATCTCTTCATTGTTGGGCTATAGCATGCAATTTCCTGCCAACTGGGTTTTCCGGTAGCTGCTTCCATGAATTCAATTAGAGGTTTTAAGTCCTGATCTTCAACCTGACTTTTTCGAACATTCCGGTCACTCCAAGGGTCCAATTCTGAAGTAGTTGAGTTGGTAGTTATTTTCCGAATGGCCGATGTGCTAACCCCGAACTTAGACTCGGCATTGGAACAAAATCGACAGTTCTCCGGACATGGTCTTCTAGAAAGAGCGTCTGCATTCCCATGGAACGTTCCTTTTCTGTGATGGATATCCATGTCGTATTCCTGCAGGCGCTGAATCCACCTTGCTATTTGTCCCTCTGTATTCTTGAAATTCAGCAACCAAGTCAGAGACGCATGATCAGTTCTTAAAAGGAATTTTCGACCGTACAAGTAATGATGAAAGTGCTCAACGGCTTTTACTATTGCCAGTAACTCCTTTCTTGTGACGCAGTAGTTCCGCTCGGATCTTGACAGGCTCTTACTAAAATAAGCGATGACTTTCTCCTGTCCTTCAATTTCCTGGGAAAGAACGGCGCCCACTCCCTCATTGCTGGCATCTGTATCCAAAATAAAGTCCTTGTTAACATCGGGAAAAGCCAAAACAGGCGCGGATGTTAAAGCGTTCTTCAGTTGATTGAAGGAGTCGTCACAGTCGGCAGTCCATATGAACTTCTGCTTGCTCTCTGTTAGTCGATGCAAGGGTCTGGCGATCTTGGAGAAACCTTTCACGAATTTACGGTAATACGTGCACAGGCCTAGGAAGCTTCGCAATTGATGAACGTCTTGCGGTCGAGACCAAATTTGCACAGCATGGATCTTGGCTGGATCTGTGCTTACTCCATCGGATGAGATGATGTGTCCGAGATAACTGACTTTCCGCCTAAAGAGCTTACATTTTGATGGGCTAAGCTTCAAGTGGGCTTCCCTAAGCATCAAGAACACGTTCTTCACATTTTGCAAGTGTTGATCAAAACTCCGCCCGGTGATAATGATATCGTCCAAATATACCAGACAGGTCTCGTAGGAAAGTCCTCTAAGCACAGTCTCCATTAGTCGCTCGAACGTAGCCGGTGCATTACACAAGCCAAACGGCATAACTTGAAACTGCCATAATCCTTGGCCGGTAGTGAAGGCAGTCTTCTCACGATCGTCGGGATGTATCTCCACTTGCCAGTATCCACTCTTCAAATCCAAAGTCGAAAACCACTGGTTCCCCGATAGAGTGTCCAAAGTGTCATCGATTCTTGGCAGAGGGTAGCTGTCCTTTTTCGTAATTTCGTTCAGCTTCCGGTAATCCACACAAAACCTGGTGGAACCATCCTTCTTTCGAACGAGTACGATTGGAGAGGCCCATGGACTTGAGGAGGGTTCGATAACTCTATTATCTTCCATTTCATGTAACAATCTCCCGACCTCCTCTTGTTTTGCGAAAGGAAGTCTTCGAGGATGTTGTTTAATAGGTAAATGGGTCCCAGTATCGATTCGATGTTGAGTAAGCTCGGTTCTTCCTACATCTTTCGATGACATGGAGAAAATGTCTTGAAATTCTTTTATAAGGTTTCCGACAATCTTCTCTTGCCTTCTTTCCAACCGAGCATCCTCGAGAAGCTGGTCCACTAAATCCGCGGGTGGTGCGGTCGGAAGCTCCTTCGATCCTCGTTCGATGCTTGTAACAGGTGTGCAAGTGGCAATTTCTTCTCCTTTCTTGATAACTCTCTTAGAATCACCGATGTTGGCCATTCTCACATGCACCACCTCTTGAGAGAGATCCACAAGCGTCGCTCCTACTACCACTCCTTTCGGGACGCTATTCGATGATGGGAAGTCCGTTACTCCAAATCGGAAGGCCTTCGGGAGCTCTGTTGAACCTTTTACAACCAAATCTGTCATGGAAGAGATGGTGATGTCTTCAAGAGCTACTATTCGATATGCACACGGCTCTTCCGAGTCCAAACCGAACAATGGAACTTCTTCTTTTCCCGTTTGAAGCTCGCCTTTCTCGAAATTCAAAGTAATTCCATTTCTCTGTAAAAAGTCCAATCCAAGAATACATGGGTCAATAATTTCAGCGACGTAAACGGTGTGAGTGTAGGTGTGAAATCCAAAAGAGATGTTGACATTTAATTTCCCATGCACAGAAATTTTGTCACCAGTCACAGTCTGTAGTGAAACTGAAGGCACCGTGTAAAGAGGTTGGCTGTCCAGGCGCCGGGCTACATCCGTCCGTAAGATGGTTACATTTGCCCCTGAGTCAACTATTAGACGACAGGGAGTTCCATTGATCTTGCCCTCCACGAATAAACCATGGTTTCCTCCTTGAAGGGATGAGATGTGATAGAGGCTGAGTGGGGCACCACCTGCTCTACACGGCGACCTCCGCCTCGCGAGATAGCCGCTCTTTAGTTTAACTGCTGAGGCTCGGACGAGGGTCTGTCCCCTCTCCTGTCCAATTCAGGGCAATCACGTCTGAAATGTCCTTCCCGGTTGCAGAGCCAACAAACCACTCTAGTTTTTCGATCCCTTGAGCCAGGAATATTTCTCATAATTCGCTCCATCTTGTTTTCCAGTTCTTGAAACTTCTTCGTGAAAAGTTCAGAGGAATCGTCTGCTAATGTTCCACGTACGAAACGCCGGTCTTTTCTAGAAGCTTGCTGTGCGGCTTCTACTCTCATGGCATAGACGAGGGTGGACTTTAGATCTTTGCTGTCTGACATCCTGGTAGCTTGCTGTATGTCGGGATCTTTGATGGCATCCACGAAATACTGAAGAGACAGGTTATCTCGTACGTCCGAGGGACAGTCTGGGAAAGCGAGGAGCGACAGTCTTTCTATATCCGATGCCAATTCTTGAAGAGTTTCATTGGCCTTCTGCTGTCTCACTTTCAGTTGCAGTCTGTTATAATCCTTTAGATGTTGCTCCCCAAACCTTAATTCCAACGCACTTGCCAGCGCCACGAATTCTCCCCGCTTCTCTTCAGGTAGTGTCTGTAGAATGTCAGCAGCTTCACCTCGAAGAGATGCTGCGAGATGGAATGCTTTCGAAGTATCGTCCCAACCATTCGCAGACGCAATCATTTCAAATTGCGTTTGATAAACGCGCCAAGACGACTTCCCATCAAAAGGGGCCACTTTGATGTTAGAGCGCGGCGCCATAAAGGGGATGGAAGCGTTATCCCAATTAGGTGACGCTATAGCCAGAGCTTCACGCGTTTCCATTTTTCGCAGCCTTTCTTCTACAACGTCAATGAATTTGTCTTGCTCTTCCTTTAAGGTGGAAACTTTTTCTTGCATGGTGGAAACTTTTTCTTCAACTTCATTTCTCACTGTCTTAAAATCTTCTCTGACATCCAAAATATCCGCCTTCATTGATTGAAGAACACTCTCTGTGCGCTCCATAAATCTATCAACGGACGCAGAAGATGATTCTTGCTTGGATGCTAAAGCTTTAATATCCGATGATGTCGCTTCTTGGCTGGCGGTGATTGCGGCGGCGAGTTCAGCATTTGTCATTTCTTGACGGGCTTGACCAGCTGCGATTGTAGCGGCGAGTTCGGCATTTGTCGTTTCTTGACGGGCTTGACCAGCTGCGATTGTAGCGGCGAGTTCGGCATTTGTCGTTTCTTGACGGGCTTGACCAGCTGCGATTGTAGCGGCGAGTTCGGCATTTGTCGTTTCTTGTCCGGCTTTTATTTCGGCTTTCATTTCTTTCATTTCGGCTGAGGCGGTTTCTTGGCAGGCTTTCATTCCAGCAAGCATTTCCATCAACTGTTTCATTTGGTCTTCCATCATTCCTCTAGTAGTCGGCATTCAAGATGACTTGATCCCACTTCTGACACCACTGTTATGAATTTTTCCGCTGAGGCAATGACGGCACAGTTTTTCAGATAAAAACTAGTATTTATTCTCTTCAGAAAACTCACAAAATTTATTCACAGATAACAGTGCAATCACTATTAATCTTCAATACAAGCTTCAACAAGAACAGCTTCGAATATAGCGATTATACAAGCTCACTCCAATAGGTCAACAAAGCGATCGCGATCAGCTTTCAACGAAATCCGAAGTACATCTGCAAACTTTCCCGTTCTCCAGTCTTTTTATAAACAAGCGCGTGAGACATTCTCGAAATTTCCAGCCAATTCACCGGAAAGAAATTTCTCGAAACGTCTCGATTACTTCAGGTGTTGCCACCTTTTTCTAACTTGTATAATCGCTTCTAATTACTAAATAAAATTGGATAAAAATAAATTACAATAGAATTTTGAAATAATACGTCACTATTTACAATATATACAGACAATTTGTGCAACAATATATATATATATATATATATATATATATATATATATATATATATATATATATATATATATATATATATATGTAAACCTTCGGGGAGGAAGCAGTCAAAAACTTTGTCAATGGCACGGAATGGTGTTTTTTAGTGGTGGTTAAGCAGTATCAATACTTGATCTGAGCTCAAAATATCTCTTAAAAAAGTTGCAATTGCACAATAAAGTTGGAAATGCATATTAAGGAGTTACCTTAAACATGTTTTCATAGGTTGATTTTGTTAGAGTTAATGCAGGATGTCTCAAAACACACCTACCAGAAATAAGGCTTTATTGAATCTATAATAATAAAACAAGCTAGGCGTCTTTGGATCTAAAGGAAGCTACTAGAAAAAGCTCAGCACTCTGAAATTTTCAGCATAAGTCTTTTTGGCTTTCTAATTATACCTTCGACAAACAGAATGTTAAAATTTTAATTAGTTCTTTAATTTTTTTTTTTTTACAAAGTGACTTCAATTAGAAGTAGAGCTCTGAAATTTTCAACATAAGTAGTTTTAGTCTTCTAATTGAACTTTTGAAAAACAGAATTTTAAATTTTGATTAGTTTCTTTTAATTGATTTTTTTAATTAACAAATATTTTATAAAATGATTTCTAATAGGGCTACAGTGCTGACATTTTCAACATAAGTAGTTTTCGCCTTCTAATTGGACTTTTGATAAACAGAATGTTAAAATTTTAATTTGTTTTTAATTAATATTTTTACAAAAAGTGACTTCTAATAGACTTAGAGCTCTGAAAATTTCTACATAAATAGTTTTGGCCTTCTAATTTTGCTTTTCACAAACATATGTTGAAATATTCTCAAACGGGTGAGAAATGGTGCATTATTATATTACGGGGATTTTTTTTTTTCGTTTCTTGGCTAGGGAGGAAGTTCTTATATTAAGGGTTTACGTAGCAATTAATTTTTAGTGAGTGAAGCGAGCCAATGCTTGCGCAACAATTCACCATCCATCCATCGAGAGAAGCGAATTTGTACTTACATAGCAATGAACCTTTCAACGAGTGAAGTGAGCAGGGAGCTATGTTTGCGTAACAGTTAAACTTTTCATTGAGCAAAGTGAGATGTGTTGGTGTTACAATGAAACTCTTAGCGAGCGAAGCAAATCTTTCTGAGAGCGAAGTGCCAAAAGCTGACACCTATACACCAATGACGGGTCTCCGCAACGCAAGGCTACGCAGCTAGTATGTACATTAAGAAATGAACAGGCAGGGGTGTAATGGGGGGGGGGGGTACGTGCCGGTACGGGGTACCGCCCCTTTTTTAAATAAATTAATAATAAATCACACATCTTTATGCATTATTGTGATATAAGTTTGTGAGAAAATAAAGACTTAAATTAAGAGTATTTAGCTTTTTTTTTTTTTTTTTTTTTTTTTTTGTATGATAAATTATATAAAATATTGTGAATTTTCATTTTATAATTAAAACATTTCAGTTACAGTTAAGGTTATCGCCTTGATCGGGAAGGTTGTGTACCGGTAAATTTTTTTTAGCGCTACAACCCTGTGGACAGGTTCTAAAAAGGAGATTACAATGTAGAACTGAAGTGCAATTTACATAACCACATTTTTACTGTATTTGCCATCCACCTCAATGGTTTTTCGAAAACGTACAGCAAAACAAATTGCCACCTACATGAGAACGTCCGTTGGAATGGCCAATATTTCACGCTTAATACTAAGTTTCAGGTCGGACAGTCTTAAGATTCTCCCTACATACCATAACCTTCAAGTGATCACATAAATAAAAATTCAACGGGTTCAGATCTGGTGATTGGTATGGATCAGTTTAAGCCACATCCTTAGTCCTTTTGGTATTCAAGTTCCATGACATTCGCCCAATAATGTTTATGCAAAATATCGAAGATTGAATGAGGACGTGCACCACTGCACCATCTTGCTTAAACCAATGCTGTGTGATGCCTAGATCATAGCCACTTTGAAAGATCGGAATGAAATGATTCTGGAGCATTTGTCTGTATCGGTTTAGTAATTAGAGTCCAATCCAAAACTTCTGGCCAAAAAATGGAAACGGGCATGTTCGAGAAAAAGCTGTAAAGTCATGTACAATGGACCTATCCCCCCCCCCCCCCAAAAAAAAAATCCCCCCCTTTAGACGTAGAAGTCCGGAAAAATGACGTTTGATTTTGGTAAACATATTTTGGGGCACCCAGTAAGTTATGTGCAAATGAACGTTTTATGAATCGTTAAAGTGTGAAATATTTCGTGTATGTTCACGGCACAAACTTAAAACTATAAACGCGAACATCTCTATTTGGCATTTTCTTGATTTATTTGAAGGCAAAAGACAATCACGTTAAAAGAATATTTATTACCATAAATCCATTCTAACTCTCTTTTCTGTAGGGTCGCATCATGATCTAATATGAAATTCTGTTTCGGCACCAGACGCTCATATGATATGCAAAGAGAGCGCCATCTACATTTCAAAGTTACAACAATTTGCAATTGAGTCCTATATGGGATAAAAGCTATTATGGGATTTTCAATTAGTAGTACCTATTGTTATTGAATGTGGGTTTGTTGACGTTGTTGGAGAAAATATCTTATTTTCATTTTGGCGGTTGCCTAGTAGGTGCCAGATTATTTAGGTGACCTACGGAACTTGCGGATAACTTAGAATCTTGGAAATGTACGATTTCCGTACTTAAGCGATAACATCTTCAAAATGTGACTTGTTACATTAATAAGTTAGGAAACACATTAATGTATCAATTATTCACCATAGATAAGATTTTATTCCTATCATAACATTATTTTGGGTGAAGATTTATTCTGAATTGAAGTTGTGTGATGGTAATTGAATTTTAAGACTTATAATGTCGTCAAAATTAGAACATATTCTCATAATTATCTTTCTTTATGAATATAACTTGAATGCGTGTATTTATCAATTAAAAATGAATGCCAGATTTTCAATTTCTTTAGATAAAAAAAATAGCTGGTAATATTTTCTAGATGTAAAGATGTAGATTAATTGAATAAATATCGAGGCTTTATCTCAATATATCCTCTATCAAATGCCTCATTAAAAATGAAACGTCAAGAAGATTGTAAAATTTCCACTTCATAATTAGATTTTTAGCTTTTAATAAAAACCTATTAAGAACTAATGCAATATTAATTTTCTCGAAGACGTGAATTTCAAGAAGTTTGGATTTAGAAAAACAACAACCAAAAAACTAAATTATTTCATAGCCTTGTAATTACAATCTGTAGAATGTGTGAGAGTGTTCAGAGTTTAAACATAAGCGAGCCAAAAATAAATTTACAATTTTTTACAAAATATTAGTTAAATCCCAAATGATATTTTTTGAAATGCGTAAGAATTTTTAATTCGTGTCAAATTTATCCTTCATTCTCTGGTGTTGATTATATACTCTACGTAATGAATAAAATTCCTCTGGGTTGTGTTTTAAAATTAGTAATCATCTTTTTCATCACGTTGCCTAAAGGAATCCTTCAAATCGCAAGATTTTATTCAGGGTTTAAAATTGAAGCTCGACTTCCAAAAAGCTTTACAAAAAATGGTCAGGATCCCTAAAATTTGACCTGTATATACTCACAGAATGGGAATCATTTTAGCATAAACTATTTTTTTTTCTCTCATGTCATGGCATGATTTGTATTTATAAAAAAAAAAAATGCAATGCGTTTTGAAAGTTGAACTTTAATTTTAATCAGCCCGGGATGATTTTAATTAAGGTTCAACTTTCAAAAAGCTGTAGAAAAAGAAACACTCGTCAGGATGAACCAAGATTTGATCTGAATATTCAGGGAGAAATGGTGTGGCACAAGACACAAAAAACCACACACGCCATTTCTTCCCGAATATTCAGGTCAAATTCTAGCTCATTCTGACAAATATTTCTTTTGTTATAACTTTTTGAAAGTTAAACTTTAATTAAAATCGTCCTGTGCATATTAAAATTAAAATTCAACTTTCCAAAAGCATGGCATTTTTTCTTTTACAAATCTGCTAAGGGCTGTGAGGTTAGCGCTATGGCCTCGCATGCTAAAGGTACCGGGTTCGAATCCTGGGTTAGGCATGGATGTTCGTTGTGGTTCGGTTGGTTGTTTTCAGATTATCTGGCGCCGTCAGAAACACGAGGGCTACAATGCGCCGAAACATTCGTCATTAGACAAGCCAACATACATTTACAAACACTCATGCCTAACACGGGATTCTAACCCGCAACCTCGCGGTCTAGAAGCTAGCACGCTAACCACTATACCGTTAAGTCGGCTCGTTGTGGTTCGGAATCCACGTAGGTCCCGGCCTGACTAGCCATTATTGTGTACAAAAATTGGTCGTTGAGCGTACAAACAAACCAAACCTTTTACAAATCATGGCATGACATAAGAAGAAAAAAAAAATTCGATTTTTTTTTTTTTTTTTTTTTTTTTTTATGCCATGCCGTTTCCTCTTTCTTTGAGGATACACAGGTCAATCAAATTTCAGACCATTCTGACCAGTGATTTTCACAGTTTTCGAAAGTTGAGCTTTAATTATAAACATAAGAAAATTTCTTCAAACTTTCTTGGGGGGGAAAAAAACACAACATGCATGGACAGTTTCTTTCAAATAAGCTTTAATCCACATAAAAGGTATTGAACTTATTACAAGTGATAGTTAAATAAGATCATGGTGAGCGAGTTACAAGACAGTTTCAATGTCAATTTAAACAACATTAATAATTTAAGTTTTGTTAAACGACATTGTCAATTTAACCACGAGAGGGAGTTTTGATCAAATAATGAAACATTTTTCGATGAAATTCTGAAAATGTTCCCTTTCGTCCACTGCAGTCACTCGGTGGGTTTCGAAGAGATACTTTTTACAAAACGATAGTTCCCACTTCAAATCGTTTCCTCAAACACTTACACACTATACGCACTCCATCGGTTTCCCCCATGTTTGTTTAAGCCATGCAACAAAACATTGGTTTTTGAATTTTGCTAAACTATGTTACATTTTACAATCGATACGCTTATAAGTATCCAACAAAACATTGTCTATATACTTATATATTATCCTGCTAACCGTTGGTGGGATAAAAAACTCGCCAAATGGATTTATTTAGTCCGTGCCTCAACTCCGCTCCAAGGAGACCTAGTGGTTTAAACTGTTTGTCCGCAATAAAATCTTCGTCAACGGTCGACGGAATAATACGTAAGTACCCTTTTCCATTATTAATTTTTAGACATTCGTTTCCGAGGAGGATCATGTGGTTTAAAGTGTTGTCCCCAATAAAAGTTCGTCTACAGTTGACAGAATAATACGTGTTATTTTCTATTGGTAGTTTTTTAAAAGTTGATGAACATTTCTGTACGATAGTTATTGTTACATAGCTTAAACCAAACATAAGGAATTCATTCCGATCAATTTTCGTGCATTAAGCATAGCACTAATCTTTTCTGTTGGTGGTCCAATCCAAATCGGGTACTTTTACAGTGGAACTTTCAGTCTCCTTTGTTTAGGAAGCAGGCAACAAAAGTTTATTCCAAGCTCTTTGAGTGTTGAGTTTTAATGCACTTATTAAGCGTGTTCGGAGCGCTTCACTGAACCAGGTTATTTTAAGCACTTTCTGGAAATGATTGTGCAAGTTTGTCAATCTAATCATTCGATTGGATCCAGTAGTGACAACTTTAAGCACTTTTTGAAAATGATTGTGCAAGTTTGTCCATCTAGTCATTCGATTGGATTCAGCGGTGACAAATTTAAGCGCTTTTTGAAAGTGATTGTGCAGGTTTGTCAATCGAATGAAGTCATTCGGTTCGATGCAGGAGTGATAAGTTTAAGCACTTTCTAAGGATGGTTTGTGCTAGTTTTTCAGTTGATAGGTTTCGTCATTCGTTTGGATCCAGTTGTGATAACTTTAAGTACTTTCTGCAAATGATTGTGCAAGTTTGTCACTTGATTGGTTTCGTCATTCGTTTGGATCCAATAGTGACAATTAAGTCTGATTGGGAAAGATAGCATGTAGACCCCCTCCCCCCTTCTAATAGAAATCAAGGTTTATATATAATTGGCTTACAGAATGAAAATTGATCAAGCAAAAATGTCAGAGAAATAAGTTATTGAGGATTACCGGGTGTTATCCAATCTGCCAAGAGAAGCCAGAACTTTGCGTGGAAGATTGTTTTAAACATTATCACAACATAAAAATTTATTTCTTTGTAAAAACTTTTTCTTTTTGAATAAACATTGTATAATTGTATTTTTTGTTTAGTTAAGCCAAACCTGATTTTTTTATTCTCTTTCCTGATGCCATCTATCCATATTTATACCGTTATGCTACGAGTTTCCTCGTAGCTGTACAAATATGGCAAGTAATGAACAGACGAGATAACTCGTAGAAGGAGTCCTAGCTAAGTAAACAACCTACGAGATATCTCGTAGTTGGCAGTCAACGTGTTAAGTAAGTGGAGTTTGTACTGTCTACAAAAGAGATTCTTTACCCAAGAAACGGGTAGTGTATGCCAGATGATTTCATAGTAACACGTCATCTTCAGTAGCCAGCTTGGATTGAAACATCACATTGCGATTACTTAGTTTACATGTAGCATCAAGCCATTATGTCGTCAAAGTATGGATAATAAGCAGCAAATGAGCTGCCATTAGAGAAGTAACAATGAATCCACTTGATATTCTCTGTGCAAATTTTGTTCATCTCCATGTAAGTGTTCGAAAACGTTAGATAATCATGTGGCAAATAACTTGGTGTGTCTTCAGATATACTGGTTTCTGATAGAGTCTGAGATGTACTGAATTTCCATCTAGGTCAAATATGTTTAGCGTTTGTAAGTGTGAATAAGCTAATAAATAAAGGTTTTAGGTAAAAGTTATAAAGTAGGTGAAGGTACACTGTTAATCAGGAGAATAACTCTTGCCAGAAAGCCTAGATGGTAGAGGTTACAACGGAAAGAAGACTCGTCTATTTAAAAATAGGGTTGCTGCATACAGAATATTGGCGGCATGAAAGGTTACAGTATGTTATACGTCATGGTGAAGATATTTTAATCAGTCTCTTTTGGTAATCTATGAAGTATCGCCAATATGCCATGAAAGAGTTAAGCCAATGTTGATGTCTTTTTCTTAGAATTTCCTTGTAGACTAGTCTTGTTTCCACGGTAACATACTACGCTAGACTACATGGCAGGAGCTATTATTGTGATAGACAGACACTAAAAGAGGTGTACTTTGACTTATTTGATAAAAATAAAATTTCATTTTATGTTCGTGCAATAACTAACTTTCGGAAACAGCTTTTCCTAACTTCAATTTGAAAACATAGGCACATATTTTAACATCACCCTTCCTAAAATGGACACGAATGTAATTCATGAGTGCTAATAAACGACAATCCATCGATGACCTTAAATAACGTCAAAATTTATAGAACAATACTTTGCCACACTTTTTAACATCGTAAGTACTGTTTGTTACCTCACAATTGTGACATGGGATGATGCATTTTTCACACGTTGAATAGTTATATAGCTCAACAATACGCTTCTACAACTTTAAAAAGATTGTCATCTAGTGGTGGTAATTTTTACTCGGACACTATTAAAGAATAGTTTTGTTGCATGTCAAACAGTTGATCGGTTGCAGAACAATATAAACAGAGATCACTAATATACAACAGTTTCAGTTCACACTTTTCGGATGCCGATTAGCAATTTCAGTATAAAGGCAAATATGTCGCTCGATAAACCTTAGAAGTCCAATAATGAGAATTTGCCATTACATGTGTATAAATTAGAAGTTCTAGATTTTTAGATAGTTCTACAACAAAAGAAAATGATTTAAAGGCTTACGATATGAAGTGAAGAAATCTAAAGATTTAGATTCCCTTTTAAGATTCCATAAGAAAAAAAGTTGATTAGAATCAACAGTAAATGTGGTGATTATGGTTCACACACTTTGGAATTGTTAGCAAGGGTTCGCAGTTTCCTTGAAAAGTTGTCCCACTGAAAGTATGAATCTTCTAGACTAGAGTTGTACCAAGTTGAACAACTTGTCTGCAGTTTTCATCACTGTCCTATAGAGCAAATCTTTATCAGAATATGCAAATTCTTCATTTTGTATAAATATATGTTGCCAGAGAACTGAACTTAGGGTAAATCGAATTCTTCAGACCAGTCTTAACTGTAGATCGCGGAGCTTGTTTACATCGGCAGTAAACGCGAATCAGAGTTGCTGAGTAGGTTTCGCTGAAGAATAATCGAAATTTTCTCCTATGTGGACTCTCCTACAAAATCTGCCAAATGGGGGTATGAAAGTCATCGAAGTAGTTAAGTTGAGCAGAGTTAGTCTACCAATGAGTTATTGGTAATCGCAACCTTCTTAGCAATTGAATGTCCAATAATAAGAGTCTACGTTAAAGCTGATTAGTAGACAACTCGGATATACCATACCATTCTGAAGAGAAAGCTGGTATAGCCAACTTGTATAAAAATATAATCCCCCTAAAAATGTTGAGATGAATAAAGTCCTTGGTCACAAAAGGCAGATGTTTGTAAAAAGAGTTAGCTGTAATAGAAGATATTGAGTGGGGTCTCGGGGAAAATTATATTTGTCCTCTTTTCAAAGTAGAGTCTTTAAGGTCCTCTAGAGCTTGGGAATCGAACCAAATCAATTCTGTGGATACTATTGTCCAAGTTGATCAGTGTTTTGTGCCACATGGGAGCAGTTGGTTTGTAGAAAATTCAGCAGAATAATCTACTTGAGAATCATTTTTCACTGAAAGGATACATGCTAGTTCTTCTTCTGATGTTGATCAGTGTTGTATCACTTGAAAGTAATTGATTTGAAGAGTCTTCAGTCAACTTAACTGACATTGTTCACTATCGTACAAAAATATATTGCCCCCAAAAAATGTCGATGTGAATCGAACCAGAAACTTCGATAAAGTCAAGACACAAAAGACAAAGGTAGGAGGTGTTAGCTGTAGTAATAGTTATTATGTGGTGCCCTGACCGGTGCCCTGGGGAAAGAGCAATCGTCTTCTTCAAGTGGTTGCGCTCGCCTCAGAGATGATCTCCCGGAAGACGTCGAGAATCGGACCACCTCTATGCCCGAGTCGCGGTCGAAGTGGTCCAGGTCTGTGCATTCGGGGTCTCCGAAGGGGCTGATACCCCCGGGGCAAGAGTCCGGGGGAGGAGGCTTCTTTGAGGGCTGGTGCTGTTGTTCGTCGCGTCTTCTTGATCGGCGGACATAGAAGCGGGTAGTGAGGATGGCCAAGATGGCGACTAAAGCAATGCTTACGCTGAGGGTCAGGTATAGGATGAACTTTTCTTTGTTCTCTGAGGGAAGAAAGAAAAGGTTTTATTAAAGTATAGAAAGAAGGAGCATGAATGTGTGATATAAGAAGAGTAATATGAGAAGATATAAGGAAAGGATTAACGTCTCTTTGTTTTCTAATAACAGGAATATGAAGTTATTATAGTATAGATTGGCCAATAAGCAGTCTCATTTAATCAAAAGTCTACAAGTCTAGTTATGTGCCACTGCAGTTTTCCCTTTAGGGTTAAGCACTACACTTTTCTTGATAATACATGCTTGGCTCTTGGCTAGAAACCGAGGAAGACTTAACAATCACCAGAGGATTTTCCTCAAAACTAGTTAGCATCTCTTGGTATCAAGCTGCCGACCAAACGGTATAGTGGTTAGCGTGCTGGCTTCTAGACCGCGAGGTTGCGGGTTCGAGTCCCGTGTTAGGCATGGGTGTTTGTAAATGTATGTTGGTTTGTTAAAGGACGAAATGTTTCGGCGCATTATAGCCCTCGTGTTGCTGACGGCGCCAGATAATCTGAATACAACCAACTTGGTATCAAGCTAAGAATACTAATAGCTTGTAGATTGTCACTATTTGAGGAGCCTACTTTATATGATATCCTGCCTAGTTAATTTACTATATTATCGATTTAAAAATCGATTTGGTAAAAACATAAAACTGCAAAGTTGAAATTAAGAATTATTTAATTTAACGTATACACAAAATTATTTACAAATTTAAAATCATAAAGTACGAGACGTAGTCGAATCCAGGACTATCAGAGGAATGCTTTTAGCAGTGGCATGAGCAGAAAGCTAACATCTCGTAGCCTCATATTCGTGTCTCCTTTGCATGGCCTGTTGCAATCTTATATAGGGAAGAAAAAGAATATACAATTTGCATAGTTGAAGTGCTGTCAAAGATCGACGTTAGCCCCAGGCGGCATCTTCTAGGTCGATCGCAGCACAGACTACACTTGACGACTTGCGTTTAATGTTGCCGGTCTGATCAGGTACCATACGTTCACTCAACCCTCTACAAGCTTTATAACGAGCACTGTAAGCTTTAATACTAGTACTCAGCTAGTACTCAGTATTAAACGGGGAAACTGTGTAGTGTCAGAAACCGCTTATGAGCTATCCGAAAGTTACAGTCAGATATCAGTACCATGCATGAAGCAGTGCTCGAAGACTATTAGAAGAAATGGTTTCCCTCAATGCTTATTTACACGCTCCAAGTGCTTAGAACGCCAGCCGATGAGTGAGTCACTGTCACGCGTTGATCGGAATGCCAGCTTTATATTAACATGGTGTCAGCTGCTTGGACAATACAGCCATTGAATGACCATTACACTGCCTGTCGGTGGTCATGGAAGAGGGCAGGTAATTGGATGATGGGAGTTGACCGCCAGTAAATAGAAAATGTTTGATGTACTGGAGACGCCAGCCAGAAGGAATTACGTGACAAGCTGGTTTTTCCTGAGACTGGAATAATGTGTTTACACCTAGTGCTTTCGTCACATTGCTAGGGATCTGAACAGGTGCACCAACTGACCTTTAACATCTGTTGGTAATAATGCCACACTTATTTCATAGTTTTAAATGGGGGACTGTATGGTGGTAATTCATTTACCTTCTACTGCTTGCAGAATTCCAGAAGTTATCATTAAATATCAATGGTTCGTATATTACATTTGATTAGAGAGGCAATCATGCTACCTTAGTATTATCACCTAACTCCAGAATTGGTTCATTGTCTCCAACAACAGTATAAATTCAATTCCGAAAGTTCTAACATGTAATTTTCTGTGGCTCAACGTACAAAGATGACTTCTTTTTGGCTGCTTCTCTCTTTCCTAGCTTAAAGCAATACTTATCTTTATATTGTTAGTATGTGACACTGGTAACTTCTGGATAAAGCATGCTTTCTTTTTGACTTGAGGCAGAAGAAGGCTCAACAATCACCACGGAGATGATCTACATCAGCACTTCTCCCCTAAACTATTAAGGGTCTGTTGGTACCAAGGACAACCTATTACATAGCATTAAATATGAGAAGAGTAGGGTGACAATTTAACTGGCTTCATGCGCTTGTAGAGCAGAAACTGATTGTGTGGTATCCAGAAATAACTTCTTCAAGAGATTAGTGTTACGCACGAAGCCATGATCAACGACTACCAGAAGAAAGATCTTCACTTTACTTACCCTTGATGAAGTTGTAGGCAGAGACCCATTCGCTGAGGAATCCGACCACTTTCCGACCATCCGAGTCTTTGGGAGAAGTATTGTTGGCGTCCTCCTCGCCAGAGTTCTCGTCGCTCTGCATGTCAGTCTTCACTGTAGTCTGGCTGGTCACCGAACCACCACCAACATCATCTACAAAGAAAAGAACACTTAAAAATACCGAATCAAAAGAATAGATCCGACAAGTAGTCTAGGGTTGTCTGTTACAGTGGATTTTTACACGGAAGAGGATTTCAGGATAAAGACATCCACTTTGGTTTGCGAAAAACCTGACTAGCGATATTTCAAAGATTATCAAGTTAGATGTACAGTTTTGCACAAAAATAGCACCCATCAAGTAGTCTACCGTTGTCTGTTGACGTGGAAAAAAAGAATAAAAATTTTCACAAAAGAGGTGATATCGAAAGGTTTTCCACTTCTGTTATTTCATAAACATTGAATGATATTTCCTGTATGTAGAACAGATCAAAGAATACTTCTATTATTGTATATATATCACAAGAATAGATCGCGACTAGTGGTCTAGCGTTATCTGTTGCCATGGAAAAAAGGCTAACGGGAACTCCAGGGGAAGTGTGTCAACGTTGGCGTGCTAATCTTGTTAGCGCATTGTTGATATTTCATGCATTTTTTTCATCAGGATGATTCAAGTAGGCGATTTTTAACCATCAAGACGAATGGCTAAGCTTTTATGCCACTAATTTCCTGCATTTAGCAACCCTATTCTAAATTGACGAGACTTTCTATAGCGACATTAGCGCCATCTATCCTTCCTTGGGGGAGTTTTTCTCCCGATAGACATTCGCTCTCACGATTCTCAAAAGAATGAGTTTGGAGAAGACCATGCTCTGGCAAAAAATTAATTTCTTTCGTGGTCTGGTAGACATTATAAAAGTTTTGTATTTAGGCCAATTAATTTGTAACTTAAAGAAACAACTCATACAACTTTTAGGAAACATGTCATAGAGAAAAAAAAAAGTGGTGTCATTTATGCCTGATCCTAATAATTTGGTAAGATTTTAAATATAGGTTGAGTATACAATGCGATTCCTAAAGTCCTTTAAATTTGAAACAACGTTTCCCAGAACCATGGAAGCAACGTATACCTAAAGTGACTATGGTAAATATTTTGAGACAGCGTGCCACGCACGGAGAGGGGATTTATGGGAGTTACTAAAAATAACTGAAGAAAATCGGCAAAATAAAATCCAAGAAAAGAGTTCACAATAATCTATGGCAAAACCACAGGGAAAAGTTTCTTGAAGTTATCTGTAAAATTGGCCGAAATATTCGTGGTTGAAATTATGGACCATTAGTGACTTACAAAAAGGGCTGTCCTGAAACTGAAAAACGTGCTCTCCGGTCTTGCCATACAGTCGTATAATAACACCGGAGAACACGTTTCTTATACAAGACAAGGTTATACAAGAAGTTGTTTCAAATTTAAAGGGCTAAAAAGAACTTAGGATACATCCTGTGTCTCTATACATAAAAGGCAAAGCCCTCACTCACTCATTACTAATTCTCTCACTTCCCACATGTCCGCAACTCTGACAATTCGTACAAGTGTCAACAAAGACAACCATAGAAAAATTAAGCTATTCCGATCTCGATTAACCCACTTTAAGGTGTGGAAAAGGGGTTAAACGTTCTAAACGAGGGATATTCGAATGTCCCACTTCTAATGTAGTCACAACTCTAAGATTTAGGGCAAATGTTAAGAAGGGCAAATATAGAAAAACTAAGTTATTCCAATACCAATTAATGAGTTTTTAAGGAATGAAAATTCGACGTAACATTGAAACTATACTAGGAATATGTAATTGTCTCACTTCCAATACAGTTACAACTTTGAAATTTAGAACTAAAAGCAAGCATAAACACAATAAACTATTGCAATCTCTATTAAAAAGGGTCCAAAAGGGTTAAACGTTTTAAACGAGGCATATTCAAATGTCTAATTTCCAATATATTCACAATTATAAATTTTGGAAAAAATGTCAACAAAGGAAAGTTCCCATTTTGATAAATCAATTTGTCGGGAGCAAACGTCTGAAGTGTAGAATACATGAATGTCTTTTGATTGCTAAAATGCACATGATACAATTTCGTAGCCGCAACACGGGTATTTAACTAGTAGTATATAATAAAAGTTCAACTTTTCAAAAAGTTGTAAAAAACGATCCACAGGTCAAAATGACCTAAAATTTGATCTGAATATGCGCTAGTAAGGGGAAAATGGTACGCCATAAGAAAAAAGTTTGAAATGTAGGCAATTGAATTGCCTACATATTCCCCCCCTTTTAATGCTATGCAATAGATTGCTTGCGGAAATACGCTACATTGGGGTAGAGTTGCTAGCATTGATTTCTATTGTGACGGCTACGCCTTCAAGTCAATAATCAACCACGCACTATCCAGAAGTTGTAGTCAGATCAATAGAATATTGTTCAAAACGTTCTCCTTTACAAACAAAGTATAAAAAGATTTTAACGTTAAGTAAACAGCACTTTAGTTATAAAGCCTCAAATATCACTATTTCTTAAAAACGCTCTTTGAAAAGACAAAAAAAAAAAAGACAAAAAAACAAGTATCAGCTTTGAAGCTACCATCGCCTCTCGTAACTACTCAAGTGTTATTTCTTTTGACTCTTCAAACCCCGACGATCAAAAATCCTCATCAATCACGTATCTTCAACAAACAAAACCTGATATCTCAATCTACAAGCGCCCAAAGTATCCAAATGTATGTATATATAAAAATGCAAAAGTTTCCTAGAGAAGGCGAAATTGTATCCGATGGAGGTATTTAAGGAGGGGACAGTCGAGTTATTTGCTTTTCGCACGTGATCTGTCACTCTTCAATATCAAAGAATCCCTCTCTCTCTAGTGGACATTTGACAGAACATGCTTGTAACTCGAGTCAATGACGTCCATCAACGTTGAAGAGTGGATTGTTAATAGATTCATTCAGCTTTGTTTGACTTGTGGCGACATCGAAGGCTGATCAGGCCTACCTTGAGTGTCTGATGGGAGAGCTTGCAAATGGAGAACTTTCTAATGTTATTTTATATTTTTGATATGCAAATTTCTACCCCGCAAATTTATTGCTTATGTAAATTTTAGTTTCTGTATCTTGTTTACAAGCCATGCATTGCCTTTTGATAGATCACTTTACTCTCTGCTGCCTCTGTTAGGAGCAGAAGGTTTTTGCAGTATGGTATCAACTTATATCTGGCTTTAGTAATACCGTTGACATGTTTTTGCGATTTTATGATATAAATTTACTTAAAAGCCTCTATTAATTTTGTCCCTGAAATAAAAACGTTTTGAATTCTTATCCCGTTTTAAGAATCCTTTTCTTCAATTTCTAATGCGTCAATGTAGGAACCTATTTTGAGAAGAGTCTTGTATTATGCGTTGGGGATAGCTCCTTTCCCCACAGATTTGGTGAGAGTTTGGCATTGCACTTGCATTCTTCTATTGAGTTTGATGACTGTTGGTTTTAGTCCAATTTGACTGAGCCTCTTTCCGTATGGTGACTCGTATCTTAAATTGCACCTCTCTTCTACGATAACATTATTGTGTTTTTAAATCCTTTACGATTTTATGCGCGTGTGTGTGGTAGGAAATTCTGTGTAGAGCTAATTCACCCACCTGATGTCATACAACTGAGCTGAAACAGACTTGTTGTTGATGAGAATGCATTCTATCAAGTTTTGAAAGTTAGCACATAAAATCGTAAAGGATTTAAGAGGAACTCCTATTGAGGATCATTCCCTATACTCGCTATGTTACAATCTCAGGGTGGCCACAAAATTCAGGAAAAAAAGTTTCCTGACAATTGCCTGATTTCCCTGACAGATTTCTAAAAAATTCCCTGATTTTAGGGCACACTTTTTTTTCAAATTTCCCCAGTTTTCTTAGGTTTTCCAGATGTCTAGACACCCTGACAAAATAGAACATATATGCTATAGAGAAAATAAGCACATTTTTTTTTTTTAAATTAGTTTTGCTGGTAATGAAAAGTTTAAATTATTCCATAACATTAGACTTCTAATGGCTTACCACCACTAATCTCCGGGTAATTAGAGTCAAAATATGGATGAACGTACCTTAAACAATACAAAATTTCAATGATTTTCATGAAATTTTAAAAAGTTCCCTGACATTTTCCTGATTTCCAGGTTTTTCCGGCTCTGTGGCCACTCTGAATCTTCTAGCCCAGAGCATTTAGTTGGTTGGTTATTTTTAGATTATCTGGCACCGTCAGCAACACAATAATTACACAATATAATTCGCCGAAACATTCGTCACTTGACAAGCCAACATACATTTACAAACACCCATGCCTAACACGGGACTCGAACCCGCAACCTCGCAGTCTAGAAGCTAGCACGCTAACCACTATACCGTTTGGTCGGCCCCAGTGCATTTAGAAACTGCTGAGTAGATGCGAAAATGATCTCTTGATGAAATGACAAATTTAAAACTCGAAAATAGAGACTAATATATTTAATTTGAATTCTTAAATCAATACCTATGCAGTGGACATGTACTATCTTTTGCTTTTTTTTTTTTTTCATTTATAAAATACAATATATCAGATGCTATTTTCACATTTTTAATTCATGTTATTAAATGAAGTGATCGTTTCAGTACTTACACAACAAATATCAATGTCTTATACAAAGCTGTTTCCAAATAAACTGGGCTGGAAGCAGGGCCTGATCATGACAAGTTGGGGCCCAAGGCCCGGACAATTTCGGGTGCCCCTTTTTCAAATGCGAGTTTTATTGGAAATGGGTTTGACACATACTCAAATGAATTAACATTAATTTAGCAACTTTTTCTATATTTAATGTTAATATATTGTTTTCTAAAAGTTTTTTTTTTTAATTTTTTTATCACGAATAAAGAAACACATTTCAAACAATCAAATTTATAAATCAAAACAGGAAAAACTTTGTAATGTAGTGTTGCATTTCACGATCACAATGAGTAGTAATATCCGTGACAGAAATATCTGCAGCATTACTCATAACTTCAGAGTCGACATTTGCTGATTTTGCAATAAATTAATCAAGAATTCCTTTTAATTTTTGTCTCTATCTTTTAAAAAAAGCTTGTTTTTTACTCTTTTTAAATGATGGTTTGGTTTATTTGAATAAATGCACTCTGGGATGCCAAAGACAGTTCAATAAAAAATGATTTTTATGTCAAAATTCTTTTATACAGATTATAAAAGATATTTACATAGCTTTTGTGAAAGAAAAGTTATAGGTTTAAAGCATATTTCAGGGCCCCCTAAAATCACGGGCCCACGGCCTGGTCCTTGTGGGCCTAGGCTATGATCAGGACCTAGCTAGAAGATTGTAACATAGCGAGTATAGGAAAGGATCCTTTACGATTATATGTGCTTGTGTTGTTGCTTGCGAAACTCGATAGAATGGATTGTCATCGACAACGAGTCTGTGTCAGCTGGACTGTAAGACAGCAAAAGTAGGTCTTTAAGTTCTCCGCAGAATTGCCTGCCATACACAAGGACATAAAATCGTAAAGGATTTAGAAAAAAACAATGTTACTGAAGAAGAAGGGTGCAATTTCAGAAATGTGTTACCATACAGAAAGGCTCTGTCAAATTGGACTTGACCAGTAAGTATCAATCTCTATAGATATAACTATCCGAGCTCCAAATCGCTTAAATAAGTTGCAATAGCACATAAAGTTGGCTATGCATGTAAAGGAATCATCTTAACAACTTTTTTTTTTATGGAGTTAATATTCTTAAGTGTTTTCAAGCTTTACAGAATACATAGATGTTTGGTGTTGCGAAGTGGTTTCTAGGCCCACTGCCGAATTTCAAGTTAATTTTAAAAAAAATAATCAAAATTTTAAAATTCTGTGTCAGAGGAGAAAACTTTCAAGGGGAAAACTGATAATGGGTCAAACTTGAAAGCTGCGTGTTGAATGGAAGGTATCTTAAGGGGGTCCGGCACATGAAAAATTTTCAGATTATAGATTTTAAGTTTATTAATGTTATTAAAATTTAAATTCTTCTCTTTGAAATGATGCCGCATTTGTAAATACATCTTATTTTGAAGTATTTTTAATAATTTTTTGAAGTAAACAAAATGTAGGTATTTCATGCATGTTTTTTTTTAACTTCAAATCCGAGTTTCTCAAAATGACGTTTTTCATGTTTAGGGACATATAGTTTAAAATCCATTTGACACAAATGCTTGAAATTTTTTATACATGTTTCTCTAATATATCTAAGTACTTTAACACGTGGAATAAAAGATAAATAGCATACTTTTTTTAAAAAAATAATTAATCTAAAGTTTCACATTTTTTTAAACATATTTTTAGAAAGCCATAATTATTTTAATTTTCAAAAAATAATAAAAATCTCGTTTTGATGTATTTAAAAGTATCTAAATATTATACTGTGAAAGTTTCATAATGATTGAAGAAGTGGTTATTTAATGAGAAACCCTCAAAGTTGTTGAATCATTGGCTCCTATGAAGGTGCCCGTCAACTATAGCATAAATTAAAAACTTGAAAATTGAATTTGATATGTTTTATTTTATAAATGAAAATTTAAAAAAAAAAAAAAAAAAAAAAAAAAAAAAAAAAGCATATTACAGGTGGTGTCACTGCATTAGCATTGACGTACAGATTTCAAATAAAATACATTAGTCGCTATTTTCGAGTTTTTAATTAATGTCATTTCGTACCTTCATCCCCAAATGCCGGCCCCTAAACGCGACGAGAAAAATTTTAATCCTCACTTTTTCATACATAAACTAATCTGTAGAAAAACAGTGATAAATCAACGTTTTACTTTGATATGCTCATTATTCAATGACAGAATACAAACTATTTACTTCAACATACTTACTCATTACTAATAGAATATAATCTATACAAAATAAAATAGTAAAAAAAAAACATTTTTTTTCCTTGTCATTTTTTGGTGGTAGTAGAATAAACAACAGTAACACTATATTTCAACATACACATTATTAGTAAAATATAAAATATAGTGTAGTGTTACTTACCAATGTTCGGTGGTGACTTGAGTGTAGGAGATGGTGTAGCCTTGAAAAGGGGCGGCGTGTCGAGAAGGGGCGTAACAGGGGGCGCATACCGGGGCTCTTCGATGAATCCCGTATAGTCGCTGTCCTCGAGATCTTTAGTCTCTTCGCTGCCTCCTAAGTCCAGATCCTTCAGAATCTCTTTAGGAACTGTAGAGGATACATAAAAGGATAAACAATAGTTCTCATACGGGAAGTTATGATAGTTTGTAGTAGATGAGAGCACTAAAGAAAAGAGGAAATCGCTATTAAAGTACGTTTAGGAAACCTATGGAATCTTGTATGTCACAGAAATAGTAAACAATATCTTCAGGCTACACACGGCTGCATTTGTTCTTTATCTAAACTGAAATAACTCGCGTTAAAATATTCAGGATAAAAAAAAATCGTTAAAAATTTTAAATTGTAGTCTAGAATGAAACATATCGAAAGCATTTTACAGATTCGAAAAGGCAGTACCTGATGGGTATTTGATGTGTTACAATAGAGATCTCGGAGTATACCATTTCCTGAATACGCTAAAGTAGTATTATGCTAGGCTACAATTTAACGTCCCTAGTGTTACGAATTTCTATATATTTGTAAACATTTCGTAGTATTAATTATGTAGAAAGG
Organism: Linyphia triangularis; assembly: GCA_963978545.1. Classification (NCBI taxonomy): domain Eukaryota; kingdom Metazoa; phylum Arthropoda; class Arachnida; order Araneae; family Linyphiidae; genus Linyphia; species Linyphia triangularis. The sequence continues at coordinate 65,035,516 of OZ021731.1, forward strand.
AAAATTTATGTACATTTCGCATAAGGCAGTGCAAGAGTTTGCCTTTACTTCGCTTTCCTGCAATGCGTCTCTTAATGCTTGAAAATGAGATTTACAAGAAGGTCATTTAACATTATGGTTAATGGTAATCTCGCCAAGTTGGCGATGGTTTTGGCAATTAATTTTGGAAGCCAAACTTGGCGACCATTTGGCGACACTTTCGGTCCCCATGTACCTGTATAGGGCTTTTCGACTGCGATCTAGAAAATTTTCCAAATTTCCATCTCTAGAAGATTCCTGTATTGCATTGTCTTGTGCGACGACTTTAGCAGTTGTGTATCTACTTTTAACTGCTGTTTGTGCTCCATTGTTGTGTAAAGAGCTGTATTGAGTCTATTAGAACGGAAAGTTCTGGAGTTGTAAAAGAATCTGCGAAGAGGTATATCGGAATAAATTTTTTCAAGTGTTAATCTGCTTTGGCTTCAAGTCTTTCAAACCCATCCACGCAACTCTATAATATCAGTTCCTCAGAATCAAACGAGTCAAAGTCCAAATTTATAGGAAGAGGTAGAGAAGGGGAGGGGGGGGGGGGGGCGTATTGCAGATTATGTCTTCAAATTCTTTTTTTATTGAACCATAATGACGTATTCAAAAAAGTTTTTTAAAGCCTTTAGAGCCTTTTATATCAGTGTTATATGAAGAGTCCAATGGGAATGAGATTCCTTTATATTCACTCTCATGTAGAGGTATGTCAAAATGATCTTCGGGACAAAGCTATAGAACCTGTATAATTTAAATGTTGCGCACCAAGAATAATCACTAATATCAGTTGTGCAATAATATTTTCAGTATTGTATGAGTTGTTTCAACTCTGAAGGAAAAGGTTGACCTATGTTTTAAATATAGGAAAGGAATTTACGATAAAATGGTGTCACAATTCACAATAATGAGTCAAAAATGTGTCACAATCAAAATTCACAATAATGAGTCAAAAATGTGTCACAATCAAAATTCACAATAATGAGTCAAAAATGTGTCACAATCAAAATTCACAATAATGAGTCAAAAATGTGTCACAATCAAAATTCACAATAATGAGTCAAAAATGTGTCACAATCAAAATTCACAATAATGAGTCAAATGTGTCACAATCAAAATTCACAATAATGAGTCAAAAATGTGTCACAATCAAAATTCACAATAATGAGTCAAAAATGTGTCACAATCAAAATTCACAATAATGAGTCAAAAATGTGTCACAATCAAAATTCACAATAATGAGTCAAAAATGTGTCACAATCAAAATTCACAATAATGAGTCAAAAATGTGTCACAATCAAAATTCACAATAATGAGTCAAAAATGTGTCACAATCAAAATTCACAATAATGAGTCAAAAATGTGTCACAATCAAAATTCACAATAATGAGTCAAAAATGTGTCACAATCAAAATTCACAATAATGAGTCAAAAATGTGTCACAATCAAAATTCACAATAATGAGTCAAAAATGTGTTGTACGTGTACAATCCGACTTCGGAACATGGAAATATAATTATTTCCCCTTTCTTAGAAACTACTGCAAGACTGATGATGGTCAAATGACTTTTCAAGGCATCAGTAGTAATTACTTTGCAAAGAACCATCAAGGAAGAACCATCCTTATAAGGAATCGACACTGCGTAAAAGTATCAAATATGCTTTACTCGGTAATGCATCGGTTCTTTATAAAGTTATTTGATGTATCTTTGCAAAGTAATTTATACATATTTAGAGGGGAAAAATTAACTAATACTTTAAAATTTACATGATGCAATTTGGAAACATTCATTCCAATAAGCTACATAGATAACAATCAATAAAAGTTTTTTAAAAAAATTAAATGATTGAACTCTTACAGTGTTGAGTGAAAAAATGTTTTAGGTCAACATTGTACCACTACATCTAACTCTTAACATAGATATAACTATTTATTAACTTAATTAACATAATTACTATTTGTGACATACTATAAATTGGATATTTTGGATACAATATCTACGAAAGTATTATTTTAAAGCACGAATTTTTACACTAGGTATTACAACAATAATACAATCTAATTAATAGAGTATAAAGGAAAATTAATTGGATTTTTAATTCAAATTTTAATTTAGTTTCAAAAGTTTTTATTAACTAGCTTACATAAATATTATTAATTAAAACCTTTATTTTCCTGGGAAATTTCCTCGAATTTTTTACATTTCTCCACATTTTCGGTCATCTAGATTTCAAAAAAGTGATATAGAAAAAAAATTCTCTGTGTGTTAATGGCCAGCATAACTCCCGAAAAAATTGACTTACGATGTTCAAATTTGGTGTGCGGGTTGGTGGTGGCTATGGTTGGTTGTATTCAGATTATCTGGCGCCGTCAGCAACACGAGGGCTATAATGCGCCGAAACATTCGTCATTAGACAAGCCAACATACATTTACAAACACCCATGCCAACACGGGACTCGAACCCGCAACTTCAGTGGTGGTGGCTATGGAACTTTCCATTAAGGTCTTCGACAAAATTGAACATGCGCATAAGGTTTTTCAGTAATTGTTAAAAAACGGCTTAAAAGATTTGGATCAAAATAGCCTTGGTTATGCCTCTTAAGGTGCACTAAACATCCCCACCTCCGAAATTCCCGTAAAAATGCGATAAAAGCGTAAAAATTTTAAAAACGAGCATCTTTAACACAGAACTCTATCTACCCTTGAATATCGTCCATCAACGGTTGATTTCTTCGCGCTTCACGCACAAGAAAAAACAATGTAATATCTATCGAATAAAATCACCAATTTTCCTATTTTTTTTTTTTTGCTCATGTAAAAACGATTGCCTGAAACATCACACACCAGTCATTTTTACTTAAATGAGTGAAAATATGAAAACAGTAAGTAACACCATGTCAAATTTAAAGTGTATATTATTACAGTGTAATTGAAAGCTGTGCAATGTTCCACAATCCTAGTTTTATTACTATTGTAATAAAAATTTGTATGTTAAAGTAATACTTAGGTAGATATTTTGGCCTAGAAAATGAAGCCATAATTCTATGGGATAGGGATAGACAAACGACCCCACTTAAGTATGTGTTCGTCAATATTCCCATATTTTTAGTCTGTCGCAAGTAACTATGCTAATTTAGGTAAGACATAGTTATATCTAAGCTAAGAGTTATATGTAGTGGTACAATGTTGACCTAAAACATTTTTCTACTATCATACTGTAAGATTTCAGTCATTTGAGTTCAACTTTTATTTATCTTTACCTATTTAGACTTTCAGGAACGAATGTGTCCTAATTGCATTGTGTAAATGTGAAATTTTAGTTCATTTTTACCCGTAAAATTTTATAAATTGCTTTGGAAAGACACATCAAATAACGTTGTAAAGAACCGACGCATTACTGTATATAGCATATTTGATGTTTTAAGCAGTAATGTGTTTATACCTTATAACGTTACCTGATTGTTCTTTGTAAAGTAATTACTCCTGATGCTTTGAAGTCATTTGATCCCCACCAGTCTTACATTCATTTCTAAAGAAGATGAAATGATAATATTTCTATATTACTATACTTGGATTACATAAAAGCATGTTTTTATCATATATTTCTTTCCTATATTTGAAATATAAGTTTGTTTCGACCTCAAATAACAGATAAAGCTTCTGTGCACTGGAGTACTCTTTTGTACAGCGGTAAAGTATCTGCCTCGAGATCCAATGGTCTCGCACTCGAGACCTGTCGCCCACAGAAGAAGCTTTCTTACGCTTTATTGGTGACCCGGACTAAAATGAATCATGCTGCCATCTATCGGCGCTTCTGAAAGGAGACACCATCGCAACAAGTGATCACATACGCAACCGTGCAACACCGCAACAAGCGGACACACAGTGCAACTAGCATCCCAAACCTCCAACTCCAATCAGACGTTGATCAGCACAACAGTATCGCTCCTTCGTCGCTGGGAGGAGGCTGTGTGGCGACCTCAAATAACAGATAAAGCTTCTGTGCACTGGAGTACTCTTTTGCATAGCGGTAAAGTATCTGCCTCGAGATCCAATGGTCTCTCAATCGAGACCCGTCGTCCACAGAGAAAGCTTTCTTACGCTTTAAGTTAACCGTTTCCGTCAGAATTGTAACAGCTTTATGCCAAAAATACCATTGCGCTGATACTAAGGATTATACAAGTTTCACGCCGTTTAAATTATACAGATTCTAGAACTTTATAACGATGATCATTTCAAGATATCTTTGCATGAGAGTGAATGTAACGAAACCCTACTCGCATTCGATCCTTTATATAACACTCTGATATAACTCTAGTTAAATGCTTTACAGACAAACTATTGACAGGGAAAACTATTAATTACCAAAACGCATAATTTTATGCATTTTGATACCTATATTTGAATCTCTATAAATGAAAAAGGGGAAGTGTCTAATTAAAACATACTCCTATGCATTCGAAATTTGTTTTAGTATAATGTCATACGTCAAGGAATAAATTTTGAGACAGGAAATTAACTGGTTAGTTTTCTGCTGCAAAATATATACTTTGACGTTTGATATCACATTAAAATAAATTTAGATTATATAGGGATTTGCTTTAAACAAACATCCTAGAGTTTTAAACAAACATCCTAGCTACTTTTTAAAAGAATAGGAAGTAAAAAATGCTTCGAAAATCAATCTAAAGGCCATTTCATAGAAAAAAAATTACGCTGTTTTTAAACTACAAAATCTTTTTTTTTTTAAAGTCCTTTACTAAAAGGATAGTTTTAAAGAATCTTTTTCCTTGAATAAATATTCTTTTTCAGCTTTTCTTCAGCAATTTATTGATAAACTACGAGGGAAAAAAATTGCAATACATAACTGCGTACTTTTCTTTAAAATTAAATTATACTCGATCAAAATCGCATTTTCTTTCGCTTTAGAAGAAGATTTCTTCAAAGAAGATTTTAAACTCAATTATAGATATTAGGCTTTCAAATTTTGTATGAAAGATTTTTTATTTTTATTTTAGCAATATCAGTAAATACAAACTGAAGAAAAAATGTTTGATAGCTTCCAAGTAGGTCAAACTCCCAGTGATAGTAAAATTTAAAATTTTTAGAAATCAAGTAATGTTTATAAATATGCATTAGCGACAAATTTATTGAACAATTTCTAGTTTAGAATTTATATTTACTTACGTAATATTACGCCGACAATCGGCGGACTTTATGTTGACGACAAAATGTTCTCCAATTATTAATATCTTCCTTCTTACCAACATTTCATGTGAATCTAAATAAACTATTTATCTATAATAATAAAACAAGCTGTGTGTCTGTCTGTGGCTCCTGTGGATCTATAGAAACCTACTTAAAATTGGAGTAGAGCTCTGAAATTTTCAACACAAGAATTTTTGGCCTTCTAATTTTACGTATGTCAAACAGAATGTTAAAATTTTAATGATTTTTTTTATAATTTTTTTTTTTTTTACTAAGTGACTTCAAATAGAGATACAGCTCTGAAATTTTCAACATAAGTAGTTTTAGCCTTCTAATTGGACTTTTGAAAAACAGAATGTTAAAATTTTAATTAGTTATTTTTTAATTAATTTTCTTAATTAACAATTTTTTTTACAAAACGACTTCTAATAGGGTTACAGCTCTGAAATTTTCAACATAAATAATTTTGGCCTTCTTATTGAACTATTGAAAAACAGAATTTTAAATTTGTTGTAGTTTTTTTTTTTAAATACTTAATAAATATTTTACAAAACGGTTTCTAATAGGGCTACAGCTCCGAAATTTTCAACAAAAGTAGTTTTGCCTTTTATTTGGCCTTTTGAAAAACAGAATTTCAAATCTTTATTTAGTTCTTTTTTAATTTATTAATATATATTTAACAAAACGATATATAATAAGGCTACAGCTCTGAAATTTTCAATATAAGTAGTTGTGGCCTCCTAATTGGACTTTTGAAAAACAGAATTTTAGATTTTTACTTAGTTCGTTTTTAATTAATCAACAAATATTTTACAAAACGATTTCTACTTTGGCTACAGTTCTGAAATTTTCAACACAAGTAGTTTTAGCATTCTAAGTGGACTATTAACAAAAAAAAAAATTACCATTTTAATTTGATTTTTGATTAATTTTTTCTAATTAATATTTTCACAAAAAGCGATAGACCTAGAGCTTTGAAAGTTTCAACATAAGTAGTTTTGGCCTTCTAATTTTGCTTTCCACAAACACATGTTAAAATAATCTTAAAGGGGTGTTGTATTATTACATTAACGGGGAAGGGGCGGGGGATTTTTTGAGTGTGTCTCAACAGGGGAGAGGCTTCTGATATTAAGGCTTTACGTAGCAATTATAGATTTTAGTGAGTGAAGCGAGAGTATGCTTGCGCAACAATGAACCTTTCAGCGAGAGAAGCGAGCCTATTCTTGCATAGTAATGAACCTTTCAACGAGTGAAGAAAGCCTGTACTTATGTGTCAATTAACTTTTCAGAGAACGAAGCGAGCTCGATTTTGCGTAGCTATGAACCTTCCTGAGAACGAAGCGCCAAAAACTGGGACCTATACACCAATGACGGATATCAACAACGCGAGGCCTCATAGCTAGCTACAATATTGCACATGTTAAAATTTTGTAGCGATACACGGGTATTCAGCTAGTTGAAAATAAAAATCTTCCAGAATGTCCGGTAAATTAAATGTGGTGTGTTTTGGAGGATTACTTAAATTTTTTTTTTTATAAAACTAGGGGTGTGGAACATCGCACAACTTTCAATTACACTATAATATTGACGTGCATTTGTGTCATTTAACGCATTTATGTTTTCATCATTCATTTAGTTAAAATGGACAGTTTGCCAAAATTTTGTGATAATTCTTGTATGGGCCTAAAAAAAAAAATATCCCCGTCAAATAAATGATGATTTTGGCGATATACTTATCGATAATTTTTACATTATCCTTTTCTTGCAAGTGTAAGTGGGCAGAGAAGCAAAAACGATCGTTGATGAGGATCGCTCTGATGATCGTTCGCTCAAGGAAAGAGAACTCTGTGTTAAAGCACTCGTGTTTCATCATTTCACTCCATTCAAGCATTTTTACGGGAATTTTGGAGGTAGAGATGCTTAAAACACCTTAAGAGGCCTTACGCCGGCGTTAGAGCCATTTTTTAGCAATTGCTGAAAAACATGATTTTTCAATGGCAGCTGCCCTATGCCCATGCGCGATTTTGACTAAAACCTTAACGGTAGGTCCTTGGGCCATCACTAACCCTATTTTTTTTTTTTTTTTTTTTTTTAATTTTGACCTTTTGTTTGATCAATATCAAAATTAGAGGTAAAAATCTACTTATGTTTCAAATTCCAGAGTTCACCTCGTATTTGAAGTTATTTTCTGTAGAAACCCAGACAGGCGGACTCTTCATTAGTAGTGTAATTGTTGAATTATTGGATGGTATATACGGATAGTTCTTAAATTGTCAATTTGGTATAACCATTTGGTATCTTCTAAATCTATCTTTAGTCACCAGCACATTGCTGAAGAGTAATCGACCAATTCCATAACAGCCTAGATGTTATATCCAAAAATCAGACAACATAAACTGATTAAATTTATCCAAATGGTGAGATGGTGTACTTACCGCACGTGTGCACCACCTTGAGGAAGAGGCGTGTTCCCTGCGGACATCCGGGCTTTCCGAAAGTGCCGATGTCGGCCCCTATGGAACACTTCCTCCGACCATGACAGCTGCTCATCACGGCTTCAGTGGCGTACGACACCTGGCAGTCTGAAAGGTCAATTGGAATTTAAGGCATTGGAAACAAATCTTTCTTAACAATATTCGCAATAGAAGTTGAACTTTCTGTTTTGAGCACATAGTCCGAGAGGCGACTGCAATTTTTGGACCCAATCGAACATCATTCTGAATTTTTTATAGAAATTGGAGAAAAGTGAGTAGATTACGAATCCACTGGTCTGCCGTGGCAAAAGTGGCCGAAACTGATCAAAAATTGAATTGGAATGAGTTGAATTAAAATCCGATTGCCAAATATGTCATAACTTGCCAAAAAGCGAACGAACTTTTTCGTCTGGCAACCCACTGCATTTTGATTTTCAATGAGAAAAAGCGCAAACTATTTCTGATCTTTGGCTAGGAAAACTTGTATCTTTTAAAAGTAAGCCAAATTAGTTACGTCATCAGTGAAGTAATATTGCCAACTTGGCTCCCTTTTAATAGATGCAAGTAGATCGTCGCCAGATATCTGAATCGTCTGCAACCTTCTTAATTGAAAATTAAAGAGTGAGGGTTACCAAATAAAACAAAAATGCTCATTATTTGGCAAGTTACGGCGCATTTGGCAGATGGATTTAGTTCAACTTATTAAAAGTCGATTTTTGACCAGTTTCGGCCATTTTTGCCACGGCAGATCAGTGGATTCGTAATCTACTCACTTTTCTCCAATTTCTATAAAAAATTCAGAATGATGTTTGATGGGGTCCAAAAATTGCAGTCACCTCTCAGTCTAACATCTTTGATACATGGTCCTTCAGAAAGGGCTCCCTAAGTTTGAAATTGCATAACTGAAACACAGTTAGAGACCGATGGAAAAGATAAGTGGTATATTGTGTAGACAGGTATGGAAATTGAAAGACATAGGTTTGCAAAGTTAGTTATTACATTGAAATGTGGCGACAAATTGTTGAAAATCTGAATATAGGGGAATGAGTTCCTAGGGGTTTTTGTCATGGTAAAAAAAAAAAAAAGCCCCTGGCTGGTTAAGGAGACTTGGTACTCTTCAAACTTTTTTTTATTATTTAAGCATTTAAAATTATAATTGTTGTATATTTCGAAGTATTATTTAGTAAAAACTAAATTTTATTAAATACTTAGGTGCTTTAAGTTTTTAATATTTTTTTTAAAAATTTCATAAAATTTCAAGTTTTATCTACTTTTTTGTTTTTTGATATTTCTTCCTAATTTTTATTAAAAAACATTTCTAGTAATATACTCTAACTTTTTAGGCATCAGATTTAAAATAAGTGAAATAGTTTTCGAAAAAAACGTTAATTACTGTACCTGTAGGTAAAAAAAAAAAAGCGTAAAAAACGGATATTTTTCAACATTTAAATTTGTAAAAAAAAAGTTTTTATTTTATTCAAAAATCCATGTCAATTTTTGTCAAATAGATATTAAGAATGACACGAAAAGAATTTCAAGTCATTTCAATCATATTTGCTGAAGTTTTAGCATTTTGAGTAGGGTGGGAATTTCAAATATTGCGAACTGAGAAAAATGCGTTCGAAATATCGAAGGAGGTAGTACAGTAATGCTAAATTCTCCATAAAATTACAGTTTTTCTGCAATCGCCGTTACCGGATCAGTTTAAAAACTTGCCAGAATAAGAAGAAGGTTTCAAAGATTATAAACACTCAAAAAATAGAAAATTGATATTTTTATTATATTTTGTGAAAACAAAGGGTACCAAGTTCCCTAAATGCAAACGGACGCTTTTACAGAATGCAGTACTCGTTTAGAAAGTAACGCAGACGGTTTTTTAGTAACCTTTATTCACCAGTATTGTTTATTGATAAATCCTTCCATAATGGGACCTCATCGATAAACCATATACAGATATCATCAAATTTACTCGCATCAATCAATATCCCACACAGGTTTATTTACAATTCTGTACCTTTCTATTCAACTTACTACTTGTCTATTCTTTCTGTCTAATCACTGTTTCGCAGTTAATCTATTTTAAATTAAGAGTTTCATTTCTGAAAAAAAAAAAAAATAACCTGGATTTGGGTACAGCACAGTTTTTTACTACGCGGTTCGTATTAGACCCACGTTTTTTTTTTTTTTTTAAGGCGTCTTCTCACTTTAGGCACCTCGAAAATAGGCTATTTTCGCGATTTTTTTTCGAGGGTTTTTGCAAACAATTATGGGATAAAATGGATCCTATATAATAAACACATCTTTCAAGTACAAGAAAATTTTATTTTTTTATTTTTTTGAACAATTATTATAATAAAACAGTAGCATCGAAAAACCCGTGTAGAAATGTAATGTTCGTGGCTTGTTGATGAAATTTCGGAAACTATCCGGCCGATTGTCATGAAATTTGAATGACATATTCTTCATAGTTATGGCTATAGCGCACATCATCAGATTTTTGATATTCGCGAAAATAACAAAATGGCGCACGTTTTTCGAAAAAGTAAAAAAAAAAGCGTTTTTTTTGCAGTTTTTTGTAAAAAAAAAATACTTCAAATCAAAATTTCAAAAATCTGATGATATGCGCTATAGCCATAACTATGAAGAATATGTAATTCAAATTTCATGACAATCGGCCGGATAGTTTCCGAAATTTCATCAACAAGCCACGAACATTACATTTCTACACGGGTTTTTCGATGCTACTGTTTTATTATAATAATAGTTCAAAAAAATAATATTTTTTTTTCTTGTACTTGAAAGATGCGTTTATTATATAGGATCCATTTTATCCCATAATTGTTTGCAAAAATCCTCGAAAAAAAATCGCGAAAATAGCCTATTTTCGAGGTGCCTAAAGTGAGAAGACGCCTTAACGGTACACCTTTGGCTAGGTAAAAGGGAGAAATTAAAAATTTCGTCAGTGGAATTTTTTTTTTATATGTAATTTTAGTAAAAAACACCAATTAACATATCCGAAGCATTTATAAAAAATTTGTTTATAAATTTTCTCAAGTATAACTATTAACTCTGTAAAGATTGGGGAATATTATTATTGTATAAGAACCTCATTTTATGATCATCATACTTGCGAAACAACTCAAGTAAGTTGTTATCAATAGTAAATACAGGGAGTCTATAAATTAGTTGGACAATGGAGCTCAAATAGATCTATATAACTCATAATAACTAGGATTCTAACGAGGCATAATAACGTATTTTATTTATTTTTTTGCATATATAATGGCACAGTGAACATAAATTAGTTGGTGATAAAGAATGGTTAATAATGCCTAGTTATTGAGAGTTATACCGAACTATTTGAACTCCCTTACACAATTTATAGACACCTTGTATATAAACAGCTTAACCAGAGATGTCAATTTTTCGACGGATTTTCCATTGTTATTGAGAATTTTTACCTCTTTTTACGGTTTACCCATGACCAATACTCTAGCAATATCAGGAATGAATGCTATATATCATAGTAACAATTGCATCAGCTTAATACTCAGCGAAAACAGCGTAAACCTCGAGAATAGCGAACGTATCCTTGAATTTCAAGAGTATTGGCTAAAGTTAAGAAAAGACATTTAGAATAAGTCTTTTCCATAATTTTCAAAGAACGTCTGTAAAACCATAAAAATTGTGAAAAATCCATAGGAAAGTTAGCATATCTACTTAACTGACGTACATAAGTTGCAAATATAATGCAACCAATAGTGGCGGCGATTCTATCTGTACAATTTCAGCTCGAATGGATGGGTTAATTACCTTCAGAAGATTTTGTTCGCTACAAACAGTAAAGCGCACAAACAAACAAAATCAGATACAAAGGATTGACTAAAAGAGTGAGAGTTAAACAAGATACTTTTTTTTTTTTTTGAAAAGTCATAGATTAGATGCCAAAATGACACCAAGGGCTACAAGAAAACCGTCATTTGCCAAAACATCTATAAAATATTATAAAAAATTAAAAGCATGAATCATTTGTAAGTTATGTTACAGCTTTTTAGAAGTGACTGAAGTCATAACAATGAGGGTTTGTTTTGAACAATTATCACAATAATTCACTCAGGAAACAAAAATTATCATTTGAATCTCGGATTTTACAGAGGCTATCACTGGTTGTTGATGATGATGATTTAAATCCCATTCAAATTAATCTCGAACTCTGCTTGAACATAAACTCCAGATTTACAAAGAGCCAAACTTCATCGGTATATGTGTTTTAGATGTGCTTATTGAAAAAAGACATCTTTGGCAGTTATTTGCTGTAATGAAACTTACTACCGTATACAAATTGATTTCCTGCAGAACCGACTTACTCAAAAATTCGTCCAGGCAGAACAAATAACCACTTGTAAAAGGCGCAAAACTTTCCAAAATATTCCCCACTCTTACTTTCTAAAAGAGAACAAAGGGATCTCACGCAAATTTAATTCCTTTTCTGATTCTGGCAACATCCCCTGAAGCGAAATTTTTTTATATATGTATTTTATGATTTTCTTTATTACTTTCCACTTGCAGCAGTTTCCCCTAAACGACAGAAATATACCCCACATTTTTGTACTTTAAAACAAACCCAAACGATTTCATGCGCAGAGTATTTTCCCTTGTTCTGGCAACAGCCACGTAACATTTTTTCTTCAGGCTTTTAGGACAAGGCAAAGGGATAACAGAGAGGTGTCTCATAAGTAGGATGACGTCATAGTAAGAAAGTTTCGCTTGTATCCGGCATTTATGGAATTGGCGACATTTATTTGCATGATTGATTGGCACAAAATGTTAGTTTAATGAGGATTATGCATGTGATGTCACATTTCAATTACTATCTGACGTCAAGACTACCACGGGAGTTTGCTATTGTTTGTATTTGGAATATTATGTTATAATTTTTCATTTTGTAAGCAGGTGTATAGTTAAAATTTGTAAAATACGAGTCTTATTTTCTGACAGTATAAATGTTTAAGACAATTTTCCAAGTTCATACTATAACCATTGAAATTAATACAACCCATAAAAACAGTTTTTGAAAAAAATACTTTTTATGCATTGTCAATTTTTATATTCTTTAACTCAGTGCCGAAATCAAAAACATTTCTATCAGCAAAATGAGCGGCAAACTGCGTTTGGAAATTTATTTATTAAAAATGAATGTGAATTTATGCTCTCACATCCAAATATCATTTATTTATTCTGATTAAAGTAATTTTTATTATGTATTTATTAAAAAAAAAATTGACAACAGGAAAGAGTTTCAACAATGATCGGCTCAATGCTATTTTAATGCGATTTGATGACGGCAAGTTGGTTTGTTAGTGATACGTAAAAGCTTTGGTGATAGTAACAGTCCTAAAATATGATAGAATGTATTGTCATCGACCCTATCTGTCAAGTTTCAGACCGATTGGATGAGGAAAAGAGGCCTCCGCAGATTCCGCTTCTTTCGACAAATAAACTTTCAAAATCAAAGTTAATATCAAGGATTTAAAAATGCGTAACTGCTTTTCCCGGATGCATAATTGAGCATATAAAGACTAATTTTACTTATTGTTATAACAATTTGTATATATGTTTGTCTATATAATGGTAAATTTTCTTTATATCAAACAATTCTAACGATTTTGTTCAAAATCGCAGTGATAAAGACCCTTAAGGGGGTCCTGTACCGAAATTTCTTCAAAAATCCCAATTTTTGTTCTGATTTTATAAAATAGTTCATACATTCCTGAAGAGAATGATGTTTTTATCTTATTCCTGCGGTGATTAGAAAGCCACAAAATTACCTGTGATTTAAACATCACTAATGGACGTAACACCTTGAAGCGTCTGCTTAAAGTGCGTTTTTCGAGCACTAGTGTTTTTCACAGATGTTGCACATTCAAATCGATATATCTCCAGAACCATTAACAATTGGCTATTCAAATTTTTGGAGCATTTAATTTATATAGTTTTAAATATATTGTCTTCACAGAATTTTATTTTTTTAATTCTGTTTTAAAATATAACATTTAGCGTAAAAGATAACATAAAAAAAAAGCAAAAATTTCAATATTTTAACTTTGAGAATTTTTTAAATTTTTTTTTAATTCACCTATCAAAATTCTATCAAGACAAATTTTTTTTTATATAATTATGTATTACAGAAAGCTTTCACTTTGAAAAAAAAAAATTTTTTCTTGACTTATATCAAAATACGCAAACATCAATTATCATGGATTTTTCTGGGTTTTTAAATTTTTTTTAAATAACTAAACACAATATTTAAAAACACATTTTCTCAAAGATATATAAATAATATCTCATACATAAAATAAATTTTTGACATAAAAATGTACATAAATAGAGTTTTTTTTTATTTTCGGTACCGGACAACCTTAAAGTGTTCCAAACATTCCAACCCCCAAATTTTAGTAAAAATGCTTCTAAAGGTGTAAAAAGTTAAAAAAAAAAACGAATACCTTCAACACACAGTTTTCTTTCCTAGAGCATCGCTCATTAACGTCCGTTTTCTCCTCTCATCTATTTCACTTACAAGAAAAGATAATGTAAGAAATATCTAAAAGTATATCGCCTAATTCGCTATTTTGGAGAGTTTTTTTTAGAAGGTCTACATAAGAATCATTGCCAAACTGATTATATGTTTTCATTCATTTAGAAATAAATAAACAGGCGCAGCTTGATGAAATTGGTCCTATCACCAATACATTTCAACCAAAATATATAAACAGTAAATGACACCAATCCACGACACTATTATAATGCAATTCAAAGTTGTGCGATGTTCGCCACCCCTAGTTTTTAATTCGGTTGGTTGGTTGTTTTCAGATTATCTTGCGCCGTCAGCAACACGAGGGTTCTAATGCGAAATGAATTTTCGCATTATAGCTCTAATAGTCCGAATTTATAGTCCGAATTTTTAATTCGAAGTCGATTCAAATGATTATTTACAGAATAACACCGATTTATGTTTAGTTATCCAGGTTTAATTATTAATATTTTTTAGTCAATTAAGGGCTCTGTCTACTTGGGATGCATGAGAAAAACGCTATTTTCCCACTATAAAACAGGTTAAAATCAATTTTGTTTTTAAAAGTAATTTACGAATGTTTTTGTTGAGCTTAAAAAGTTATATATCAATAAACATAACAGTATTCTTAAATTTTTTTTATAAAAATAGCGTTTTTTTCATGCATCCAAAGTAGAAAAAGCCCTAAAGTGTTAGTCAGAATTCCTTCCTATACTCGCTATGTTACAATCTTGTCGCCCATTGCATTTAGAAACTATTTCGCATAAAACCTTGACATTTGGCGAGTAGGTACGAACATGATGAAATGACATAAAATAAAAACTAGAAAATAACGTCCAATATATTTTATTTTATGTTTCAAAACCTTTTTTCAATGCACATGGTTTTGTCTTTTGCTATTTTAATTTTCATTTATAATAGATAGACATTAAATAAAAACAATTTATGGCATTTCATTAAATGAACTTTTTCGTACCTACTCACCAAATTTCAATGTTTTATAGAGAGTAGTATCTAAATGCACTAAGCTAGAAGATTGTAACATAGCGAGTATAGAGAATGTAGATCTTGCTTAAGGTTTTATGACTTTGACGATTCGTGTGTGTGTGTGTTAGATGATTTAGTGGAATAGATTTTTTTGGAAAGAGTACGGGGATCCTACTACATATCAGTCGAACTTTTTAACACAATAGCTGCAGGTCACGCGGAATGTCGGGTTGTTCTCCAGAATAGAATGCACCCTATCGAAGATGCCGTTCTTTGCTCGAATAACTTAAAACTGTTTAAAAAAAAAAAACCTTTCAGCTAACCTTATGGAGAAAGACAAGATGTGATATTTATGTCACATAACAAATATTATTTTGTTACTTCGGTTAATTTCAGCATGAATGGAAACTCCGATCGGGTGCAGTCTGATCAGGACAGGCTACTAGGAAACAATCCGACGTTCCGCTCTGGCGCGTGATCGTCAGTGAACGAGTTTGACGGAACTTGGAACCCTTAAAACTATTTTTTTAATTTAAGCCTTTAAAATTATAATTTAAGCCTTTAAAATTATAATTTTAGCCTTTAAAATTATAATTTTAGCCTTTAAAATTATAATTTTTACATATTTGACAGTATTACTAGTCAAGAACTAAATTTTATTAAACAAAGTTTTCACACAGTGCTATAAATTTTCAAAAAAAAATCATAAGTTTTCAAAATCTATATTCTTTTTAATTTTTTCAATATTATTTCATAATTTTTTTAAAGTAAATGCTCCTAATAAGGCACTCATAACTTTTTGGTGTCGGATTTTGAATAAGTAAAATAATTTTGGAGAAAAACAATAAATACTGTACCTATATGTCAAAAAACATAAAAAAAAAAGATATTTTTCGACATTTAAATTTAAATTTGTAAAAAAAAGTTTATATCTTGTTCAAAAACACATGCCTATGTTTGTCAAATAGATCTTTACAAAGACAAAAGAAAATTTCAAATCATTTCATTTATATATTCTGAAGTTATAAGCATTTGGAGTTAGGTGGGAATTCCAAAAAAGACGAACTGAGAAAAAGGCATTCAAAACATCGAAGAAGCTAATGCAGCAATGCTAAATTCTCCAAAAAAATATAATTTTTAAGTATTTGCAGTTATCAGATCAGCTCAAAATTTGCCAGAGAAAGGAGAAGGTTTCAAAGATTGCAAAAACCCCAAAAATTAGAAAATTGACTTTTTAAAAAGTGCTGTGAAAACAAGGGGAACCAAGTCCCCTTAAAAAAGAGTAAATTCTAACGATAATATAACAAACTTTTAAAAGTACTGACAACTATGATTTACTGGTTTTATGAAACAATAAAAAAGGAGAAAAATCTATAATAATAAAATAAGCTATATGTGTGTCTGTCTGTGGATCTATTGAAACCTACTTAAAATAGGAATAGAGCTCTGAAATTTTCAACACAAGAAATTTTGGACGTCTAATTGTATACATGTCAAACAAAATGTTAAAATTTTAATTAGTTCTTTTTAATTTTTTTTTTTCTTTTTACAAAGTGACTTTAAACAGAGATACAGCTCCGAAATGTTCACCATAAGTAGTTTTATCATTCTATCTGCAGTTTTGAAAAACAGAATTTAAATTTTTTTTTTTAGTTCTTTTTAATTAACTAACAAATATTTTATAAAACGATTTCTAATAGGGCTACGGCTCTAAAATGTTCAACATAAGTACTTTTGGCCATCTAATTGGACTTTTGATGAAAAGAATGTTAAAATTTCTATTTTTAAATTTTTTTTTTTTAATTAATATGTTTACAAAAAGCGACTTCTAATAGGCTTAGAGCTCTGAAAATGTCAACATGAGTAGTTTTGGCCTTCTAATTTTACTTTTCGCAAAAAAATGCACTTGGTAAAATTTCGTAGTGAAGCAAGGATACTCAGCTAGTAAAATATAAAACAAAGAATTTGAAGAAATTTTCTTGCAAAGACAAAAATCCTTTTTCTTGCAAGAAAAACAAAGTCGTAGTTAGCATAAAAAAGTTAATTTCTATGTGGGTGTGTTTCTTAGAAACATCATCGAGAGCTAATTAGTCCACTTCCGTCATCCAAACTTTTCACATTGACTCGTTGAAAATAACAATGCATTCTATCAAGTTTTATGGACGAAAATTAGTTAGTCGACAGAATCTGATTTTCTTCGTCGTCAACCTGATGGCTGTGGGGTTAGCGCTCTGGCCTCGCATGCCAAAGGTGCCGGGATCGAATTCTGGGTTAGGCATGGATATTCTTTGTGCTCAGAATCCACGCTAAACTGTAGGTCCCGGCCTGATTAGCTGTTATTGTACACAAAATAGGTCGTTGAGCGTATAAGCAAACCAAACCAAACAAATTGGTTTTCTTCATAGAGGTCAAACACCATACAAAATGATCTGGGTATAAAATTGCTAAAATAAGTTATACACATTGAAAAGTTTTATAGCCAATTGTAAGAGATTTATTTTAAAAACATTCTTATGATGGGTTAATTTGTTTTAACATTATTACCACTTGAAAACCAACTTGCAACTTTTGATACCATTTTTGCCAGGCCTAGAGTAAGAATGTCTAAAAGAGTTTTAGTGAATATTTTTATTGTTCCATTTCGCTTAGCAAGTGTGCCAATTTCTGCAGAAGTTGAGAGCTTCAGTTAAACTAAAAATACGAATAAATCAATGACCAATAATAATACTTCTTTAAAGAGAATTCGATTTTTAAACAACAATTGTCTACATTCCTTCATTTCAAAGCAAAGCACATTTAATTGTTCCGCGAACTTAGCAGTGGATTATGACGTAACAATGAATAAGTTCCATTCTTTTCTGCAGGAATAAGGATTATGCTTACGCCGTCCCAGGTCAATTGATACCAGAAGTCACGGGGACTATGCTGGTTTATTATTATTCGTATTTGGAATATTATGTTTCAATATTTTAGATTTTAAGCAAGTATATAATTAAAATTTGTAAGATACGAGTTTAATTTTGAAAATCATATGTTGAAGACAATTTTCAAAGTTCAAACAAGAACGATTTAAAAAATAAATACGTACCACATCGGAACATTCGTCTTGTTTGGTTTTGGTTTGGAACTTCTGCCTGTTTATTTCTGCCACTTATAAATTGCTTAACACAGCCAAATACGTCTGATAATTTTGAGCATCTAGAAAGATTCGAGATCGAAATCTACTAGTGTAAACCTCTCTCTCTCCAACTCCATCACACCAAAAAGAGGACATTGAGGCCAAGACAGATTTAATGTGCACCAGCCCACATTAGGTACACACCGATATTTGGAGGACCGAGGACCCAACCCGTAACCCTCCGGTCATGAGCTCGATACTCTACAGCAAGGATTTCGGAGTCTTCATTTTCTTATTCCCATGTTTTGAAAATAAGTAAGTAAAAAAAAGCTCATGTATTTAAAATTGAGTTTTGATTGGACATAAGAATGTAACAAATGTTGCCATTCGAAAAAACCCCACTCCTAATTCCGTTTTGCATAAGGTTCAGTGCATGTGGATTGAAATATAAACTTATCAACTGTGACGTCAGAAAAGGGAAATATTGTAATACACTTCCCCTCTAACCTGATTAGCCTTGGTTTTCGCCACCCTGACACACTCAATAGCCAACTCGGGCAGATTTAAATTTAATGCGCTTCGGTGGCAACCATGACCGTAACTAGGAACAATTTTACGCGAAAAAAGAATTTAGTTTAGTTGTCTTTTTTACTTCTTCGATAACTACCTCGGAGATAAACGACGCCGTTTAAAAAGGAATTTACGGCTGGTTTGATATTTTACGTCGTCGGGATATATTATTAAAAGCTTCGTCGATAATTTTGATGGGGTTTCCAGTTGAGGTAAGAATTTATCGGCGGTAATTCGCCAAGCATTCAAGTGCGCACAAGTTCAGATTCAAACTTCAATCAAGGGTTATGAAAAATTTTCCCATTAAAACAAAGTTCTTGCTATAAATCCTTTATGGGCCTGGCCGACTTTTATGAGCAATTGCAACTTATGTAAGCGATTTTGAGCTCAGATTGACTGTTCATAGTGTTTAAGAAGAAAACCATCAATTCTGTGCAATTGATTTTTGATTTTTTTTTAAATCCTTTTTATTTTTTTAAATCATTTTTATTAACTTCGATTTTGTGTGTCGGTGGCATAATGGACCTGAGGAGGCCTGATTAACCCCCTTGCCGTCATCCAATCGGTCTGAAAC
This sequence comes from Linyphia triangularis, assembly GCA_963978545.1. NCBI lineage: Eukaryota > Metazoa > Arthropoda > Arachnida > Araneae > Linyphiidae > Linyphia > Linyphia triangularis. The sequence goes on from OZ021731.1 coordinate 65,055,038, forward strand.
TAGGCAGATAGATTCGATGTTGATGACAATGCATTCTATCAAATTTTGGGGATGTTACTGTCACTAAAAGGTCACTTTTGCGGAATACTAATAAACCAACTTGCCGTCAAACAATCGCGCTAAAATGGCATTTAACCTAGCGTTGAAGAAACTCCTTCCTGTCGCCAATTTTTTTTTTTTTAGTAAATGAATAATAAAATTGTTTTAATTAGAATAAACAAATGATACTTGGATGCGAGTGCATAAATCCACTTTAATTTTAATAAATAAATTTTGTAACGTAGTTTGCCGCACATTTTGCTGATAGAAATGTTTTTGATATCGGCGCTGTGTTAATCAATATAAAAACTGGCAATGCATATAAAGAATTTTTTAATACTTTGTTTTTATGGGTTGTATTATTTGCCTCCTAAGACTTGATTACTCTTAGCAGAAAGAGTGAATTAACATCGACAAAGTTTCGGATCAATTGGATGATGCAAAGTAGGTTAAAATTAGTATTTTCAAGCTTCAATAGAAAAATTGGTAAAAGCAGTTTATTGGTGTCAGCCCCCAAAACTTAACAGAAAGCCTTGTCATCGATAACAAATCTATCTTCCGGGTTTCAAAAATACTCTAAACTTTTTGGAAAGTTGCAATAGTGTATAATAGATGGCAGCACTATAAGATAAATTCAAAATATCAGCACGTGGAGGAAGACTATGGAATCTTATATAGCTAAGCTATAGAATGCTACAACTCAGTTAAACTTCCAAAATTGTCATTCCAATAAGGAATCTTAAAAGCGAAAGCTGCGCATGAATATTCTGGATATCATAAAATCACTCGAATAATTAGAAATGTATGTATCCGTGGATAAATTCCTTCCCTAAGATTACATTAAGTTATATATGTAGTTTTAATACAAAGATTATATATTAATACTAAGATTATAAATTTAGTTTTACTAAAACACTTTATAAAATGTGTAACACTGTTCAATAGCTTCACGAGCGAATGTTACAATATAATATTTTAAACGAAGAATGTCAATTTTTAGTATTTCCTAACACAATGAATTTTTCTGCATTTAGTAGTATTTATATTTTTACTCTAACTACCCTAGTAAAAGTGGTATTTATTTTTCTAAAATAATGTTTATTATGCATTAAATATACGTAAATTCCTCGCTAAATCCTTATTTTCTAGAAACATGTTTTATACAAATAGGAACATTTTTTTTAAAGACTATTCCATCATTTTCAACAACTGAAATAAATTTTTAAGGTATAAAATGTGTTAGAATTTTAGTATTTTATGAGAAAAGTAAAGGTACTTATAGAAATTATTTGAAAAATATACAACCAAGCTCTGAATTATAAATACATGGGTTAATATTTGCAAAATAGTTCATAAAAAGCAGAGGAAAAAAAAAGGATGTTTAAGTTAAAAATTATTCTCTTTTTAATCTCTCTATATATAAGGAAAAGCCCTCACTGACTCACTCACTCACTCATCATTAATTCTCCCACTTCCCACAGTCACAACTCTGAAAATCGACACAAATATCAACAATGGCAAAAATAGAAAAAGTAAGCTATTCCGATCTCGATTAACCCACTTTAAGGGGTCGAAAAGGGGTTAAACGTTCCAAACGAGGGACATTCGAATATCCCACTTCCCATCTCTATATATATAAGGAAAAGCCCTCACTGACTCACTCACTCACTCATCACTAATTCTCCCACTTCCCACAGTCACAACTCTGAAAATCGGCACAAATATCAACAATGGCAAAAATAGAAAAAGTAAGCTATTCCGATCTCGATTAACCCACTTTAAGGGGTCGAAAAGGGGTTAAACGTTCCAAACGAGGGACATTCGAATATCCCACTTCCCATCTCTATATATATAAGGAAAAGCTCTCACTGACTCACTCACTCACTCATCACTAATTTTCCCACTTCCCACATAGTCACAACTCTGAAAATCGGCACAAATATCAACAATGGTAAAAATAGAAAAAGTAAGCTATTCCGATCTCAATTAACCCACTTTAAGGGGTCGAAAAGGGGTTAAACGTTCCAAACGAGGGACATTCGAATATCCCACTTCCCATCTCTATATATATAAGGAAAAGCCCTCACTGACTCACTCACTCACTCATCACTAATTTTCCCACTTCCCACATAGTCACAACTCTGAAAATCGGCACAAATATCAACAATGGCAAAAATAGAAAAAGTAAGCTATTCCGATCTCGATTAACCCACTTTAAGGGGTCGAAAAGGGGTTAAACGTTCCAAACGAGGGACATTCGAATATCCCACTTCCCATCTCTATATATATAAGGAAAAGCCCTCACTGACTCACTCACTCACTCATCACTAATTCTCCCACTTCCCACAGTCACAACTCTGAAAATCGGCACAAATATCAACAATGGCAAAAATAGAAAAAGTAAGCTATTCCGATCTCGATTAACCCACTTTAAGGGGTCGAAAAGGGGTTAAACGTTCCAAACGAGGGACATTCGAATATCCCACTTCCCATCTCTATATATATAAGGAAAAGCTCTCACTGACTCACTCACTCACTCATCACTAATTTTCCCACTTCCCACATAGTCACAACTCTGAAAATCGGCACAAATATCAACAATGGTAAAAATAGAAAAAGTAAGCTATTCCGATCTCAATTAACCCACTTTAAGGGGTCGAAAAGGGGTTAAACGTTCCAAACGAGGGACATTCGAATATCCCACTTCCCATCTCTATATATATAAGGAAAAGCCCTCACTGACTCACTCACTCACTCATCACTAATTCTCCCACTTCCCACAGTCACAACTCTGAAAATCGGCACAAATATCAACAATGGCAAAAATAGAAAAAGTAAGCTATTCCGATCTCGATTAACCCACTTTAAGGGGTCGAAAAGGGGTTAAACGTTCCAAACGAGGGACATTCGAATATCCCACTTCCCATCTCTATATATATAAGGAAAAGCTCTCACTGACTCACTCACTCACTCATCACTAATTTTCCCACTTCCCACATAGTCACAACTCTGAAAATCGGCACAAATATCAACAATGGTAAAAATAGAAAAAGTAAGCTATTCCGATCTCAATTAACCCACTTTAAGGGGTCGAAAAGGGGTTAAACGTTCCAAACGAGGGACATTCGAATATCCCACTTCCCATCTCTATATATATAAGGAAAAGCCCTCACTGACTCACTCACTCACTCACTCATCACTAATTCTCCCACTTCCCACAGTCACAACTCTGAAAATCGGCACAAATATCAACAATGGCAAAAATAGAAAAAGTAAGCTATTCCGATCTCGATTAACCCACTTTAAGGGGTCGAAAAGGGGTTAAACGTTCCAAACGAGGGACATTCGAATATCCCACTTCCCATCTCTATATATATAAGGAAAAGCCCTCACTCACTCACTCATCACTAATTTTCCCACTTCCCACATAGTCACAACTCTGAAAATCGGCACAAATATCAACAATGGTAAAAATAGAAAAAGTAAACTATTCCGATCTCAATTAACCCACTTTAAGGGGTCGAAAAAGGGTTAAACGTTCCAAACGAGGGACATTCGAATATCCCACTTCCCATCTCTCTATATATATAAGGAAAAGCCCTCACTGACTCACTCACTCACTCATCACTAATTCTCCCACTTCCCACAGTCACAACTCTGAAAATCGGCACAAATATCAACAATGGCAAAAATAGAAAAAGTAAGCTATTCCGATCTCGATTAACCCACTTTAAGGGGTCGAAAAGGGGTTAAACGTTCCAAACGAGGGACATTCGAATATCCCACTTCCCATCTCTATATATATAAGGAAAAGCCCTCACTCACTCACTCAACACTAATTCTCCCACTTCCCACATAGTCACAACTCTGAAAATCGGCACAAATATCAACAATGGTAAAAATAGAAAAAGCATTCTATTCCGACCTAGGTTAACCCATTTTAAGGGTTGGAAAAGGGGTTAAACGTTCCAAAGGAGGGATATTCGAATGTACCACTTCCCATTTGGTCACAACTCTGAAAATAGGTTCAAATGTCAACAAAGACAGACATAGAAAAATTAAGCTATTCCGAGCTTGATTAACCCACTTTAAGGGGTGGAAAAGGAGTTAAACGTTCCAAACTCAAATATCCCACTCCCCATATAGTCACAATTCTGAAAATTGGGGCAAATGTCAACAAAAATAAACATAGAATAAGCAAGCTATTCCGATCTCGGTTAATCCACGCTTAGGGGTCGAAAAGGGGTTAAACGTCCCAAACGAGGGATATTCGAACATTCTACTTCCCATTTCGTCACAATTCTTAAAATTGGTATGAATGCCAATCAAGATAAACATAGAAAAGTAAGCCATTCCGATCTCGATTAACACCTTTAAGGGTTGGAAAAGGCGTTAAACGTTCCAAAAGAGAGATATTCGAATGTTCCACTTCCCATTTGGCCACAACTTTGAAAATTGGTACAAATGTCAAAAAAGATAAACATAGAAAAAGTAAGCTATTCCGTTCTCGATTAACCTACTTTATGGAATCGAAAAGGGCTTAAATGTTCCAAACGAGGGATATCCGAATGTTCCTCTTCCAATGTAGTCATAATTCTGATATTTGGTGCAAATGTTAAAAGGACAAATTTAAAAAAAAAAAAGTTATTCCAATATCGATTAATGAATTTTTAAGGGATGAAAAGTCGACGCAACATTGAAACTTAACGAGGATTATTTTAATGTCTCAATTCCAATACAGCTACTACTTCGAAATTTAGAACAAAGAGCAAACATAAACACAATAAACTATTTCAATCTCGATTACGTAATTAAAAGGGTCCGAAGGGAATTAAACGTTCTAAACGAGGGATATTCAAATGCCTCTTTCCAATATAGTATTCACAATTATAAATTTTGTTAAAATTGTCAACAAAGGAAAGTTTCTATTTTGATAAATCAATTTGTCGGGATCGAAATGGGTGCAAACGTCTGAAATGTAGAATACGTGAATGTCTTTTGATCGCGAAAATGCTAATGGTAAAATTTCGTAGTGCAGCACGGGTATTCAGCTAGTTGTACTATAAAAACAAGCAATTTTTACAATATTAAATGCAGAATAGTTGGCTTGTACCTAATCTTTTGTATTTAACTAACGTTGAACTTGTTTGTTTTTAAAGTACGCTTTAGAAAAATATTATTTAATTTAAATACTTAAATTTTTTACTATGTATTTTATAAACTCTTTTGAAAATATTAATTCATGCATTTATAATTTCAAAGGTTGTTTTTTAATAATTTTTGCTTATAAGAGTATGTACTTAAAAAAAAAAAAAAAAAAAAATCAAGCACTTTTTGTAGCCGACATTTTCCCCAAAAAAAGATGACTATTCCTCGGTTTTAAAAATTAACGCATGAAACAATACCAATATTTCCAAAACAAAAAATTAATCCTAAAATGTATATACACTGAATGGTTAATTTACAGGATTACAAAAAACTAGCTCAGTTTTATTTAATTATGTTGATTTTTTTGTAGTAAGAGACATTTTCATAATTGAGTGAACTTTGATGATTTCATAATTTTACACCTACAACATCAAGTGTGTCCCAAAATTACGACCTTCAATAAAAATAAATATCGGGGATGAAATTAACAAAATAGCAAAAGGACTGAAAGCATACGCTAGCAAAAAATTTGTACCATAATTTAAAAGCGAACAATGTGTTAGAAGAAGTAAAACCTCAAAACATGCTACATCATGAACATATTTCACAATAATAATTAATAACTTGATTATTTTTTATTCAGTAAGTATCGTAGATGAGAGAGAAGATTTATTAGAACCAAAGTGATCAGAATGCTTTCGCGAGCCCCTCAGTGTTTTGACCCACCTTGGTTTTATTCAAAACACTGCGGGGGTCACGTGATTTCAATAACCAATCAGATCACGAAGTATTACTCGATCGCCAATCACTTGTGAAGTAGTCTGCGAGGAAGGGATAAGAGTATGAAGAAATCTTTTGAACAGACATGACGAAAGTACACTTTACGCGAGAAAACTGGTTCAGATCTTAAAAAATGTGGATACACGAAACAGAGACAAAAAGTTGGAACATTTTACATTAAAAAAAAGAAAAAAAAAGGCGGAAAAATGTAATTCCTGAAATACTCAATAGTTTGTTGGATCTAACAATATATGTAGGATATCATGGAGATTTAATAACATTTTTAATATTCGTAACCTATTAAGTATTGATAGATAAGCAAAAGTATCAAACTAGCTTTCTATTTTTAAATCTTTTATATTTCTATACAATTTCTGTGTACATGGCGAAAAAATCTTCGGAAGACTAAATAACCCTCTTTCCGTCATTCAACCGAGCTGAAACATGGCAGATATACTCTTGTCGATGACAATGTACATTCTCAAGTTTTGGGGGCAAAAAAGAAAGTTGTAATTGCACATACAAGTTGGCAATGCATATAAAGATTTAAATTAAAAGTTATTTTTTATGTATCAACTTTTTTTCTGCAATTTACAGTTTTAATTAATCACTACAATTAATTCCATTTTAAACAGTTCTTATCCGCAACTGAAAGTAATATAAACATTAAACATAAGTTATTGTCATTTAAGGTTATATGATGTCAAAGAGATGACCTTGGATGGCCAAAGCATTAAAATACTGTGTGTAGAGGAAGTACAATAAAAAACTTCTATTGCAATTAAGTGTCAAACGTCTTTTTTCGCTGTCAATATCTTGATCCCTTAATCCAATCGTGCCAAAACAGTATATCTCTATATATATAAGGCAAAGCCCTCACTCACTCACTCACTCACTCACTCACTGACTCACTCATCACTAATTCTCCCACTTCCCACATAGTCACAACTCTGAAAATCGGCACAAATATCAACAATGGTAAAAATAGAAAAAGTAAACTATTCCGATCTCGATTAACACACTTTAAGGGGTCGAAAAGGGGTCAAACGTTCCAAACGGGGGACATTCGAAAATCCTACTTCCCACATAGTCACAACTCTGAAAATCGGCACAAATATCAACAATGGTAAAAATAGAAAAAGTAAACTATTCCGATCTCGATTAACACACTTTAAGGGGTCGAAAAGGGGTCAAACGTTCCAAACGGGGGACATTCGAAAATCCTACTTCCCACATAGTCACAACTCTGAAAATCGGCACAAATATCAACAATGGTAAAAATAGAAAAAGTAAACTATTCCGATCTCGATTAACACACTTTAAGGGGTCGAAAAGGGGTCAAACGTTCCAAACGGGGGACATTCGAAAATCCTACTTCCCACATAGTCACAACTTTGAAAATCGGCACAAATATCAACAATGGTAAAAATAGAAAAAGTAAACTATTCCGATCTCGATTAACACACTTTAAGGGGTCGAAAAGGGGTCAAACGTTCCAAACGGGGGACATTCGAAAATCCTACTTCCCACATAGTCACAACTCTGAAAATCGGCACAAATATCAACAATGGTAAAAATAGAAAAAGTAAACTATTCCGATCTCGATTAACACACTTTAAGGGGTCGAAAAGGGGTCAAACGTTCCAAACGGGGGACATTCGAAAATCCTACTTCCCACATAGTCACAACTCTGAAAATCGGCACAAATATCAACAATGGTAAAAATAGAAAAAGTAAACTATTCCGATCTCGATTAACACACTTTAAGGGGTCGAAAAGGGGTCAAACGTTCCAAACGGGGGACATTCGAAAATCCTACTTCCCACATAGTCACAACTCTGAAAATCGGCACAAATATCAACAATGGTAAAAATAGAAAAAGTAAACTATTCCGATCTCGATTAACACACTTTAAGGGGTCGAAAAGGGGTCAAACGTTCCAAACGAGGGACATTCGAAAATCCTACTTCCCACATAGTCACAACTCTGAAAATCGGCACAAATATCAACAATGGCAAAAATAGAAAAAGTAAACTATTCCGATCTCGATTAACACACTTTAAGGGGTCGAAAAGGGGTCAAACGTTCCAAACGGGGGACATTCGAAAATCCTACTTCCCACATAGTCACAACTCTGAAAATCGGCACAAATATCAACAATGGTAAAAATAGAAAAAGTAAACTATTCCGATCTCGATTAACACACTTTAAGGGGTCGAAAAGGGGTCAAACGTTCCAAACGGGGGACATTCGAAAATCCTACTTCCCACATAGTCACAACTCTGAAAATCGGCACAAATATCAACAATGGTAAAAATAGAAAAAGTAAACTATTCCGATCTCGATTAACACACTTTAAGGGGTCGAAAAGGGGTCAAACGTTCCAAACGGGGGACATTCGAAAATCCTACTTCCCACATAGTCACAACTCTGAAAATCGGCACAAATATCAACAATGGTAAAAATAGAAAAAGTAAACTATTCCGATCTCGATTAACACACTTTAAGGGGTCGAAAAGGGGTTAAACGTTCCAAACGGGGGACATTCGAAAATCCTACTTCCCACATAGTCACAACTCTGAAAATCGGCACAAATATCAACAATGGTAAAAATAGAAAAAGTAAACTATTCCGATCTCGATTAACACACTTTAAGGGGTCGAAAAGGGGTTAAATGTTCCAAACGAGGAATATCCGAATGTTCCTCTTCCAATGTAGTCATTTTTCTGATATTTTTTTGCAAATGTTAAAAAAATAAGTCATTCCAATATCGATTAACGAATTTTTAAGGGATGAAAAGACGACGCAACATTGAAACTATACGAGGATTAACTTAATGTCTAATTAACTTAATTCCAATACAGCTACTACTTTGAAATTTAGAACTAAGAGCAAACATAAACACAATAACCTATTCCAGTTTACTATTCACAATTATAAATTTCGTTTAAAATGTCAACAAAGGAAAGTTCCTATTTTGATAAATCAATTTGTCGGGATCGAAAAGGGAGCAAACGTCTGAAGTGTAGAATACATGAATGTCTTTTGATCGCTAAAATGCTAATGGTAAAATTTCGTAGCGCAGCACGGGTATTCAGCTAGTACCAATATATTTTTATTAAACCTTAACTCATTCGAACGTCATACACGGAAAAGGAAACTTAAAAAGAACATCTAAAGATATCAAAAAATCACATAGAAAGTCAATAAGTTTATATATTTTTCTTTTGACGAAACAGGAAAGTTTTTTTTTTTTTTGCAACTGAAATGAATTGACCTGTCCGACTCTTTATCTGTTGTCGTTTGGCAACACTGTGAAATAAACCGGAATCGCAGCAAGAAAAGAACTTGTCGCGAAAATAACTTCTTTTCTTTTATTTTTTATTTTGTATTTTATTGAAGCAATAATAATTGAACGGACACTTTGTCAATTTGAAACAGTTCGGGCAGAAGCAAAAATGTGTTACACAGAGATTGACTTCATAAATAAACATGGGAGGAAGCTATCTTTGGTGGACAGCAGTGTATTCTTAGAAGAATTTAATGTTGTTTTAGTCTTTGCATATTTATAGTTTCACTTTCGTGTTATTATAATAGGGACTTAAAGTTGCATAGAATACACGAATATAAAATCAATTCTAAAGGGATTATTCTGAATTTCTGAGTGCAAACATTTTGAAAATTGTTACTGGATAAACTATTTCATATTAAAATAGGTATTTTCTATATTTTTTTAAAAGTCAGATTTTTGTAAAATGTTTACTTTTTTTAAATTCTTTATGTTAACTTCGATTTCGTGGAAGTTCGGGCAAATCTGCGGAGGCCTACTTAATCCACTTGTCGTCATCCAATCGAGCTAAAGCTTGGCAGATTGATTTGATGACCATGCCAACGCATGCTATTAAATTTGGGGGCTGTCACTGTCACTAACAGGCCACTTTGACACACGTTTCTATTATAGTTTCGAAATACTAATAAATAAACTTGCAGTCATCCAATCGCCCTGAAATTTGACAGATAGATTCGTTGTCGATAAGAATGCATTATATGAACTTTTTGGGGTTGGCACTGTCACTAAAAGATCGCTTTTATACACGATTCTATTATCGCTTCGGAATATGAATAAATCTATTTTCCTTCATCCGATTGATTAGAAACTTAGAAATTTGGAAGGTACACTCTTTGTCGATAACAATGTTTTCTCATCAAATTTCGGACTGTCACAAAAAGGCCGCTTTTACACACGTTTCCATGGTCTTACGACAGACTTCTCAGCCTTTACTCACCGTTCTATTATCCAGATATCAATCTTAATTTAAACATGATCACTTTGGCGATATTTAACTGAACCTTCCCCTATTAAGGTTGACGATGTAAAATCTTCGGAGATCTAATTAACCCACTTCCCGTCCCAACAATCGAGATGAACCTTGGCAGATGGACTCGTTGTGATTCAATCAAGTTTTGGGAGGAAGTAAATATTTTTGAATGGATCTCGAAAACAATGAAAACTCGATCTGACTTCCAGGAGTTGCAATTACACATTTAAATTGATAATGCATAAGGATTTGTATTAAAAAACTTTGTGTTTATGGATTACATTATTTACCTTCTCATTTTACAGAATATATGAAAGCAGTTTGTAGGAACAATTTTAAAACAAAACTTACAAATTTCGGCGCTGTTCAGTTAGTAATTGTGTGCGGTTAATTTTTTAGGTAGGATTTATTCTTCTGGTAATATAAACAATTTTTGGATTATTTTTAAAACAATATTTAAAAATCAATATTTAGATTCCCCAAATGAATGTAAATTTTTTTATAATAGCATATTAGTGTAGGTCGCAGAAAAAGGAAATCGTTTTTATACATCCTAATTTTATTAAGGTCGACCAAACGGTATAGTGGTTAGCATGCTAGCTTCTAGGCCGCGAGGTTGCGGGTTCGAGTCCCGTGTTAGGAATAGGTGTTTGCAAATGTATGTTGGCTTGTCTAATGATGAATGTTTCGGCGCATTATAGCCCTCGTGTTGCTGACAGCGCCAGATAATCTGAAAACAACCAACCAACCTAATTTTATTAAGGATTTTAAGCCACTGACGGTAAAGGGAATGGGAGAAATTATACAGTTGTTTTCCCTGCAATAATTTTTAAATTATATTTCTGATTCAAATATATAATTTTTTTTAATTATTCTTTATTCATTTGTTTTATATAGGTTATACACTGTAATCCTAATAAAAATATTAAAAAAAAAATTATTTTAAATTTTCTTAATAAATTTAAACATATTGTGTATTGCTGGAAAAACTGATAATGAAATGACGCATATATACGTGCATGACCTCCCATGGCTTAAAAAATAAGATTCTTTCCAATATCTGGCAAATCTGCGGAAAGCTAAATAATTTACTTTCTGAAGTTTTATGGACAAAAAAAAATTGACCAGTGGCATTTAATGGTTGATTGGTTATTTGATTTTTTGGTGCAAAAGCAATACTAGGGACGCCGGCCCTTAATGGAAATACATGATTTAAAGGCGTGTTTAACGTAGAATATGAATGCTCGTTCTGCCCTCAAAATCTTTTAAATAAGTTACAATTTTACATTAAAGTTAGCAATGTAATTAAATGATTTAGAGTAAAAACTTTGTTTTAATGGGTTAATTACTTTTAATCACGCATATGTCAACATAGGGTGATAAAAGTATTGTTTTCAGTAAAAAAAAAGTTTCTTTTTTTGCATCTCTACGTTTTGGAACGTTCCCGACTTCAAAAAAATGGTCTAGAAAAAATGTCAGCGTGTGTGTGTAAATGGTCAGCATAACTCCCGAATGAATTGACGTGCAATGTTCAAATATGATGTACGGGTTAGTGGTAGCCATAGGACCTGACATTAAGGTTTTCGTCAATATTGCGCTTGCATATAACGTAGTTGCTACTGAGCAAATCCAGTTTTTCAGCAATTGCTAAAAAACAACACAAATTATTTATCGCCAAACTGACCATTTTTTCAAATGAATGAAAATATGAAAATAGTTACAACACTATTCCACCTCTAAATTAAATGTTGCGACCAGAATTATATTGTAATTGCCACACCCCTAATTCTTTTAATGTATTCAATTGGAGAATGGTTCAGGAAACTTAAAGTTACTCGTTTTATTTTTAAATCCAAGTTACCGATTTTTAGAATCGTACCTCTTAATTCTCAACTTTCAAAATACATTCGACTTCAACAACTCTCTAATTAACCCTCTGCCACCCTCGAAATGCAAGCTTGCAAATCGAATTTTCCGCGTCACAAAACAACGGAAATCCACGATTGCATTTGTCAGCCAATCCCTTCCCGTCAAACGACTATTCCTTTTGCAAACAAGCAGGGCCATAAAATAAGATCTAAATCGAGCAATTCTCGGGGCGCTTCGGAGTTAAATACCGCTTTGTTTTGGTGCGAAGCCGGGAGAGAGACAGTGTGAATGTTCGGGATTTTTTTTTTTATGTGCCTCGGGATTTTCGAGAAAACAGGAAAATAATCTTCGATGCGGGTTTTGTTTGCTGGTGATAGAAAATAAGGAATAGTGTTAAAAATGGGATGGCTTGGGTGAGTTTGGTTTGCGAGGTGTTATATTGTCACAAAAAGATCTGGGTGATTGTGTTCAATCACAGCTTTTATGAGTTACGTGCTTTTTTAAATCGTTTACATTAACTTCGATTTTGTGTGTGTATGTCGGTGTGTATGTTTGTGGCAGCTGGGTAAACTTGTGAGGGCCTAATTAACCCACTTGCCGTAATTCAATCGGGCTGAAACTTGGCAGATAGATTCGATGTCGATGACAATGCATTCGATTGAATTTTGGAGGCTGTCACTCGCACTAAAAGGTCGCTCTTTACATACGCTACGGAATACAAATAAATCCCATTTAGAGGATCATTGTTAAAACTCTTTCCTTATGCAAAAATTGTTATAATCAAAAAAAAAAAAAAATGTATGTGTTTATGTTGCCTTACGTCAGACTTATCAGCTTTTACTCACGTTCTATTCAGATACTAAGCTTAATTCAACCATGTTCAATTGGGCGATATATAACGACTGGTTGGTTGGTTGTATTCGGATTATCTGGCGCCGTCAGAAACACGAGGGCTATAATGCGCCGAAACATTCGTCATTTGACAAGCCAACATAAATTTACAAACACCCATGCCTAACACGGGACTCGAACCCGCAACCTCGCGGTCTAGAAGCTAGCACGCTAACCACTATACCGTTTGGTCGGCATATATAACGTCTGAGACCTTAACCTATTAAGGTTGACGAGGCAAAACTAACCAACGCTAATTAACCAATGGAGTTCCGGAGGACTTATTAACCAACTTTCCGTCTTTAAATCCAGCTGAATCTTGGCAAATAGACTCGCTGTAGATGACAATGTATTCAATCAAGTTTCATGGGCAAAAAAGAAGTTAGTCAATAGTTCGGAATAGATCTTTTGTGCTTGATGGGCAAACACTATACTAAACTTCAACTTAACTTGACATCACTAGACGGTAGATCGTCACAGTGCTCATAGGTATTTAATCCATTTTGGCGGTGTGAAAGCATACTGTTCGCCAAACCACAACCCTGTAGAGAACAAAAGGCTATAAGGTTTGGCGAGAATTATGTCTTCACTCCGCTAAAATGGATTAACTGCCTATGAGCAGGGTGAAGATCTATCGTCTAGTGATGTCAAGTTAAGTTGGAGTTTAGTATAGGAAAACTCGATATGAGCTCAAGAAGTTATAATTGCACATAAAAATTGGCAATGCATACAAAGGATTTATATTAAAATCTGTGTAATATAAATTCTTCATTAGTAGTGTAATATTAGTAAGGAATAATGATGAATTGCCTACTTAGAAGGAAAAGATGCTAACTGTAACTTGTCAAACCATTCAGGAGATGGAAAAAACCTGCTTTGAGTGCTCATTCAACATGCGTGTAACGCTTGTATGTTGAACCTATTTACCATAAACTTATTTCAGTGATCACGTTTCATCTTTTACTGATGATGAGTCTTCTTTTGCTATTACAAGTATTCCGAAAAGTAATTGGCCGACCAAACGGTATAGTGGTTAGCGTGCTAGCTTCTAGACCGCGATGTTGCGGGTTCGAGTCCCGTGCTAGGCATGGGTGTTTGTGAATGTATGTTGGCTTGTCTAATGACGAATGTTTCGGCGCATTATAGCCCTCGTTTTGCTGACGGCGCCAGATAATCTGAAAACAACCAACCAACCGAAAAGTAATTGATTTAAGACCGAGAATGGAATTATCACTTTTTGCTGAAGAAATAGTGCCGTTAATATTAACTCTATTGACCTATGTATTCAGAGTTCGTAAGAAATTAGGGATTAATTAATTTTTAAATAAACTTGGAAACACTCTCAGATTGTAAATGGCGAACATTTTTTTTTTTTTGTTTTTTTTTTTTGCTGTCAATTACCCATATGTTAATATAGGGTAATGAAAGAATTGTTTTAGGTATTAAAAAAAAATCGGTTTTCCGGCATTTTTCCACATTTTGGAATATCCTGACTTCAAAAATGTTGTCTAGATAAAATGGCTGTCTCTGCGTATGTGTGTACATGGTCAGCATAACTCCGGAACGAATTGACCCACGATGTTCAAATTTGGTGCATGGGAAATCGCTGTGGTGATGTCTCTAAGGTGTTCTTTACATTCCCACCACCGAAATTCTCTTAAAAATGAGATAAAGGCGTAACAAAGTAAAAACCAATGTCATTTACACAGAGTTCTCTTCCGGTGAACATTGTCCATCCACTACTGTTTTTTGTCTGGTTACTCTTGCAAGAAAGATTCATGTAATATTTATCGTAAGACATTTCAACAATTTGGCGTGTTTTTTTTTCTTTTTTATATGTAATAATAATCGCCAAGCTTGTCTTATTTCAAAATAATAAAAACAGGAAAACGAAAACGGTATATCATACCAATCAATAACGAAAACTTAAATGTAGAGACAAAAAATTAAATGTAATGGAGATCAGTATGAAGTGTAATTGAAAGTTGTGCGATGTTTCCCACCCCTAGTTTTAATGTTATAGTAAGTACAACTACATCTATGTCACACTTAGTGAAAAAATAGTTATTACGTAATAATTTAACCCTTTTTCTTTAGAAACAGTGATCTAATTACTAAAAAAATATATATTATGTGTGTTATATTTTTCATAAACAGGATATTGTAACAGGATAATCGTCTAGGATAGGAAAATAATAACCATATATTTATAGTTATAATTACACTATCCTAATTGTCCCAGTCGATTATAAGAAATGTGAAAAACTTGAAACTCGTGGTATTCTTCTTTTATTGTGTCTGCATTAAATTAAACAACTTTTCACAGTTAAATTTTAATCGGCAAAAAGTCGGGTCGAAAGGATTAAGGTGTTATGGGACACACAATTTTAAAATATTCATTCTTAACGGCGCCAGAAAATTGTAAACAACACTAAGATAGATATCGAAAAAAAAAAGGCTAAAAGTGGCTAGTCTAAAATAATTAAGAGTAAGACTGTAATATAAGATCGAAATTTTATGGTCCGACGTGTATGATGTCAAGATGATAGGAGAGCATGAAGGCCCAAACTTTACATTAACATCCGGGTTTTTTCATGAAGGGTTGGGAAGGAAGAGTGACTTTTTTAATGTTTTAGTGAAGCCCAGAAAATTTCAACTTTTCTATCCTTCACAGTGTAGTGAAAAATCAAGAAGAAATTGCAATTTTTACTTTCAATTACCCATATGTATACATAGGGTAATGAAAATATAGCATTCGGTCAACAAAAAATCGATATTTTTTTTTTTTTTGCATTTCTCTACGTTTTGCAGCATCTTGATTTCCAAAAAGTTATCTAGAAAAATGTCTTGTGTGTGTGCATGTATGTGAGTGTGTATGTATTTGGTCAGCATAACTCCCGAACAAACTGACCTACGATGTTCAAATTTGGTGTGCGGGTTGGTGATAGCCATGGGACCTACCGTTCAGGTTTTCGTCAAAAATGCGCTAGCGCGTAAGGTAGCTGCCATTAAAAAAAATCATGTTTTAAAGCAACTGCTAAAAAACGGCTTCAACGGTTTTGTTCAAAATAGCTGTACCTCTTAAGGTGTTCTAAACGTCCCCACCTCCGAAATTCTCGTTAAAAGGCTTTAACGGCGTAAAAAGTTGAAAAATGAATGTCTTCAACAGAGTCTTCTTTCCTCGAGCATATCTCGTTATTATTCGTTATTTCTTATCTAATCAGTTTCACTCATAATAAAGGATAATATAAGGATTATCGTGAAGTATATCGCAAAAATCATCATTTTGGCAGGTTAAAAAAAAAAAAAGACCCATACAAGAATTATCGCAAAAAATATCGCCAAACTGGCAATTTTTTCTAATTGAATGATAAAAATATAACAACGGTAAATGGAACAATTCGCCATCAGTATTATAGTGTAATTGAAAGTTGTGCGTTGTTTCACACCTCTAGTTTTTTTTACATTTCTTCTCTTTAAAAAAAAAATTCAGATTCATGCTGCGCAGCCGGGTTGAGGGACCAACCCCTTCAGAAAAGACAAGTGTCATATACATTCTACCTCCACATCAGCGTCGCCAAGGAATGTAAAAGGAATTAAAGACGGACTGAAGATTCCTCCGATGGAAAGGGCTTGGACTATCATCGTCAGGCTATTACGCGAAAATTTATTCAAGGCTTAAACAGCTATCCTCTGCGGAAGAACTAATTTGCTCTGTTAAACTCTAATTACTAAGGTTGTGAAACATCGCCCAATTTTCAATTACTTTATAATATTGGTCATTGCATTACAATTTGATATGCCGTTGTTGACCTTTTTCGTATTTTCACTCATTTAAATGAAAATGGCCAGTTGGGCGATATTCTTGGCAATAATTTTGTTACATGGTTAAAGGGGGAAAAAAAGTCAAGATGGCGAAATTGGCGATGTTTTTCGATAGTTGATACATCCTCCTTTCTTGTGCGTGAAACGGGAAAAAATCGATCGTTGATGGGCAATGCTCAAGGACAGAGACCTCTTTGTTAAAGTCACTTGTTTTCCAACTTTTTACTGCCGACCAAACGGTATAGTGGTTAGCGTGCTAGCTTCTAGTCCGCGAGGTTGCGGGTTCGAGTCCCGTGTTGGCATGGGTGTTTGTAAATGTATGTTGGCTTGTCTAATGACGAATGTTTCGGCGCATTATAGCCCTCGTGTTGCTGACGGCGCCAGATAATCTGAATACAACCAACCAACCAACCAACCAACTTTTTACGCTTTTATCGCGTTTTTATGGGAACGATTAAACGGTCTGGACGATTAGATCACCTTAAAAGATATTAGCATATGTATTTTAATCAAAATCGTAAGAGCCGTTTTGTAGCAATTACTAAAAAACATGATTTTTTTGTTTCAACCTTATGCGCATGTACGATTTTGACGAAAACCTTATGGTAGGTCCCTATGGTCACCACTAACACGCACACAAAATTGGAACATGGTAGGTCACTTGTTTCGGGAGTTATACTGACCACGTACACACATACAAACATTTTTTCTGGGCCACTTTTTTGAAATCAGGATGTTCCAAAACCTGGAGAAATGCTATTTTCTTTTAACCGAAGGCTATACTTTAGTTACCCTATGTAAACATATAGGTAATTGAAACTAAAAAGTTAATCTGGGTACTCTTACGTTTTCCGGGTGCAAGCGATAAATCGCCAAATAATGTAGAATTTCGCCAGCGGAATTTATGTGGAAACTTAGAGTAAACGAACAAATTAATTAGTAATCAAATTAAACAGTAATTCGAACAAATTCTCAAGGACATCACCGTATTCTGGAAAAACCAATTATTACAAGCATTCTTTTTGGGTAAAACTGTTTTGTTTACGATTCATTAATATCTGTTTATAGTTAAACTTGTTTTGCTTCCTATTAAATAATATTTTTATATATGTTCATAACTGAAAGCTTTCGACTTCTATTCTGTTGACTGCTTTGTCATTCGCTTCGCTGGGCAACGCCTCCTGTTTGGTTGGCGACATTTGCTCCCGGATAACGGAAGAGTACCCTAATCTGCATATGTACTTTATCCTCCTAGATCAGCCTTCGCCACTATGAGACGGGTCGTATGACTTACGTTGGAGCTTTTCGTGGGCCGCAGATTTATCCAAGAAGACAACAATTCAGTAAATGTGAATGTCTTTCACATAGTCCTCTCCCCCCCCCCCCCTTGTTGAAAATGGGACTAGTCTTACTTCCACGGCAACAGACAACGCTAGACTTCATGACGGGAGCTACATTGGCGATAGACATACAGTAAAAGAGTCGAGTGCTTACCTTCTATCCTTCCTTCCCCGTCTGGCTGCGGGCACTCGGGCACTCCGTAGTGAGTCGCCCCGAAGGCCGCTGAATAGATGACGATGCGGAGGTTTTTGTGACATCTCAGCCTCAGCCGGTCTCCTTCGCACACTACCTTATTGGAGAAAACGTCTGCAACAACAGAACACTCACATCAGAATATGTACAAATCTTTGTTTTAAAAAATAATGAGTTTAAATGATTTATTGCAACTTTTCTTGATTGATGAGACAGTATTAGGTTTCGATTCATAACTCACTAGGAATGAATTTTTTTCAACTTATTATTTTTTTTTTTTTTATTTTTTTTATTTTTTTTTCATGTTCTAATAACTGAGTCCCCACACGCTTTACAGTTGCACAGTTTGAAAACAAAGTAAAAAAATAATAATAAAAAATAGTGTTACGCAATTAGTCTAAGTAGTTATGAATGGCGTTTCTTATTTATTTCTTTTTTTCTTTTCAAAATTCGATCTTTTTAATATTATGGGGTTTTTTTTTTGTTGTCGGCCAGCGATAATACAAGCAAGAAAGGATTGTCGACACGTGGTCCAGTTGGGAGGTTTCGCGACCGTTCTGCGTGTTCTAATTTCAAAATCGTTTGCAATTTATTTATTCGTGAAATTTCATCGGCTTGAATAAAAGCGTATCCGATTTGCGAAATGAAAGAATTGGATTTTGAGCGTTGTTTTGAAAAGAGCTAAGCGCTTGTTTGCTTTTACGCTGCCTGAATTATCGTTGGGTATATGAAGTTGTATGCACTGAAACTGTTGTTAAAGATAGATAACGAATTTGCTGTTATTTCAAGAAGCTTTGTGAGCCTTTCAGTAAAGAATACATTTTTCGATACAGCATTTATTTTGTAAAAGCTTTGTAGTCATTTCATCTGAGAAATTTTTTAATAATAGTCTAAAGTTATGGTTGATTGTGATAGTTAGCAGTGATAGTGCTACGTATCATTTCTCTGCATTCGATAAAAAATTCAGAATGCTGTTCTTTGAGGTACTGAAACTTGTAGCTGCCTCTCGAACTACAACTGATTCATTCTAATTCGAATTCAGAGAGCATCCTATTTTTACTGCGAAAACAGACATCCAGACAGAAAAGCGCGCCAAATTCAATTTTCTTAAATTCAACTTAGTTCTCCCGTTCTTTTCCAGAAGGCTTTCAAGATACCGACGGGAATCTTGAATGATTTCCCGTTTTGTTCCTGGGAACAAGAATCGAATTTTACACGCGTCGAATTGTCGAATTCAACAAGGCACGAGATGTGCTTTGGGGGGGAATGGGAGGACGATTGATTCGAATTTGTTGGAGAGGGGTGGAAACTTATCGAATGTTTTGTGGAGTGGGAAACTTTAAACCATGGCTGGCAGACGGTATTTGCAGAGAATACTGATGTTGTTGATCTCCCAATATTCGAGGTTTCACAGTTTGGGGTATGCTGGAAAATGTGGTGGGCTATAAATAATGCTACTTGGTTGGTTGTTTTCAAATTATCTGGCGCCGTCAGCAACACGAGGGGTATAATGCGCCGAATCATTCGTCATTAGACAAGCCAACTACATTTACAAACACCCATGCCAACACGGGACTCGAACCCGCAACCTCGCGGTCTAGAGGCTAGCACGCTAACCACTATACCGTTTGGTCGGCATAATGCTACTTGGTAACTCTGCCCCCTGCACATAACCCTCGAATTTTAGACTCTTGAATTCAATATGGTAATACAATGAACATGTGATAATACTTTTATCCATGAATCTTCAGGCGTATCCTGTTACTTTGCCAGAAGCAAATCCTGTAGCAGTTTCTTTAAAACAACTCTTGAATTTAATGTGGTAACACAATGAAAATTGTGATAATCCTCTTTTCCATGGGCCATATCCTATTTAGTTTGCCAGAAACAGTTCCAGAAGTTTCTTTGAAACAAAACTTTAAAATGCACACAAAATGGCCAAATAATATGAAGAATATCTCAATGTCTCAGAAACTTCGTTTTAAAGGGGTCCGGGAATCAAAATTCTAAAATCTTTATTTTTAGAATTATTTTTCTGAGCATTTTTATGAAGTTATTTATTATACTTTGGTATGCTATAAGTGCACTAAGTTCCAAAAACTTTTTAAAAAAAAGTTAAATCAAAATATACAATTACTGAGGACAAATTGAAGAAATATGTATGAAAAATAATTGTGGAAAGTCTCATATATTTGTAACGAGTAGTTTTTATGTTATATCCATTTAAACTCAAAAAAGGGACAAAAATCCATCATCGAGAAAAGCTAGTTTCTAAGTTGCAAGATAGCACGTCAAAAATACAGTTGTCATGTAATAAAAACTTAAAAATTTCAAAAAAGACATCTTATGATAGAAACAAAGCTTTTATCTATATATTTAATAGGCAATACGTTTTTTGGGGTTAGTCCGTCCGCCTAAACTACTCAACCAATTTCAATGATCAAGGTGTCATTTTAAAGGAAATAAGCTGTAGATTTGTCAAAACGTGCCAAAATAATTAATTAACATTTTATTAATTAGTTAAATTTCAATATTTTTCATCATTAAGCTACTACAAAGCCTCAATGATTTTGAATATAAGAATGGCAACATCCTTAAGTAAACAAACCCGCTGCTCGGGGGTTCAACCAACCAACCGTTGCTAATTTTAAAGCTATCCTTACGTATTATCAGAATAAATAAAAGATATTGGGACTTCAATGTAAGGGCATAACTAATGAAGTTTTAAGTCAGAATGTTGGCGGATAGTATATTTAACTTTCTATTATGAAACTTGCAATTTGGGTGTTTTCTCTATTAGGCCTTCCATTAAAGTTATAAAAATTTGGTTACATTTTTTATGGCTGGCAAACCTATTCGAGCGCAGCAAGATGTTTTAACCACAAATTCGAGCGGCAAAGCCGCTCAATCCGAGTGCAGCGAGGTGTTTATTGGGGGTTGGCGAGCGTTAGCGAGCAGGGGGCGAAGCCCCCTAGTGTTCTTTTATTCAGAAACATGTTTCCTATTTCAATAGTAATACTTAAAAAAAAATTATAATTTTTTAAATTTTGAATCCTAAACCCACTTAAAGGTTTTTTAAGTGTTGGATATTGGCTACTAATGTTGACGGTAGTGGCGAAAATATAATTCTCACACGACACGCAATCTTATAAATTGTTGGAATCAATCCATTTAGAAGAAATTAGTAGTTATTAACAAACAAAATGCAGGTTTGGTAATCCAGAAGTGTTGTTCGATATCACAATAAATACAAATATTGTAATTGAAATAATTGATGCATTATTTTTTTTATATTTTTGGCAAAGATCTTTCAAATTGCATTTTGATCACAAAAATCAGTTGAATAGTTAAAAGGAGTGAATGTCACAAAAACGTCGTCTTGCCGTTTAAATATATAGATTTTTAATTTCTTGTAAGGGCTGTGGTTAAGGATTATGCCAAATTCTCTGACGTTCTATCAATCTCACTATTATAACCGATACCTTTATTGCAGCTTAAAATAAACTTTTTTTTCTGTTAATTGAATAGTGATCCCCATCGCAGCCTGTGTATTTAAAACTGCTTAGAGGAATTAAATTTATAGAAGATAATCAGAGTTAGAGATACAAGATTCATTAGATTTCTTCAATGGCCTGAAATAACGATTTTCTCTTTCCTGCAACGCTGCCATCTATTGTGTACTATCACAAATCAAATTGTATGAAATGTTTCTTATTTTTTAAACCTCCATTTTCAAACAAATATCACAATGTGTAAATACACTATCTGCAAGGAGCGGAAATATTACATTGGTACAGGGTTTATACAACTTTTAAAATGAAAAGAAAAAGTTTTACTGACTTTTTAATGACCTCTTTATAAGTTTGTAGCGACGAAAACATCGTCTCCTTATACATAAATTGACAACATTACGGTATAAGAATATAAACTGCTAAATAAACCATTTAAATAAAAATTTATTTATAGCTTGGGATATTTTTTTCCAATATCCGAAGGAACTTCTTCCCCACTTGAATAAAAAAAGGCAACTTTGAAAATAAAACTGTTTACCAATAAAGGATTGGTTCAAACAGGTAGAAGTAGAATTTGAGATAGCTCAACATATTTTAAGGAAAAAAAATTCATAATCGAAAATCACGGACCCAACCGAGATGGAAAATAAGAACTTTGAGCCCTTATATAAGGATCTATCAAAAATAAGTACTTCTTACGGACTTTTAAAGACCGTGCGAACCCTGTAGCAAATCTCACTATATATAAGGCAAAGCCCTCACTCACTCACTCACTGACTGACTCACTCATCACTAATTCTCCCACTTCCCACATAGTCACAACTCTGAAAATCGGCACAAATATCAACAATGGTAAAAATAGAAAAAGTAAGCTATTCCGATCTCGATTAACCCACTTTAGGGGTCGAAAAGGGGTTAAACGTTCCAAACGAGGGACATTCGAATATCCTACTTCCCATTTGGTCACAACTCTAAAAATTGGTACAAATATTAACAATAGTAAACATAGTAAAAGTAAGCTATTCCGATCTCGATTAACCCACTTTAAGGGGTCGAAAAGGGGTTAAACGTTCCAAACGAGGGACATTCGAATATCCTACTTCCCATTTGGTCACAACTCTAAAAATTATTACAAATATTAACAATAGTGAACATAGTAAAAGTAAGCTATTCCGATCTCGATTAACCCACTTTAAGGGGTCGAAAAGGGGTTAAACGTTCCAAACGAGGAATATTCGAATGTACCACTTCCCACATGTCCACAACTCTGAATATTTTTTGCAAATGTCGACATAGGCAAACAAAGAAAAATTAAGCTATTTCGATCTCGATTAACCCCCTTTAAGAGGTCGAAAAGAGGTTAAACATTCCAAACGAGGGATATTCGAATGTTCTACTTCCCATTTCGTCACAACTCTTAAAACTGGCGCAAGTATCAACAAAAACAAACGTAAAAAAAGTAAGCTATTCCGATCTCTATTAAACCACTCTAAGGGGTCTAAAAGGGGTTAAACGTTCCAAACGAGGGATATTCAAATGTACCACTTCCCATATTTTCACAACTCTGAAAACTGGTGTGAATATCAATAAAGACAACGCAAAAAAAGTTTCCGATCTCGGGTGGATCAAGGGGTGGAATAGGGGTTAAACATTCCAAACTCGAATATCCCATTTCCCATATAGTCACAACTCTGAAAATTGGTAGGAATGTCAATAAAGATAAACGTAGAAAAAGTAAGCCATTCCGATCTCGATTAACCCACTTAAGGTTTGCAAAAGGCGTTAAACATTCCAAACTAGGGATATTCGAATGTTCCACTTCCCATTTGGTCACAACTCGGAAAATTGGTACAAATGTCAAAAAAGATTAAACAGAAAAAGTAAGCTATTCCGTTCTCGATTAACCAACTTTAAGGGGTCGAAAAGGGGTTAAATGTTCCAAACGAGGGATATCCGAATGTTCCTCTTCCAATGTAGTCATATTTCTGATATTTGGTGCAAATGTTAAAAGGGTAAATGTTAAAAAAATAAGTCATTCCAATATCGATTAACGAATTTTTAAGGGATGAAAAGTCGACGCAATATTGAAACTATACGAGGATTAACTTAATGTCTCAATTCCAATACAGCTCCTCATTTGAAATTTAGAACTAAGAGCAAACATAAACACAATAAACTATTCCAATTTACTATTCACATTTATAAATCTCGTTTAAAATGTCAACAAAGGAAAGTTCCTATTTTGATAAATCAATTTGTCGGGATCGAAATGGGAGCAAACGTCTGAAGTGTATGAATGACTTTTGATCGCGAAAATGCTAATGGTAAAATTTCGTAGCGCAGCACGGGTATTCAGCTAGTAATTTATAAACTTTGGCACCGTATAAAGAGGGAGGAAAATTTTGTCGCTAAAAATTATTTTTTCTTATTGCGTTACATTGACTGTTGGCGTAAAAATGATGGTGTATACTCACTGGGTCTGCACTTGTAGGCGACCTCCGCGTACTTGTGGACACCAGGACACGGGTCCGTTCCGAAGGTCTGCGGGGAAGTCTTCACTTTGCATATCCTCTGCTCTCGGCACGACTCCTCCACAGTCTGCAACAGATCGTACTACAGACAATGAGACTTCACATCACTCACTGACCCACAAAGCACACAATAACACATTAAAAAAAGGAGTGTATAGGTGTGTATTACAATCAAATTTAGATGTGCAATTAGTTACAAATTTACAAGTGAAATTAGTTCACCTACTTCATAGAAGAGTTTAGTTAATACATTGACTTCCAACTACGAGATATCTCGTAGGTTGTGCCCAGTACGTCCACTACAAGTTATCTCGTCACTTTATTATTTGCTATATTTGTACAGATACGTGGAAACTCGTAGCATAAGAGTGTAAATATGAAGAGATGGCCTCAGGTAAGAGAATTAAAAATTCAGGTTTGACATAAATGAGTTGAAAATAAAATTATACAAAGTTTATTGAAAAAAGAAAAAGTTTATACAAGGAAATAAATTTTTATGTTTTGTGATAATTTTTTAAACAATCTTCGTCGCAAAGTGCTGGCTTCTCCTGGCAGATTGGACAAAAGAAACGTGTTTCGCGCCGTATCGTCGTACCGTGGAATCGTGAAAAATGTTGTGGTAGTCAACGTATTAAGATCTATAATGAATATTAGACCTGTCCCTACACATATGTATGAACACTAGAGGTCAGAAATATCGATCAAAATAAATATCGATACTATATCGTTGTATAGAAAAAAATATCGATAAAATATCGATACATGTTTAAATTTTTTTATTTGATTTGATTTTCAATTTCGTCAGAAACGAAGTTTTTCGGGGCAAATTTCTACTTTTCATAAATTCATGTCAAAATTGTTTTAATAAATAAATTATATTATCAATCAGAAAAAATAAAATACATTTGGATGTCAATGCATAAATTCACATTTATTTTTAAATAAGAAATTTTGAAAAGTGCAGTACCTCATATTTTGCTGATGGAGATGTTTTTAATATTTAAAATTAGATGCAAATTCTAAGCACACGTTGGCAACAGAAACGGCGCTATGTTAATGACTACTAATAAATGAGCTTATCTTTCCATTACATTATGTTTTCTTTTTAGTTAGGGTGCAATTGTAACTCAAGTCCAAACTTGAGTTTTTAAGTTTTTGAAAAGGGTATAAAGAAAATCGAAAAAGTACATGGAATTACAAAACAATTTTCAAAAACTAGAAATGTTTGAAAATATCGATATATTGGTGATTTGTATCGATATTTTTAGTATCGATATTTTTTTTCTAAAATATCGATAAAAATATCGTCGTATCAATATAGATCGCCGACCTCTAATGAACACAGTAAAACTTCAAATGGCTACTCGACGACCGTCAAGTACAAGAGCAGTTCGAATCAAAGGGTGCATGCTATAATAATATTTCGGAATTTAACTATTTTATAGAAGGTGTTAAGAACTGTCATCACTTTTAGATCGTTCCATATACATATGCATGAAAACAGTGCGACCTCAAATGGCTGCTCTCGATCCACATCACATACAAAAACACTTTCAATAATCGATGGCAAGTTATGATCAAATTTAGAGTTTCAAACAGATCGTAGAATAGTTATACACTGAGAGGCGACTGCAATTTTTGGACCCCATCAAACATCATTCTGAATTTTTATAGAAATTGGAGAAAAGTGAGCAGATTACGAATCCACTGGTCTGCCGTGGCAAAAATGGCCGAAACTGGTCAAAAATCGACTTTTAATAAATTGAACTAAATTCAATTGCCAATTGCGACATAACTTGCCAAATAATGAGCATTTTTTTTTATTTTGTAACCCTCACTCTTTAATTTTCAATTAAGAAGGTTGCAGACGATTCAGATATCTGGCGACGGTCTACTTGCATCTATTAAAAGGGAGCCAAGTTGGCAAAAAATATTACGTCACTTATGACGTAACTGATGTCGCCAGTTTGGCTTACTTCTAAAAGATATAAGTTTTCCGAGCCAAAGATCGGAAATCGTTTGCGCTTTTTCTCATTGAAAATCAAAATGCAGTGGGTTGCCAGACGAAAAAGTTAGTTCTCTTTTTGGCAAGTTATGACATATTTGGCAATCGGATTTTAGTTCAACTCATTCCAAGTCGATTATTGATCAGTTTCGGCCATTTTTGCCACGGCAGACCAGTGGATTCCTAATCTACTCACTTTTCTCTAATTTCTATAAAAAATTCAGAACGATGTTCGATGGGGTTCAAAAATTGCAGTCGCCTCTCGGAGTATTAGTTAACCCTTTGTTAGTCGCGCGGTTGCCAAATGTCCCTCCCCCCTACCCCAACAACCAATTTCTCAATAGATCATCATGTTCAAAGCCTTCTTACATTTTTTTTTCGTCATTTTAAAAATATTTTTTAATTTTTACTTTATTCTGTTCAATAATGTTTTTTTAATTAAAATACCCACTTACTTTGATATTTGGTTTCGACTTTAATGATATGTATGAAAATTTGAATTTAGGGGACATTTGTCCCCCACGCGACTAACCCCGAGACAGAAGGTCCCGCTCCTAACCAAGGGTTAAGAGGGATCGACTGCCTGCCCCTGTCCCAAGCATCTAATACTCTATTTTTATCGGTCACACTATGGATTTAACATAAATGAATCTTTACACGAGGTATTTCAACAGCAATAAAAGAACCTTAACAAAATTCGTAGGGGATTTTTTTTTTTTTAATAAAAATCCTTTATATTAACTTCGATGATTGTATGTGTATGTTTGTCAATGGAGGCGGAATCAGCGGCGGCCTAATTAATCCCCTTGCCGTCATCCAATCGGGCTGACTGTATGGCAACTTAACGTGGATTCCAAACCACAACGAACATCCATGCCTAACTCGGCACCTTTGACATGCGAGGCTAGTGCGCTAACTCCACAGCCATCAGGTTGGCCCAATCAAGCTGAAACTTGGCAGATAGGTTCAATGTCGATGATAATGCATTCTATCAAATTTTGGGGCTGTAACTGTCACTATTAAGGTAGCTTTTACGAATACTAATAAACCAACTTGCCGTCATCCAATCGCGTAAAAAAAGCATTGGACTGATCATTGTTAAAATTATTTCCTGTTGCAAATTTTTTTTTTAATAAATAAATAATAAAATTACTTTATTCAAAATAAATCAATGATATTGATTGAATGTGAGAGCATAAATTCACGTTCATTTTAAATAAATAAATTTTGAAACGTAGTTAAAGCGCATTTTGCAGATGGAAACGTTTTTGATTTCAGCGCTGCATTAATGAATATAAAAATTGACAATACATATAAAGGATTTTTTAAAAACTGTGTTTGTATGGGTTTTATTATTATTTTACTTATTATTTCATTTAATTACCTTATAAAACTTCTTAAAAAGTAATAAAAACACAAGTTGTTTTTCCTTCTAATTTTGTTAATGATTTTTTTTTATTACTCTAGTTATACGTGGTGTAAAAATTCGTTTTAAATTAATACTTCGGCAGATATGCTGGCCAAAATGAAGCATACACAGGCTGCTGATCAGTCCTCTTTAGAACGATAATAATTGAAGACTAGAAATAGAAAACAGCCTAGGTTTTAAAAAAAAAAAAAAAAAAAAAAAAAAAAATGAAAATGATTTTTTACAGAAAAATGTCCTAAAGACAAAGCTAAACAAACTGAAGAACTCTCAAAGTGCGAACTCCAGAAGCATTAGTTCAAAATTCAACCTGGTACTTAGACATTGCCGTAGTCATAGTCATAGTGAATGGGGAGGTCAGTTGAGCCTAGGTGCTGATTCCACTAGGGAATATTGCACCAACCCCTTTATTTTACGACCCCCTGTCAAAGAAAACCAGATTCCTTAAGAAAGGTCAAAAGGCTTTTGACAGGTTTCTCGTGGATTGTATCAAGTTCTGTTCCAAGACCTAAGCTTGAGTGCCTAATGTGAAGAAGAGCTTCACATTCAAAAAGTATATGGTGGGCTGTTTCCTCTACCATATTGCACTTCCTACATAAAGGTTCTTCTTTAAATATTCCCATTCTATGAAGGTGTTTTCTTAGGTGATAGTGGCCTGTAAGAAATCCAACTATCACTCTCACCTTATCCCTGCTAAGACGCAGGATCTGAGATGATAGTTTCATGGAAGGTTCTTGGATCATAAGCCTCGCATGTTTTTGATCGGTGGTTTGTTTCCACCTTTCTGTAGTTTCTTTAAGCATTTTTAGACATTGCCGTAAGTACCAATGCAAATGTTTTTCATTTTTCGGTTCTCCTGAAAAAATTTCTTTTTTTGGACTTAGTTCCTTTTCTATTTCTAGTCCTCAATTGATGATCATTCTTTCGATAAATTACCTCAAGCGCTATACTATCAACAAAATTTCGAAATTGAGCGGAGATTTTCGGCAAGAAGTCACTACTTTTGGACTATATATTAAAAAGCTAATGGAGCGCCACTACACTACGTTCCCTTACCAGTGCACTCCTGATTTCTACTGACGACCAAATGGTGTAGTGGTTGTTAGCGTGCTAGCTTCTAGACTGCGAGGTTGCGAGTCCCGTGTTAGGCATGGGTGTTTGTAAATGTATGTTGGTTTGTCTAATGACGAATGTTTTTGGCGCATTACAGCCCTCGTGTTGCTGACGGTGCCAGATAATCTGAAAACAACCAACAACCTGATTTCTACTGATCAATCCGTCCACAGTGCAATGCATTAATTTAGGAAAGTATTTTAGCGATGTTGTGATCCTTGGATTAGTAATCTGACTCCATTTTAGTTTAACATAAATTTATTATACTTTAATTAACTAAATAAACACCAACGATACAACATGCTAAGAAAATATTCGTGGAACACAAGTAATAAAAATAAAACTGCTCGGCCGGGAAAGTTATTTTTTCTGTTGCTATGCAACGCACGAGACATCATCTCATCTCACGCCGATGGAGTTCAAAATGTCATACCAACAAGCTCGCGCCGCCACAGTATCTTAATTCCAAAGAGCTTGTATTAGAGCGTCGATCACGGGAACATTCAGTGCTTATAGAGATAGACCAACAAAAATCCACCCCTTGTGCTTGTTTTGCAATGAACCTTTCAGCGAGCTGTGTTTCCGTAACAATGAAACTTTTACCGAGCTTGTGCTTGCCTAGAAAAGAACCTTTTAGCAAGCGAAGCGAGCTGTGTTTTTGTAACAATGCAACTTTTAGCGAGTGAAGCGGGCTTGGTTTTGCGTTACAATAATCCTCTCAGCGTGCGAAGCGAGCCCGTTCGCGAAGCGGCAAAAGCTGGGATCTAAACACCAATGACTAGTAATTATAATAATTATCAGCAATTAATAATTTACTAGAATAAATAATGTCAAGTATCTTCAAAAATGATAATGACTTGAAATGTGTATTTATGGCTTTCAATAGCAAGGAATTACAAAATAATATCTCATCTCGCCACCGTTGACTGTTACTATGGAAACAAGACTAGCCCCATTTTTCAAGTTAGATTCCACAAGGAAGACGTATACTTTAAAGACTTTGGACACCAATTTCCAGAATGATTCACCCCTGTTCTAAATCGATGAGTCTTGTTTATAAAGACACTGCCATCACCCAGACTATCTATCGGGAGACATTTTCCCAATAGACAGACAGTTATTTCGCAAAATGGTCAACCATCATAGCTGGTTTTCTATTATTGATTTACAGTCAGCCTGAGTCGACAGATGTTCAAATTGGATAAACATCTGGAATTTGCTTTCAACCAGATATACAAAATATTACATAGGTAACAATGGATTTACACGTTACCTGTCTGCGTACTAATTGAGATCGCCAGTCACTAGGTGTCACCGACCAGCACTGTGCAAACGTTTCATACTTGTCAATGGAGAAGCAATATTGTCACTGGCGCACCTGTAGCTGGAAACTCTAGTCAATCAAACATTTTCCTCTTGCTGGTAAATCAACACATCACCCGCGCACTTTCGTGACCAACCATTTACGGTGTAATTGTCGCTCATTGGCTGGATTGTTCCAAATGCTAGCACTGTGTAAACAGAAAGCTGGCATTCCAATTACCATCCAGTCAACTTACCCACTGGTATTTCCAGTCTCTGGCAAGGAACGTGCAAATCAGCCTTTATGTACGGTCTATCTATTAGAAATTTAACATTTAGTACCAAGAGCCATCCATCATAAGACATCATTAAACAATATTGTGCGCCGTGTTTTTCTTTTTAAAATTGTTATTCAGGCTTAATTCTTAGGCCTGATTCTGTGTCCACGTTAAATTATAAAGTGAACTCATTACCTCGATTATCAGAGGATGACACCCCACGTAAGTTTTCCGAGATATTTATTCTTTTAATAAACGAACTTACACGGTTGCAGGATCATTAACTTCATAATTCATCTAACGTTAAAACTGCATAGAAGATTAATACTTTTATTTCTAAAGCTATACATTTATGCGACTCGTTTAGTGGTTATAAATTTTAAAGACAAATCTTATTCAAGAAAAATAAATTTAAAAAATCATGAATTTCGAACTTCAAGAGTCATAAACATTTTTGGCATTTGAATTGCTTTTAAAAGTTTAACAAATTGTAAAAGCAATTCAAATACCAAAAAAAAATTGTGGCCGAGAAAATCTTTAAAAAAAACAAAAAAAACGTAATTCTCATTTTAAGAAAAGCGGAGATTATTTATGGTAGTGATTTATCTTTTACTCAAATTGCCATATTTGTTCTAATTGCACCATCTGACTTAAGAAGTTTCTTAAATAATAAAAAAGGAGGCTTAAAAAAAAATTCAAAACTGCAAACAAAATACCGAATTCGACTTTCGAACTTCAATTATACTCATGGTATATTAAAAAGGAAGAAAAAAAATCGAAACCATTTCTTCAAAGAATTTTTTAAAAAATGAGAATTTTCGTATCGTTTGGTTTTGCCGAAAGAAAATTATCAAACGAAAAAGGCCGTAATTACACGGGAGTTCTTTATTTCCAGATTGGAATGATTCTTTTTACAAGGCGAGAACGTATTATCTTGACAACATGTGCTTTCACTTCCAAAATGGCGCGGGAAATGACGTAGCTTGGGACAGTTGTGAATTGTTAAACGTAAAATTACGTTTCAGAAGGAGCAATTATATAAGTTAGATACTTCAATGAAAATTATGTTCGGGATATCACATTTTTAAATCCTTGTGCATTAACTTCAATAATGTACATTCTTTTGTTCGTGGCCGATAAATCAGCGGGAGGCTAATTAACCCACTTGCCGTCATCCAATCGTATTGAAACTTGCCAGATGGACTCCTTGTCGATCACAAGGGATATATAAAAGTGAGTTGTCTGTATGTCTGAACCTTATACAAATCCACATTTTTGCACCTAGAGGTACGAAATTTGGTACATAGAAGCTTTAGTACATGGAGATTGTAGAGAACAACTTTTGAATTTGATTAAAATTTGCTTTCATTATAAATTAATGACATGAAAAAAATATTCTTGGAATGGCAACGATATTTTTTTATTACATCAGAATAAAATCAAAAGTTATTTTAATGTGTCCATCTTATTTTTCTGATTATATTTACGCATTACAATCGTCTGTCCTATGAGCGGTTCGAATTTAATTATAATTTTCCATATATTTACAGTCAAACGACGCTCTGCGCATGCGCTGTTTCAAAACGTAATTGTACGTCAACATAAATAAACATAACAGCTAAGATTATTGAAATCCACCGAACATTTTCAAATCATTTCGACATTTGCTAATATAACTTTTTATTTCCAAGTAAATATTCATGCGTTTCCTATATCCAGAATATCAAAAATCCTTCTTTTGTTTTAGTGAGTTTTTTTTTTTTTTTTTTTTTAATATAGTGTTTTTATACGGTCTATCCAAGTACCATATTATTTATTATAGACTTCAATACATTTTTTGCATTATACATGTTTTACTATTTACACTAGACTATTTTACAATTTACACAAGAAGCGTAGTATTTCATTTGCAATTTTATTTCTTTGGTCGTGATTATGAAGTTGGTAAGGGCCTGCATGGGGCTTCATTTCTCTCTGTATACTAAAAAAAACTTGAAGAATACAAAACGTTTTTGGTTCAGATGTAGTACAAAACACTAGGGGGCACCGCCCCCTGCTCGCTAACGCTCGCCAACTCCCGGGATTGCTACGCAATTCCCTTTAGTTCGTGAAGCGAACCAGGATCGCTTTGCTCGCTCAGAAGTGAGGCATTTAAAATATGCCTTAGCAACAAGCTATTTCAGTTGTATAATCAAGAAAAATCTTGAAGAGTGATATTGTACCATGAAACTGAAAAAAAATGGATTATTTATGATGAGCTACATTATTAGCGACATCATTATCCTACTACTTATGTGAGACGCGTTAAGAAGGAACAGTGTGGAACGTTTTTGAAAAGCAATAAAAATAAACAGTTTCATTCACATATCTAAAAAATATCAGGTATTTCAATGAACAATACAAATATACGAATTAGTTTCGCCTGAAGTGCCAAAATAATTAATGTTGCAGTACAACGCAGCAATATAAGTAATTATATGTTTTGTATACTCTGTTTTGGGAACAGAAGCAGTAGAGGACCCCACTGGCGACTTTTCCCGGTTTGAACTGATCGGATTGGAGCTTTTTTACACTTCTGGCTACCCCTCCTTCCTACACGATGTCCCGGGGGCTTCTATCCGGAAACCCTTGCAATTTTGTCGGTTATAATTTGTTCTGGCCCCACAATTGAGAGTTTGAACGTGTACGGTACACAACCACAACACCATTGGCGACTTTTGCTAGGCGCTTTCTTGCAGTCACCAAGCAAAAAAATCACCAATGGATTCCTAGACTGCTTCTATACCCTTTTTTGCGATACTTAAAAAGTAATACAGTAAAAGGCCAATTACCCGGCATTCAATCAACCGGAAAGCTCAATCGACCGTAATTTTTTGAAAATCAAGCTTGACGAGGATAAATTTAATTTCATTTGAGATTTCAAAGTTGGGGTGGGGGGGGGGGTATTCTTTATTTTGATAATTTTTAAGAAATGTAAGTGCGTAATGGCTGAATTTGCAATGATTAGGAATAAATATGGGTTCAAATTTATTATTCGGTGCTTCTTAGTGACTTTTTGAAAATTTGTGATTTGTTGCCTAAGTGGCAACCCCATCGGCTTGGTTTTCCAGGAACCCTAGTGACCGTTTGGAATTGACAACACGCCGTTTTAAAGCCTTTTTGGATTTAGCAACCCAACTTTTTAACTTTATTTTCATTTTGGTGATTTTTTTTTAAAGTCGCCAAAAGGCACCGCACGGTAAATCATAACCTGAATGAATATATTATTATAAAAATGTATTTTTTAAAAAATTGCGGTTTATCCGGAATGCTGAAATTCTTATTCAATCTACTGTGAATTTTCAGCATAGAAACCTTAACACGGAATTTCCATTAAGAATATTTAGTTTTTATCGGTATGTACATTTTAAAAACGTTCATATATAAATATGGATAAAACTTTAAAATAGGGTACAGATTCTGCACCAATAATTGTTTACATAAAACCACGCCAAATTATGGCAACCATAGGCAATTCACTTGTTATTAAAAAAGGGTGTCGGCTAACATTTGTTGACGTAATTCTTGCCGCAGAATCCGTACCCAACTTGGAATTTTAACCGACAAAAGAAATGTACATCTTGCATCTATTTATTCCGGCATCACGTAAATATTAAATTAATACGGTTTAAATAGGCAATAATTTGTATCAGTCATAAGAAAACAAAATATAGCGAATTCAAGTTGTTGGCTACTGCCAGAAGTCAAATTTTAAAAGATATATAGTGATTGGTTGGATTGTTGAATATGGAAACTCGTGTATAAAGCACATTTAGAAGGTTTGGGATTGGTTGTTCGAAGTCGTTGCCATTCTGCTCACAGAAATACAGCCGAATTTGGGCGGCACGCCAGAGAATTATATATAGAGAATTCTTTGGCGCGATTTTATTTGGAGCTCTTTCACAGATAAATGCGGTTTCTAGCAACGGTTTTTATTTTCAGTTTTTATTATTATTATTTATATGTTAACTTCAGATGTTACTGATCCGTTAGCCGTGTACCATATAAAAATCGCCAAATTGAAGACTTAAGCTATCCAAGCTAACAACTTTATAATAATTTATAATTTCTATATTTAGAATCAGCTATACATTTACGCGTCATTTAAATTGGTAAATATTTAAACTTAGCGCCAACTGGTAACCGCCTAACGCAAAATACTAATATTAAGAGTCGCTTAATAAATATTAAGAGAACCCTTAATATTTATATTTTAAGTTAATTTTATTATTATTTATGTTTCAATTTTCTTTTAGTTAACGTGTTTTTGATTTTTGCGATTTTTCCGATCGTTGAATGAAAAATATCGCCAAATGTCCTGTACTACATCTGTTCTCCTTTTTTTCAAATGTAAATTTCTATGTTTTTCAACGGGTCCCCAGTAGCGCGGCGCCACACTGCTAGTTGCACATAAAAGTTGAAACTATACAAACTCTATCTCAGCTCAAAATCGCTTAATAAGTTGCCAATGTACATAAAGGATTTATAGTAAAAAACTTGTTTTCTGGGTTAATTTGTCGTATGACCAATCACAATTCCTGTTTTAGATGACGTCATGTTCTCGCGTCTTTCGGAAGAGAGCTTACCATATCTGAATCGTATTCAGTCGCCTTGGTTAGAATGTTAGAATAGGGGGGGAAAAAAAGTCATTTGTGTTTCCAAAAAGTAATTATTATTAATTCGCATCAAGTTGCCAGGAATGTTAAAAAAAAAAAAAAAAAAAAAAAAAAAAAAAAAAAAAAAAACTATTAATACGAGACGATAAAGAAATTGATGAATCGTTTTTAGTGCCCTTTTTTTTTTAGTGGTATGTCAACAAAGAATGCCTGTATAATTAAAAGCGAAAGTTTATTTCAGAGTATACCGGATATAAATTGATTGTTAAATTATGTTGTTTTTTTGAGTTTTCAATTGAATGATAATTATCAACCATTCATTTTATGTCACCAATCGAAGCTGATTTTTTTTTTTTTTTTTTTTTTTTTTTTTTTACCGAATGAAATGTTTCAATTAAAACTAAAGAGAAACTATTTACAAGTAGCTTAACCATTTCAGTGACAGATAATTTTCAATTAGATTTTTACATTACTTTCATTTTGAATGAATCAAAATAATATTTTAAATGGTTGCTTACCACAATTTTAAGTTAGATTTGATGGTAGTAAATTTTAAAATTGATAAATTTCGTCTTTTTCCGATACATGAATCGCTGAAAATGAAATAATTGAATCACTTTGATGATATAAAGCCGTTAAAAACAGGAGACAGTTTTACCTTAGGCTTTTTATCTTCTATTCCTTCGTTATTCGCTTTTAATTATAGTGGCGCCATCTACACACACAAATCTTAACTAAAACGTCCATAATAAAAATATGTATTTAAACACTAAGATATTAACAGTAAGAATAGTAAGATATTAAGAACAGTAAGATATTTGAATAAATTTTTAATCATTTTAAATTAAACTTATGAGTGATGTAAAGTTTTTTCTCCTGCTTTTTTTTTAATTTTTTTTTCTCCCCCCAAAAAAAAAAAAAAAATACTGTAAAAGTACTAAAAAGTAAAATTTAATGTACTCGCAAAAATTTCGTTCGTCATCGTTACTCCTTTTACAATATATAGCGGCGCCATCTATATCCCCAAATATCAACTACAAAACGGCACTAAGACATAGTACTTACCCTGAGAGCGTGAGTTGAGAGGCAGTTTGTGGTGTCGTTGAATAGGTCGGGAGTGCCATCTGGTGGCGGACAGAGTTGTTCAGATGGCACCTGTCTCCCGTACTGTGCCAGGTAGATGTTGATGACAGTATTGGGCCAACACTCGATTTTCAGTTCATTTCCGTCGCACGCGTGTACTTGGAAAGTGCGCAGAGTACCGGACAGAAGTGCTGGAAGAAAAAAAAGGAATGTGATACGAAAGGTAATAGTAAAAACTTTAACAGACTTTATTCAGTAAATCGGGATTACTTGAACCGTTCCCGATGCTAGTTTATTGAAATGTTCGACGTAGTGCTTAGTACATCGCTGAAGACTTAAAAAGTAAGGCGCCCAACATTTCAATAAACCATTATCAGAAACGTCTTTTATCCCTTTATCATTCTGGGCTCAAGTAAGCTCTTAGGGTTCAAGTATCACAGATTTACAAAAAAAATAAATTCATAAGCTCCATGGAGACGTAATCACACACATTGAAAATAGGTGTTTGGACGCTAAAAGGATGACACATTGCTTTTCGAAGTTATATTAGTTCAGTTTTTAAATTATTGAGCAGTCAGACACTTTGGGTGACTGGAGAATAACTGAACAAACATGAGATGGTTACAGAAGACGGTTATGTCGCCACCAAGTGAGCATTTTAGCATTTGGGCTGTAACACATATCTATATTGTTACGAATTTCTAATACTGCTGCTATTTCTAATTCTGCTGTAAATATTTCGTAGTATTGATTATGTAAATAGATAAATTTATGTACATTTCGCATAAGGCAGTGCAATAAATTGTTTTCCTGCAATGTGTCTCTTAATGCTTGGAAACGAGTTTTACAGAGATAACGCTGGGAAGCGAGTTTTACAAGGAGCAGGGCATTTAACATTATAGTAATGGTAATCTCGCCAGATTGGCGAGATAGAGCCAAGTTGGCGACAGTTTTGGAGAATAATTTTGGTCGCCAAACTTGGTGACCATTTGGCGACATTTTCGGTCCCCATGTACATGTATAAGACTTTTCAACTACGATCTGAAAAGTCCTCTAAATTTCTATCTCTAGAAGTTTCACGAAGGATTGACTTTCCTATATAAGCCCGGTCATGAGTTGAGTTAGTTGACTGAAATTACTGAGTTGAGATACTGAGTTAGCTGCTTTGGCTTCAAATCTTTCGAACCCACCCACGCAACAATGTAAGTATTTCCAGCAGAAAAGAGATCCATCTTAAAGAGAGTTGCGTCAACATAGAGAAGATAATCCAAAAAACACAAGTCATACATTCAAAATTAAATTACAGTCAATCAGGGTAACATTGAACCGCATTTTCAGTATTTTCTTCTTCCCTACTTATGTTTTAATAATATTTTCCGACTTAATGGCATAAAATGGAAGAATAAACCCTAAATTATATTTTAATTTACACAAATTAGTAAATGCTGATGATGAAAGCGCCAATTAATAGGAAAATAACCCGGCGCAAAGTTACCCTGTCATTCAGGGTAACTTTGAACCACTATCAGAAGTTTCATATAAAATAGCTTTTTTTATTCAATCTTGAAGTCTAGACTACTTTGAACGAGTAAAATTAAGTTTATAAGTATTTAAAACATCATCAGCTGCAGTTACCAGTATCATAAAGTTTGGATATTTTAAATAACACCACAAAGAATATGTTAGGTAGGAACGGTGGATAACGAATCACATGAATATATTGCAAAAAAACCCTATTTATTATTCAGTTTTAACATACAAATATAGTGAAAAAACAATCTTCAGTTCCTTCACTTAAATATAAACTCATTTTATCAATTAAAAATTGAAAAGATAAATAGAAAATAATAAAACTGATAGGCCACCCTTATGCTATTAGTTAAGTACTATGGTGTTTGCAAGTCACAATGTGACACAAATACAAATATTCCACTCTTATTGTTAAAAATAGTATGATAATTTAAAAACAAAGTTCAAACTTCATAAAATTTCACTTTGGCATTTTTTAGATTAATAGTTATTGCATCAAAGAAAGAATCATTGATCTGGAAAACTTATTCTCGTGTTCAAGCTGGATTGGTTGATTTGTACGCTCAACGACCTATTTTCATGCACTGTAATGGCTAATCAGTACGAGACCTACAGCTTAACTTGGATTCTGAACCACAACAAACGTCCATGCCTAATCCGGGATTCGAACCCGGCAACAGTGTTCTAGCTGGAATAATAATTTCTGGTGATAATTTCTTAAACACGCCTACTTTTTCATACCACAGATCATCATTGATATTGGGCCATTTCCAATATGCAACAGATTTTTTCATGAACCGCCAAATATCACGTTGTCTTTTAAGTCAATTTGGTCTGGGTACACTTCTCCATCGTATTGAATAATTACGTAGTCGTAAACTTTGCATATGCCATTACCAAAATCTAAAATACTTGCATGCTCTGTGTATAAAATTCCTGCCTCATTCATGTGTTTAACAGCCACCACTCGAACAACCTCTGACTTTTCATTAACATTTTCCCAACAATTTGAGCAGTATAAACCTTTACCATGTCCTTATTGTGCAACTTTCATCTCCTCCGAAAATGACAGTGTTGTACATACACTGTCACCTGCATCATCTAGTTCAGGTTGGTTGGTTTATACGCTCAACGACCTACAGCTTAACGTAGATTTCGAATTACAACGAACATCCATGACTAACCCGGGATTCGAAACCGGAACATTTGGCATGCAGGGCCCGAGCTCTAACCACATAACCTTTAGGTGTGTCATCTAGTGTAGGACTTTTACTCTTGCTATCTCCAAGGAGTTCATATGGTAGAGGACTTTAGACAATCCCATCATATCCTTGCTATACATATTTCTTTATCATTTATTTTTTGTGCATATAGATTTTTTACTTACTCAACTGAGAAGCTTTTTACAACCATTACAGGTCGGCAGATTTTTTTTTTAATTCTGTGAACGTGTTTCTAATATAATTAGGTACTTTTTGAATTCACTCCCAACATTTTCATTTTATCGGATTTTGCATACAAGAGAAGATTCTGTAAATTAAATTGCATTTGTATGTATATAAATGTATTTAAAAGCAAACAAAAATAAATTAGAATAAAATATGAATTATATGTGCAGTGTATACATTGCACACTGTCATCAGCCTAACTTTGAACCGGCTCAAAGTTACACTGAATATGTGGTAAAATGATAGTGCCTTGGTTTTTTGCTTTTTATTAAATGTTAGTAAATAAATAACCCTCAGCTACTAACAATTTCTCTTTTTTCAGAAAATTATATAGCTGATAAAGTGGTAAGTTGATACTTTCTTGCATAAATTAGTTGATTTACATCAACTTCAAATAAGCATTAAAATGGAACTTGAAAATAGTACTCCAGAAAAACAACTGAATGGCCAAATAAATTATGTACTATTTTGTCAATTCTTTTATTAAACCATCAAGCAAAAAGCCAATTTCATAATCTTGCCAGCAGTTTGCAGCAGTGGATCCTGAGCAGCTCTTTAAACCCAAAAATACTGAAAACTAGGAGGTGGCGCAAAGTTACACCCTATGGCTCAAAGTTACCCTGAATGACTGTACTACATTTTGACGGCAGTACAATGATTTTTTTTCCGCCAATGTAGCAAGAAGGGAATATAATTTCGAAACTATTTTCTCACATTTCAGCCTTGCTTTAAATCGACTTGTGATCCAATCACGAGTGAAGAGTAAAAGCCACTTCCGTTTTCTCTTGGAAACGCATCATCCAATTCCCGTTTTAAAGGTGAATGCCCGAAAATCCGGGAATTCTCCGGAGATCCAGGAGGAAAGGAAATTCCGAAGAAGATATTGGACAGGAATTTATGGTGTGATGAAGGTCCTCTTTGCGTTTAGGAGATACCGGAGTGTAATTGCAGGGAAGTGGAGTTTTACAACACGAATAGAATACGAGAATTTGAAATTCTTGTCAAGTTATGTACAAACAATTGGTCGTTATAAAGTCAAAGAACAATACTATCTATATGGATACAGTTTTGTAGATAATGTTCTCTAAGTAATGGTAAATTAACGTCATATTTAATGTAAGACAATTGTAACTAAGTTTCTATTTAATTAAAAATATAACAAAAATAATAACCGAGAGTTACAACTATCTGGCTTTAAATAGGACTTTGTTTACAGGTTTGATTTAATTAATACAGGATATTTTTAATACAGGCTTGTAGAAGTTGGCAATACCCGAGTGAATCGAAAAATTTTGATATGTTTTCCAGCGCGTTCTCATCGAAAAAAATCGTTTGATCTGGATTGTTCGGGAAAGATCGCTCGCGAGGATATAAATCGCCAAGACGCGGGATTTTAGTTGATTGGATTTTGTGTGCTGTACTGAAAGAAGCTCAGTGCTTGTTGTGGATTCTAAATTATCATTGTATCCAAAGTTGTGTGAATTGAAAATTTTGTTGAAGTTTGATAGCAGTTTATTGGTGTTTAGAGAGGCTTTGTGAGCCTTTGAAATGAAAAATAAGTTAAAAATCTCATTTTGTAAAAGCTGGCACATCATTTCGTTTGAGAAATTCGTAACCATATTGATTATGCGATTCAGACTGCATAAATAACAATAATATTGACTATATTTTTTCCATCCGGGAGCAATATGCTAAGTTTTCTTGAAAAATTAAGACCACGCTAATTTGGGAACCCAACAATGTCTATCATCTCTCAACGAAGAAAATTCGGTAAAAAAGACGCAGAATAACGAAGAAAACAATATGAAGCTTTGTAGAATAAATAAAAAAATACAAATTAGTGTTATAGAATTTATAAATTCTAGAGGAAAAAACCACTACGATATTAAAAATGTTATTTCAGCTCTCATTGTAAAAATAATTGAAGTTGACATGTGTTTAAAAATTAAAACACATGAGTTTGAAGGCAAATTAATCGAAGTAATTTAATATCTTGCATCAAAATCACAATTTTAAACTTATCAAACATAAACAATTAGATAATTATAATGAAACTACAGTCTCATTTACTATTTTAAGAATTCCATAAATAAATTTTAATATATTTTTATGAAAAACTTCAGAAATATACATCAAGCATTACTTATATAATGAAGTAAACAGGTAAGAGTATTTATCTAAATTAGGTAAGTCTGTAGTTAAAGTAAAAATAATATACTTTACGCTATAAATTATATGCCTAAGCTTCAATAGAATGGTATTAGAAAAATTCCTACATTCATTAAAAAACAAAACAAAAAAAATACTTTAGATTCTTTTTAGAAACAAGTTGTAATTGCCTTAACCATTTCAAATATACTTCCTACGAAGTTCTTTTATTCTATAGAAACAAAACAGTTAAAAGAAATTCTTTAAAGAGAGGGAAAACTTTTTTTTTTTTAATTTTATTTTTATTACATTTAAATAAACTTTAACAAAAAAAGAAAAAGACCCGCTCATTACTGTTAATTTTTTTTTTTACTTCAAATCCGCACAAAATGAACCATTTCATGCCTTTTAAAAAAAAAAAAAAAAAACACAAAACGGTTACGGTTAAAAAGCCACCGTAAGACAGTTATGGCAATTTTTTTTATCCTCTTTAAGGTGAATAGAGACGTAAAAAATCTTTTTAAAAAAATACATCGAGAGGGAGGAAAAAAGCTTTACTTTTATAAAAGAGTTGAAAGAGGCAGAGTTGGATTTTTATCCCCTCAGAGGATAGCAATGTGTGAATAAGATTTTGTCGGGGTTTGATAAAATTTGAGTGTAAAGAGAAGGACTTGGGAGATATCTCTCTGGAGAACGAACCAAAGTGCGTGAATTTAGTTTAGATAATGTTTTGCTCACTTTCGGCAGGGGCCGGAGTCAAGTGGGTAGAAGACACTAAATTTGCCAAATTTTCGAAATTTTGTATAAATACTGTTACAAATTTTTGTATATTTGTAAATATTTCGTAGTGTTAATTTTGTAAATAGGAAATTTTATGTACATTTTGCATAAGGCAGTGCAATAGTTCGTCTAGTTTGTTTTCCTACAATGAGTCTCTTGATGCTTGATAACGAGTTTTACAGAGATAACTCTGGGAAGCGAGTTTTACAAGAAGCAGGGCATTTAACATTATGGTAATGGTAATCTAGCCAAATTGGCGACGGTTTTGGCGACTAATTTTTGTCGCCAAATTTGGCGAGAAATCGCCAAATGTCGCCGATTAATAAAAAATAAAAAGATATTTTATTTGTGAATCTCTGTGAGTAATTTAGTATAAAAATTGTAAATTGAACAATAAGATTTGGACAAGTATATAAAAAAAATATATATATGTAAATTTTTTGACTGGGTGTGACTAGGGGAATGGATTTTAGTCAATAGAGGCAGTTTCACCTTTGCATTGCTTTTTAATGAAGCATGATAAGTGGATTACTAAGATAAGCTGTTAAGCCTTGATTATGGTCTCACGTGATTTGGACATGATGTTCGTGAATCTCTGCTGCGAACAGGTCCAGAAAGGTAAATCGCCAAATGGTATCTCAGTTTGTTTTAGAGGTGAGCGATATATCGATATTTCTAAAAAAAATATTGATATTAAAAATATCGATAAAAGTCACCGATATATCGATATTTTCAAACATTTTTATCTTTTTGATGATCGTTTTGTAGTTCCATGTGTTTTTTCGATTTTCTTTATTCCCTTTTCAAAAACTTCAAAACTAAAGTTTGAACTTGGCTGAGAGACAATTAAAATGGCACCAGTATTCAATATTTTTCCGTACACTTAAAAGCTATTGAAAATTATCTGAATTTTTCTTAAAATCACTGCCCCAACTAAGCGAAAATGTAACTTTTTTTTTTGTAATAGATCCATTTCAGTTGAAAAAGTAGTCACCTTACAAAAAAGCAATCATGAAAAGTAGAAATTTGCCTCGAAAAACTTCGTTTCTGAAAAATTAAAAATCAAATAAAAAAAAAAAAATCATGTATCGATATGTTTTTCTATACAACGATATAGTATCGATATTTATTTTGATCGATATTTCCAACCTCTAGTTTGTGTTGCCGTTTATATATCAATTGGCGTCGCTGTAATCGCCGCGGGTGGTACTGCTGATGATTGACTTGGGGGATAGAGCGTATTCGACATATTTTTGTCGAAATACTATAAGAATCAAAGTTTTCAAAAAAAAAAAAAAAAAATTTCGTCATGTTGGGGGACAATCACAGATGTGATTGGTTGAGAGAAATTCTCTC
Source organism: Linyphia triangularis (assembly GCA_963978545.1). Classification (NCBI taxonomy): domain Eukaryota; kingdom Metazoa; phylum Arthropoda; class Arachnida; order Araneae; family Linyphiidae; genus Linyphia; species Linyphia triangularis. Next base: position 65,098,609 of record OZ021731.1, read on the forward strand.
GGTCACGTCATGCACAGGTGGACCGATCCCGATTGCCCCAGTTTACAGGATAGCCCAGCATCTTTTAAAGTGAACACATCTTATTTAATATTTGCACGCTTTGGATAAAGACATGAATCTCTTTTGGGGCCCTTTTATCCTTCGATCTTTCCCAGTATCTTAAATAAAAGGTTTAAAAGTCCACATGGTAGTTTAAAAAACGCGTAGAAATCTTTTGAGAGGATAATTTATCTGAAGAAGATATAATTTATTTTTTTGGGGGAGGGGGGATTTCTTTTGGATGTCTGATTTGGAACGATATTACTATAAATCCTATATATGCATTTCCAATTTTATGTGCAATCGCAACTTATTTAAGCGATTTTAAACTCAGTCTGGTTTTCATAACGTTATGCCAATACGAAGAAATACATTGATTCTGTTCCATATAGGCTAAACTTTTTTTTTTTGGTTCTAAAACATGATAGAATGCAATATCATCAACAACGAATCTATTCTTTAAAATCCAGCTCGATTGGATGACGACAAGTGTCTGAATTAGTCTATCAAGGATTAGCCCGTTACAGACACACAAAATCAAAGCTATTATAAATGCTTTTAAAATATCTTTTTACACAGAAGTTGACCACTCTGAATGTTCATAATAAGAAGTCTTAGTAAAGATCATTCCCTATACTCGGTATGTTACAATCTTCTAGCCCAGTGCATTTAGAAACTACTTTCTATAAAACCTTGACATTTGATGAGTAAGTACGAAAATGATCATTCAATGAAATGACATGAATTAAAAACTCGAAAATAGCGTCTAATATATTTTATTTAATAATTTGAAAACCTTACGTCACGGCATATGCAGTGGCTCCACCTGGTTTAGTTTTTTGCTATTTTAATTTACATTCATAATAGTAAATAGAAATTAAACGAAAACAATTCATGCCATTTCTGTAAGTGATCTTTTTCGTACCTACTCACCAAATATCAAGGTTTTCTACAAAGTAGTTTCTAAATGCACTGGGCTATAAGATTGTAACATAGCGAGTATAGGGAATGATCCTAACTAGGATTTCTTCCTAAACCTTTAGGATATCATTTTGTATTGAGTAGCAGACACGTCAATAACATCCTACCCCGCTTAGTAATTTCGAAGTTCTTTCAGGTTACAAGGACCTTACCTGATCTAGCACCTTACTCTTTACATCTCCAGTTTGAGGGTTATCACGATCAATTATTGTACGTTCAAGTGTCATAAGCATCAAGTGATCATAATTCAACTTTATACTTTATTACCGGGACCTTTTATAAAGGGATGACTTTCATACATCACCATTGTTACTGCCATTTTTAATTAATGTTCGTAGAGAAACCATTCAATTTACGGACAGATGGACAGACATAAATTATGATTTCCTTTCTGTTCAGAGGGACAGACAGTCCGTCCTAGCCCCCGAAGACACCTTACATTTTTTTTTTTTTTTTTAACTACAATATAAACTATTGCTTTTAAAGCATATTGTTACGCAATTCATTTGAAAATAGTTGTGAATGGCGCTTTTTTTTTTCTTTTTTTCTTTTTCTTTTGAAGTTCTATTTTTTATTATTAGGTTTGTTTGTCAGAAATAATAATACAGGCAGGAAAGTGCTGGCGGCACGTGGTCTGGTCTGGTCTTGATTTTTCGGGAAACCACTGGCTATTACTAAAACGTCGCCGATTCGCCAAATGAGTTAGTTGGATTTTGACAGTTATTTTAAAAATATCTAAGCGCTTGTTTACTTTTACAATGCCCGAATTATCGTTGTGACTGTGAAGTCGAATGCTCTGAAGCTGTCGTTAAAAACTGATAGCGAGTTCTCTGTTGTTCAAAGAAGTTTTGCGAGTCTCCTGAGCTAAGAATAAATTATAGCTTTTATTTTGTAAAAACTGCGCCTTCATTTCCTCTGAAAAAATATCCATAACAATATGAATATTTACAAAAACAGAAATAATAAATTTGGAAGAAAAATAATCAATTTTTGTATATTATGAATTTTTTGCAAAATTTTTAAGGACTAGCTTAATTTTTTTTTTTTTTTTTTAAAACTCTTTAGGCCCTAATGGCCATAGACATCCCGGAGATTAAACTTCCTATTGGTTAAATAAAACCAACTTTTACATCAGTGGCGGCTCGTGGGGTAGAGCAAGTATAACCGGGCTGCATTTAAATTTACAAATCGCCAGTCAACTTCGATTATTTTTTTTACTCATTTTCTTAAATGTTCATTAGAATCGCAAATGAAGATGGAATTTCTACGATACGTAAAAAAAAAAAAATCTTCGATAAGTAACAAACCTGTTGTACAAAGTACAATTGAGGGGGAAAAAAAACGCTCAAATCTACAAAATCAAGCGATGGTCGAGCGAGTACAGCCAGTGAGTGAAAGTCCCAAAAGGGCTGCACCGTTGCAATGGAAAAAACTGCTAGTATGGAATCTCCTTCACGCTAAGTGTATATGGCGTGGTTTTAGATACAGCCCTTAAGAATTTTGTGACTTCGGTTGTACTTGTACTCGTATGTGATGATATGTGGTTGTAAGAGAAACGACTATTTCTTAAAATTTTCTTCACCAAACTGAAATAGTTTCCGTGATAAGTTTTACTAGTGTTTTCTTGTTACTTCTTAAGTTAATACTAAGACTTATAAATGAACCCCGAATAAACCCTCATTGAACACTTATAATGAAGTCCCGTTATAAGTTAAGATAAGTTATTTTTTCTATTTTATTTCTCTTGTTATTTAATAAATATTGAAAGGAAACTTTGAGTTGAGCAATCAAGGGGAGACGTATACCCCTGTGTAGCCCATGTTAAATTGATCTATTTCATGTACCTTTTTCTCCAAATCTATTTAAGATAATAGCTTTTTAATTTGGAACACATATTCCTTAGAACTCTTTCAATACTACTGAAAAGAGTTTTAATAAAAATAATCCAAATTTTTTCATTTATGTCATAAAATAAAAATAAAAAAAAATAAAAAAAAGACCATAACTGTTTAATATTCGAAGATAAAAAAAAAAAAAGCTTTTTTCAGTAGTATTAAGAGGGTTTTAGGAATATGTGTTCCAAATTTCAAGTTACTATCTTTAATAGGTTATGAGAACAAGGTCAGTTTGCATGGGCTACATAGGGGAATAACGTCTCCCCTTAAGATCATAGAATGAGAAACTTTCACGTTTTTTGGTTTTATTTTTAAATAAAAGTAGAGGAAAAAATCGTGAAAAACAATATCATTCTTTCAAAAATTTGAGCTCGGATAGATAGTAAGAAAAATATTTAGTTTTTCACTTTGCGATTCGGCGGGAATAAGCCACTTTTGCGTGAAACGTCAATGCGCAGATAATGAACCAGTCTAAAACCTGTTTTAGACGAGGAATGACTGAGGTTTCTCCTTATTTTTGCGACTTTATCTCTGCGTAACCCAAGTCACGGTTTTTTTTATGCGTTTTTGGTCACGCTTTGATTTCGGCCAATTTCAAACTCGATTTTTGATTAATTGAAAGCATAAAGATAAAAAATAATTGCACCGCTCAAATATATTCGTTGTATAACACTAAAAAAATACAAAAAATATTCATTTTCCTCACTTGTGCAAGTTCCTCTTTTGCATTCATAATGAATGTGGAAAGGAGGGGGGGGGGGAGAGGTCACCGTTCCGGCTACACTAACATTTTTGACCACGGCCAGCCACTATTTCACAGGGGTCATAAAAATTATTTGTACACAAACTATACCATTCAATTAACCATTCAATTCTCTTTCAGCACCTCACCAATTTCACCAACTACAGAGTTCTAATTTCCCTTTTGGAAATTGAAATTCGCCCCCTCTTTTCGGAGTGTGTGGTTCTAATTTTCCACTCCGACGGCTCTGCACAACTAACTCTTCCGCGTTAGGACTGCTTTAAGAAATAAATTGAGAACAGAGAAAATAGATAGTTTCATTGAGTGTGTGTTAAGTTATCGAGGCGTTAAAAGGGGGCGATTGAAACGGAAGAAGACGGCAACAAGATTCGGCTTTCAGTGATCTAATGTTGCTCTTTTCTTAGTAAATGTGTTTGCCATTGTCTTTGACATTAGAGCCAGGTCTGCCACATTTGGCGGAGTAGCGCTGTTACTTGTGAAATTTTGAATCTCGATACATATAAAAGGCTGGTCTGACGTCACTGATCACGTAATATTTACTTCCGTGACATAATTTTACAGCCAACTTGACTTGCTTTTAAAAGATGCAGTATTTGGCGCCAGAGAAGTCGAATCATCTGCTCGCTCCCTTCTTAGTACCTTATTCTTATTAAACAGAGCCACACTAGTGGTGAACGCGCGTCACAATAAAGAATGCTTATTAAAACAAAAATTCTTATTAAAAACATTGAAGGAAAAAGAAGCAACCTTTTTTTTTTATATGGCAACTTAATTTATAAAATATCCTCCAGTGAATTGAGTAGAAAAGTTAATGAGTAGATAAATATAGATTTTACTTTAAAGAAAGCAGTCGTACAGTAGTATAAAACCATCTAAAATTAAAAATTTATTTTAAATACTATAATGAACTTATTCCATTCAAAAGATAACATTATAGGCATCATATACAATAAATTTTTTGCAGTTATTATCAGTAACTTTTTGTTATGAACTTTCAAATCAAAAAAATTGTAGAGGAAAAAATGTGTGAAAAAAAAAAATCATTTATTTAAACACGGTTTTCTGGTTTATATGAACGAAATGTGAACTAAAAATTAAGAATAACTTCACTAATTTCATACAAATGAAAGTGAAATGTTTTAAAGCTAATGAATCAGTTACTTTTTGTTATGAACTTTCAAATCAGAGAAAATTGCAGAGGAAAAAATTTGCGAAAAAAAAATCATTTATTTAAAGCACGGTTTTCTGGTTTATATGAACGAAATGTGAACTTAAAATTAAGAATAACTTCACTAATTTCATACAAATGAAAGTGAAATGTTTTAAAGCTAATGAATCATTCGTTAATATTACGCCAAAAAAATGTTAGGAAAAAAAAATTTAAGGTGTCCGAAAACTTTAATACAAGCATAATATTATAAATTAGTACGTAATACTATATATTAATACATTGTATTATATATTGATACATAATAGTAGAAATAAAGTTTAATATATAGTACTATCTGAACAAAAATCACGTCATAAAAATAGCGCATCCTATTTAGTTACAAAGTTTACGACAGTATATTTTGAAGGCTTTTACCCGAATTCGATTCCCAATCGATCATTCAAGACGCCGAAAAATAATCCATCCCCATTTTCAAAAAACATCCACTCCACCACGTCACCCAAGATCCAGTCTCGGGAAAATGACGAATCCGGCGAGAAACAGGAGCCCCTAGAAGGAAGCAACACACACAAGTCAAACAATTCATCAAAGAACTAGAATGTTTGAGAACGTGCTTTCATCGAAAGAGCAGATCAAACAATCTTTCCGAAATTTATTTTCCAACCCGAACACAACACCTTTCTACGTTTATATAAAAAAAAAAAACTATAAAAATAAAACTCGACAAACGACTTGACTTTTTATGAAGCTGTGGCAACGGAATATTTTCGCCTTGACGAAACTGGAAGATCCGAGAGAAAAGGGGGAAAAAAAAATTCTTGTTTATCTTTTCAATGGAGGTTTTATCTTGTTTTTGTTGGCTAAAAAATACAAAGTTCGGTAATCGAAAAATAGTGTTTTGCAAGGTATCCAATCGCGTATGGGTTTAAGATTGAAGTAATTGTAATAGGATTTTCAGTTCATTAAAAAGGCTCTTGCAAATATTAAAAAAAAACAGAAAGAAAAGATAGTATTAATTGATTCTGCTTCGTTGTTTGTGTATCACTCCATTCTTTTTGTAAGTACATGATGTTTTTGTACACAAATCGTTTTATACTTAAGTTTACATTTAGCCTAATTTGTTGGTGAATAGAATTATTGAAATTTTTCTTCCATGTGTTCGTTTCTTTGAGCTCTTTTTTTTTTTTAATTTGATATTAAAATCTAATTTAAATTTTAACAATAGATAATTAATTCGGTTATGGTGAATGCGATGTTTTGATGACAAAATTTGATAATGTTGTTTTTGTAAAAATTTCATTAACTTTTGAATGGTGGATAAGCATGAAATTCAAAATATGGATTGAGAAATATTTTCTACAGAGTAAAGACAAGTCGTTTAAAAATTTATTGTTCTACCTGAACACCCGAAAATAAAAATAAATAACACATTAGCTTCTTTTCTTATCAATGAAATGAGAAGAAATCATTGGCGGCTTCAAGGGGGGGGGCCATGGGGGCCATGGCCCCCTCCTTGAAGGGTCCCCTCTTCCTTCCTAGCCCTTTCATATATCCCAAAACTCTTTGAGAATTTCCAGTTTAAAAAACGGTGAAAATACAGATTTTTAAGCACAATTTCACTAACGTAAATTTTTTCTTTACAGTACAAAAAATTATAGCCCCCCCCCCCCCCCTCAGAAAAAAACCCTGGTTTTAAATATATTTACGTACACAACACACGACACAATACCCGGTACACAACACAAGTACACAGGCAGTGACCATCCCCCTCCTAAACGACGATTTCCTTTTTCCCGGGGGCCTCTGCCCCTTTTTGGAACAACCATGCTCTTCTAAGCAACCATGGCGCCGATGGTAATTTCAACACGTGATGTCTGGACTAGTGTGTGACTTTTGTCACTTGGGCATGGAATCGGTACTGTGTTATTGTTAGAACTAGTTTAGACAGGCCATTTATTGTGAAAATATCTGTTGAACTAGCAACACTTTTATTCGTTGTTTAAAGATTTCGTGATCATTTTACCTCGAGTAATTAGTGACGAATATCTACAATATGTCTTCAAAAAGAAAAAATGAGAGCAGTTTTAAATACTTCTCTAAAAAGAAATACTCAAATACCAGAAGAGTATTTTAGAATCTCGGTTTACATACCTTTATTGGATAATATAATTGAAGACCTAATAGGAAGATTTCCAAAAGAAAATTTGGATTGTTTTGGCTTTCGATTACTGATTCCAACCTCCGATATGGAAAAGCCAACAGAATCAGAAAGCAACGAGCTTTAAAACTTATTAAAGAAGTTCATACCAATTTTAGGACTGACACAAATGAGTGTTATTCTGATTGAAAGTGAGCTAGCACTATGGAGAGAGAAATGGAAAAAAGAAGAATAGCTCCCCACTTCTGCCATAGATACAATGAGAGCTTGTGACAAATATGTATATCCTACTATTTAAGAGTTTCTTAAAATTTTGGCAACACTACCAGTTAGCGTTGCCTCTGCTGAAGAAGCTTGATGAAGTTGCTGATAAAGTTTCTCTACCCTTCGACGCTTGAAAACGTGGCTAAGAGCTAGAATGGGGGAAGAAAGGTAATCAGGACTTAGCTTGTTGCATACTCACAGAGACATAAACATTGATGTGAGCTGTGTCATATACAGATTTGCCAAAACAAAGCAGAGGAAATTGGATTTTGTTCTTTAGGCTTTCAAAGAGTAAAGAAGTGTGATTGTAAAACAATTATTAACTATTTTTATTTTTTGTAATTTCTTTGTTTTACTCTTTTCTTATTTTTCAGGAGAGCAATTCAAGCTTAAATTAACTTTTTTAATTCTGCATCAAATGAAAATTACTAATTTAGAAAATTCTACACTTATCATTGCAATCAAGCATTTAATCAGCAGTTAGTTTATTATAATTAGGTTACATAGTGCATACATTTTACGAACTTAAAGTTTAAAATGGCCCCCCCTGAAAAATGAACCTAGGGCCGCCTTTGGAAGAAATGTTGGTGTCTATATGTTTAAGAGGCAAATCTTTTTAATATCTTTTTTAATAAAACTAACATCTAAAATCCCTTTTTTCTGAATTATAAAATATACTCGTTTAAAACTTTATTTTAAACAGTTTACATAAACGCTGCAATTTCAATGTCGTGTCCCTGTTTGCGAGTAAAACGCGCAAACTGATGTATGTGTCATTTTTCTTCCAACTTTCCAATTATTGACATATATTGATTTGGGACATATTAATACATGCATGTTATAAATTAATACGTAGAGTTACATATTAATACATGATGTTACATATTAATGTAACTTTCATACTTAAATGATAGTGATTTACTATAAGTTAATTCTCACCCATACAGAAGAATGATAATACTTATTGTATTGTTGGTTGGTTGAAAGGTACTGGCACAAGGGCAAAGCTAGGGCGCCAAACTTACTGTATAACATTATAAATTAATGTCTGCAAAATACTATATATTAATACTTAATATATATTACATATAACAGAGTAATACATAACATTTTATATCATAACATTTTATCAAATAAATTGATGTTAATAATCTTTATGGAATGCCATGCAGACTTTTGAAAGTGGAATAAAAGTGAAAAACTTCTTAAAAGGATAATATACAGCTTCTTCGCTCTCTTAAAGACATGATAAGAACTAAATATGTCAGTGATATAAAAGGGAGCGCGCCCAGCTTCAGAAGACGAATAGGTTTTGGCACAAAATCTCTCTTCGCTACTTGTCAGCAACAAAAAAAATGAATTCCCTATGTACGGAATCGAAAGAGATAAATAGAGCGAGGAGAAATAGAATTTTGTTTTCTTCGGAATATTCATCCGAGAAAATAACCTTGAATGAAATGAATTCGGATCGTATGAAGTTTTACAATGCAACAGCTGCTGGTCGTGGGTGTATCAAAAGTGGTATAAAGATGTTTTGAATGGGATTTTTTTTTTTAAACTCGTTTTGAGGATGACAGAACACAGACAAACACACAGTTCTGGACTTTTTCAATCCTTTATATTAACTTTGATTTTGCGTGTGTGTCGATAGCGGGCAAGTAACTAACCCCCTTGCTTTCATCCAATCGGGTTGAAATTTGACAGATAGCTTTGATGTAGATAGCAATGAATTCTATCAACTTTTGGGGCTATTACTTTCATTAAAAGGTCGCTTTTACGGAATGCTAATAAACCAACTTGCTGTCATCCAATCGCACTAAAATTGTATACAACCGACCATTGAAGAAACTTATCTCTGATGTAATTTTTGTTTTAATAAATAAATAAATAATAAAATTGTTTTATTCAGAAAAAAAAAATGTATTTGCATGCGATTGCATAATTTCACGTTCGTTTTCAATAAATAAATTTTTACACGTAGTTTGGCCCACATTTTGCTGATAGAAATGTTTTTGATGTTTAAAATTAGATGCACACACCAAGCACTCGCTGTTTACGGAATCGGTGTTGTGTTAATGAATATAAAAATAGGCGCTGTATATAAAGGATTTATATTAAAAATTTTGCTTTATGAGTTATATCATTTTTTATTAAAGTAATCTGTTTTCACTATAGTCTAACCTTTGTATTTGATAATTTTGAGATTATTAGAAACAATAACCTTTAGTAATTAGTTAAGTAATTAGTAACAATACCTTTTAGTAGTAGGTTTAATTATTAGTAACAATAACTTGACATGTTCGCTGCCACTGACGCGCTGGCGATTCAGCATGGCGCTACATCCCATGCCGGCGACGCTCTGGGACGACAATCGAGTATGATAAGTAAACTGCTTTATTTTTAGTTCGGATTTGGAGGTTGAACGATGAGGTTTTTGAGGCACGTTAGTGAAGCATTACTTTTATATTTTTAGGAAATAAAAGGTTTTTTCTTTTTTCTGGTTTTACTATTAAAATATAAGGAACATTTTTAATCATTAAAACACTTTTTTTAAATTCGGCTTCTGAGGATGGATATATAAATTTTGGTGGCAGCGAATGTGTTAAAATGTATTTATAGGTTTTAAAGTTCAAAGCTAAAGAATTCAAAGTTTAGACTATAATTGAAACAAACTACATAAAATCTATTAATCACGAAAGGTCATCTTTACTATAAAAACCAAAACTGTTATTAGAAAGACAGAAAAAGGGCTGGGATTGTATTAAAAAGTAGTTTGTTTTGACTGTAGTCTTAATAATTTACTTGCTTAAATTTATTAAATACGAAAGGTTAACGTTACTATAAAAACCAAAACTGTTATAAGAAAGACAGAAAAAGGGCTGGGATTGTATTAAAAAGTAGTTTGTTTTGACTGTAGCCTTAATAATTTACTTGCTTAAATTTATTAAATACGAAAGGTTATCGTTACTATAAAAACCAAACTGTTATAAGAAAGACAGAAAAAGGGCTGGGATTGTATTAAAAAGTAGTTTGTTTTGACCGTAGTCTTAATAATTTACTTGTTTCATATTTTTGGGTTTGTTACGAGTGATTTTGAAAGAATTATAATTATATTTGTTAATTACGATGTAATTAGCTTTAAGAGAATGTCCTAGTAAAGATCATTCCCTATACTCGCTCTGTTACAATCTTCTAGCCCGGTTCATTTAGAAACTACTTTGTATAAAACCTTGACATTTGGTGAGTAGGTACGAAAAAGATCACTTAATGAAATGACATTAATTGTTTTCATTTAATGTCCATCTTTTATTAATGAAAATTCAAATAGCAAAAGTACGTTGCAGGTGGAGCCACTGCAAATGCGGTGACGTCAGGTTTTCAAATACAAAATAAAATATATCAGACGATATTTTCGCGTTTATAATTTATGTCATATCATTAAGTGTTAATTTTCGCCCCTTCTTACCCAATTTCAAGGTTATACAAAGTAGTTTCTAAATGCACTGGGCTAGAAAATTGTAACACAGTGAATGATCCTAACTAGGAATTCCTCTTAAAACACATAATTAAATAACGTTACGAGACTATACCTATTAGGAATACTTGTGTAATTAAAACTAGGGGTATGGAACATCGCACAACTTTCAGTTACACTAAAATACTGATTTTAATTTGTGTCATTTACCGTTTTTATATTTCAATCATTCATTTAGAAAAAATTGCCAGCTAGGCGATATTTTTTACCATAATTTTTGTATGGGTCTTTAAAAAAAAAAAACACTTCGCCAAATAGATAATTTTGGCGATATACTTTTCAATAATTCTTATATTATCCTTAATTATAAGTGAAACTGAGGAGTGGGAAAAAATTGATCGTTGATCTGGTATGCTCGAGGAAATAGAACTCTGTATTAAAGGCATTCGTTTTTTAACTTTTTACGCTATTGAAGCATTTTTACGGGAATTTTGGAGGTGGGGGTGTTTAGAACACCTTAAGAGACATTACCACAGCGATTTTGAACAAAATCGTTAGAGCCGTTTTTTAGCAAAACAAGCTTTTTTCAATGGCAGCTACCTTAAGCACATGCTCGATTTTGACGAAAACCTTAAGGGTAGGTCCCTGTCCCATCACCAACCTGCGCACCGAATTTTAACATCGTAGGCCAATTTGTTCGGGAGTTATGCTGACCACAGACACACATACAGACGCACATTTTTTTTTTCTATACCACTTTTTTGAAATCAGGATGTTCCAAAACGTAAAAAAATGCAAAAAAACTTTTTTTTTTTTTTTTGTTGTTGTTGTTGACCGAATGCTATATTTTCATTACTCTATGTAATACATATGGGTAATTGAAAGTAAAAATAGTATTAACAATTTACTCTAGGAAAAACAGTCAATTAAATTCCTGATTAGTGCTAACTCTGTCTTCTTCTTCAAAGAGAAAACAGATTTCACAATGGATATATATATTTTTAATTTAGTCATTCTCGTATAAAATAGATTTAGAGCTCCATTATTTCACTACATTAGACACTTTCTCGAGTTTTTATTCTTGTATCTATTTATCAAAGTTTATTAACCGGGTATTGAACATCCCTTATCGTAAAGAAAAGTATAATTTACTCATCTGATTTGCAGGGGAATGCAAACATGTTATTACAAAGGCTAATTTTAACAATGTTTAAACCCGATGATGGTTGGACTTCCTACCGAAGTGTTAGCTCATAGTTATATACTAATTTTCTGTTTAAATTAATAATTTAAAGCCCATCTTATTTTTAAGTCCTATATATTGACTTCGATTTTGTGTAAATGTATGTTTGTCGATAGGAACTGATAATCTACGAAGGCCTAATTAACCCCATTATTTCAAATTAAATTTAAAAAAAAATTAAATAAAAAAAAATTTAATTTAAAAAAAATTAAATTTAAAAAAAATTAAATTTAAAAAAAATTAAATTTAAAAAAAATTAAATTTAAAAAAAATTAAATTTAAAAAAAATTAAATTTAAAAAAAATTAAATTTAAAAAAAATTAAATTTAAAAAAAATTAAATTTAAAAAAAATTAAATTTAAAAAAAATTAATTTAAAAAAAATTAATTTAAAAAAAATTAATTTAAAAAAAATTAAATAAAAAAAAATTAAATTAAAAAAAAAAATTAAAAAAAAATTAAATAAAAAAAATTAAATAAAAAAAAATTAAATTAAAAAAATTAAATTAAAAAAAATTTAATTAAAAAAAATTTAATTAAAAAAAAATTAAATTAAAAAAATTAAATTTAAAAAAATTAAAATGTAAAATAACATAACATAAAATAAAATAATATTTGGATGTGAGGGCATAAATTCAAGTTCATTTTTAATACATAAGTTTTGAAACTCAGTTTGCCTCACATTTTGTTGGTTAAAGTGTTTTTGATATTTAAAATTAGATGCCAACACCAAGCACGCGCTGTTACAGAATATAAAAATTGGCAATGCATAGAAAAGATTTATATTAAAAACTGTTTTTATAGGCCATATTATTTCCTCTGATTTTTACCACTTATCTTCACTTTATTATACACGACCGATGTATAACATTTCATGACAACCTAATGTTTACTCGCGTCACACAATATATAGATTTTTCTCGTCTTCGTCAATATTTTCAATTTCGTCCTTCTCTCTCTCCCCCCTCCCCTCCCCCTCACTGTTTCACCCCGACGTTAAATGAAATTACAACTCTTCAAATTCCATCGGTGATGCGACGAACCTCATTTCCTCATCATCTCACACAGCTAAACCCTGCGACGCACCGATAAGGCAGACTGGGAATCATTACTCCGTGAAATATGGCAACAAGGGGGTGAGGGAATAGAAAATACGCACCCCCCCCCCTCTGGTGTCAATTACTTGTTGAGGGAATGACGAATGTAGATGTGTCTGTGTAGTCGGGGAAGGTTGACGGAAGAGTTTTTAGGGGGGGAAGGGAAGGGGATTAATTGGCTAGAATGGAAATACAGTCGGGGCTGCCAACTTGTACGGATTGTCTGCACAATGTACGAATTTCTACTATTTAGTAGGTTTTGTACGAACAATAATATTTATCGCAAACTTGCCTCTCTTTTAAAAGAGGGAATTATTTTTCACCAAAGAATAAATATCCTCTGCATTCTTCCTCATTGAAAATTAAAGAGCAGTTGGTTACAAAAAAAAAAAGAATACTCATTATTTGATAAGTTATGACTTTTTGTAATCGGATTTAGTTTAATTCATTCAAAGACGATTTTTATCCAGTTTCGGCTATTTTTGTCCCGGCAGACCAATATACATCCATAATCTACTAACATTTCTCCACATTCTATAAAAAATTCAGAATGGTGTTCGGTGGGGTACCTAAACTTATAAGTCGCCTGAGTTATTATTACCAGGTAATTCTCTGTAACTTGTTCTGCATAGTTGTGAAGTTTAAATGGTCGTATCTACACGGGAAATGTTCAAAAAAGTTAACAAGTTAGTCCATAAGTTATCATTAACTACATTAATTGAACTTTTAATCGCTATTTCTCATTGCTAACTCAGTTGTAGATACATCTTCAGTGCTTAACACTGCAGTTTAATTTGGCAGTAGTATGCGAGACAACCGACAGTAAGTCGAATGTTATGAAAGGAACGTGTTTTTTTTTGGGATTGGTTTGGGAAACAAAAAAGTGGGAAACAAAAAAGTGTGTGGGGGGGGGGGGGGATGGAATGCCCAAATGTTGGTGACAAGTGCAAGCCCCCCCCATTACCACTCCCCGTCTCCAACGATAAATTTTATTATTTAACTTATTATGAAAATATTAATTAGTAAGGGAACAATTTTTACTTCCTAACACTAACATTGAACAAGGGTCTAAAATTTATTGTTATTTTAATGAATATTCTGCGACTTAGTTTTTTTTTTTACTTGGAAGTAAGAGGTTAAGTGAAGTAATAATTCAACAATACATACACTGTTTATTTAGATTTAAATAGAGCTTCTGAATGTGCATAATTTCATTAAGGGGGTCCGGTACCGAAAATAAAAAAAACTTTATTTATGTACATTTTTGTGTCAAAAATTTATTTTATGTATGAGATACTATTTATATATCTTTGAGAAAATGTTTTTTTAAATATTGTATTTAGTTATTTAAAAAAAAATTTGAAAACCAAGAAAAATCCATAATAATTGATGTTTGCGTATTTTGATATAAGTCAAGAAAAAATATTTTTTTTTTCAAAGTGAAAGCTTTATGTAATACATAATTATATAAAGAAAATTTTGTCTTCACAGAATTTTGATAGGTGAATTGAAAAAAAATTAAAAAAATTCTCAAAGTTTAAATATTGAAATTTTTGCTTTTTTTTATGTTATCTTTTACGCTAAATGTTATATTTTAAAACAGAATTAAAAAAAAAATAAAATTCTGCGAAGACAAAATATTTAAAACTATATAAATTAAATGCTCCAAAAATTTTAATAGCTAATTATTTATGGTTCTGAAGATATATCGATTTGAATATGCAGCATCTGTGAAAAACACTAGTGTTCGAAAAACGCACTTTAAGCAGACGCTTCAAGGTGTTACGCCCATTAGTGAGTTTAAATAACAGGTAATTTTGTGGCGTTCTTATTACAGGAGGAATAAGATAAAAACATCATTCTATTCAGGAATGTATGAACTATTTTTTAAGATCAGAAAAAAAAATTGGGATTTTTGAAAAAAATTCGGTACTGGACCCCTTAAATTGAATTAATAGAAAAGTCTAAAATGTTTTTTTTTAAACAACTTGCCTTTTTATGAAAAACGAATAGAAATTGAACTTAAAAGGAAGTTCCTCCAAAGTTAAAAGTTGACCAAGTGTAACAGAGTATTAGTTAATAAAAATACTTATATATTTATTATACGAAGTAATATAATGCATTTTTGATGTACCATAATTTTTTTTGTAACTTTTAAAAACTTTAAATCTATTTTTCTCGGTGTCACTACATTGAAAGGTTAATGTTATTTTCTGTATTAGTTTTTAGACGAATTGAGTGTTTTTAAAAGATGGATGGATTTCAGTAATTTTAGAAGTGGGAGATTCATAGGCATTTTCTTGAAAAGTGGGAGAACGCTTCACCACGCGTTTACCCGCACTTCCAGCACTGGCATTAAATATCTTTTTGGATCTACACGATGTGTGGAATCTCTTTTGAAAGTGCTAAAGAGAGTGGTAGATGTCTAACGAAAAAGTACCGAATTTTAAATAAAGGAACCTTTCACAATTTAAAAATCAATCAGTGGAATTTCAATTTAAGAAACGTGAAGTTAACTAGTGCGTAAGTGTTTTTTTTTTATTCAATAAATAATACCAATTATCCAGAAAGAGTTATTTATGCAACTAATTGTTAAAGTAATACTTTTGGACTATAATGCTACTAGTTAGGAAAGTAATACTTTTTCAAATGAGGTAAAATGCCTATTTTACGAGAGCAATACCACGAGTCAAATAATTTACTTTGTTTGAAAAAGTATTTTCTCACGTGTTGCATACAATATTTTTTATAATCAAGTGCAAAAAATTATTTTTAATACATATTTAAGGGGGTCCAGTACCGAAACTTTTTCAAAAATCCCAAATTTTTTTTTCTGATTTTAAAAAATAGTTCATACATTCCTGAAGAGAATGATGTTTTTATCTTATTCCTCCGGTGATTAGAACGCCACAAAATTACCTGTGATTTAAACATCACTAATCGGCGTAACACCTTGAAACGTCTGCTTAAAGTGCGTTTTTCGAACACTCATATTTTTCACAGATGTTGCATATTGTTGCACAAATTGTCTGTATATATTGTAAATAGTGACGTATTATTTCAAAATTCTATTGTAATTTATTTTTATCCAATTTTATTTAGTAATTAATAGCGATTATACAAGTTAGAAAAAGGTGGCAACACCTGAAGTAATCGAGACGTTTCGAGAAATTTCTTTCCGATGAATTGGCTGGAAATTTCGAGAATGTCTCACGCGCTTGTTTATAAAAAGACTGGAGAACGGGAAAGTTTTCAGATTGACTTCGGAGTTCGTTGAAAGCTGATCGCTTTATTTACCTATTGGAGTGAGCTTGTATAATCGCTGAATTCGAAGTTATTTTTGTTGAAGCTTGTGTTGAAGCTTGAGAGTAATTAAACTGTTGCCTGTGAATAAATTTTGTGAGTTTTCTGAAGAGAGAATAAATATTTTTAAACCGTGAAAACTGTGCCATCATTGCCTCCGTGGAAAAATTAATAACAATATTCAAATCGATATATCTTCAGAACCATTAATAATTGGCTATTCAAATTTTTGGAGCATTTAATTTATATAGTTTTAAATATTTTGTCTTCACAAAATTTTATTTTTTAAATTCTGTTTTAAAATATAACATTTAGTGTAAAAGATAACATAAAAAAAAGCAAAAATTTCAATATTTTAACTTTGAGAATTTTTTTAATTCACCTATCAAAATTCTGTGAAGACAAAATTTTCTTTATATAATTATGTATTACAGAAAGCTTTCACTTTGAATTTTTTTTTTATTTTTTCTTGACTTATATCAAAATACGCAAACATCAATTATTATGGATTTTTCTTGGTTTTTAAATTTTTTTTAAATAACTAAACACAATATTTAAAAAACCATTTTCTCAAAGATATATAAATAGCATCTCATACATAAAATAAATTTTTGACATAAAAATGTACATAAAGTTTTTTTTATTTTCGGTACCGGACCCCTTAAACTCATATAGGCAACATCAGTCAATGAATCTCTTCTGAAAATATGTAATTTCAAGACCAAGACTATATAATATTTGATCACGAGACGTGCGGGAAAGTATTTTACCACACTCACACTCCTCGAGATAAAATGTCCCCCCCCCCCCCATTAACGAGTAAGAAAAGTTTTTTTTTTTTTTTCCACTTTGTTATAAAAACATAATTATCAAGTTTTTGGGGAGAAGGCTATCATATAGCACTTTCCTTACGTTGAAGTGATAAATTAATTTCTTGAAATACAGCAATAGCTGAAATTTCTCCCCGGTGATTAAACGCATAGAAGTAGAAAATAATTAATATTTGGCATTTGCGTATTATCCAGGCAACCTTTGGCGTCGATACTGGGGACGAAATATTCGCCAATTATTGAATTTCCAAAATTGGTGACGCCGACCAAACGGTATAGTGGTTAGCGTGCTGGCTTCTAGTCCGCGAGGTTGCGGGTTCGAGTCCCGTGTAGGCATGGGTGTTTGTAAATGTATGTTGGTTTGTTAAATGACGAAATGTTTCGGCGCATTATAGCCCTCGTGTTGCTGACGGCGCCAGATAATCTGAATACAACCAACCAACCAAAATTGGTGACCTGTTGAAAATAATTATTAGATTTTAATTCTTTTTGAAAGAATAAATACCTCGTGGACTGTAATTCGGTAAATTAAACTTAGTTGGAATAATCCGGTGAATGAACTTAATTGAGAATGTATTTTCAACTGTCTTAAAATAGAACAATAGTTTAAATTCAAAGAAAATTCACAGAATAAAGTAGTTGTCAATGGTTGACGGGATTAAAAAAACAACCTATGTAATAAACAATGCACGTGATCCCTTTCGAGTAGGAACTATAGAGGTGTGGAACATCGCACAACTTTCAATTATACTAGATTACTGATGTGGATTTTATTTTTATCATTTACTGTTTTTATATTTCCATCAGTTTTTTAAAAAAGTTATGCCAGATTGGCGATAATTTTTGCGATACCTCTTATATGGGTATTTAAAAAAAAAAAAGGGGGGGGGAATTCGCCAAAATGGTGGTTTTGGCAATATACTTTTCGATAATCCTTATACTATCATTTCTTATAAAGTGAAACAGAGAAGGGAAGAAAAAACGATCGTTGGTGGGCGATGTTCAAGCAAAGAGAACTCTGTGTTGAAGGCATTCGTTTATCAACTTTTTACTCCGTTAAAGCATTTTTACGGAAATTTCGGAGGTGGGGATGTTTAGAACACTTTAAGAGGCATCACCACATCGATTTTGATCAAAATCGTGAGCCGCTTTTTAACACTCATTGGAAAACATAATTTTTTTCAATGGCAGATACCTTATGCGCATGTGCGAATTTGAAGAAAACCTTAATGGTAGGTCCCATGACCACCACCTACCCGCACACCAAATTTCGTAGGTCAATTGTTTTGAGGAGTAATGCTTACCACAGAAAAACATTTTTTCTAGATCACTTTTTTGGAATCAAGATGTTATAAAACGTGGAGAAATGCTAAAAATAATATTTTTTTTTTTTTTAAATCCGATTTTATTATTATTATTATTTGACCGAATCCTATACTTTCATTACCCTATGTATACATATGGGTAATTAAAAGTAAAAACATCATAGATAAGCATTCAATAAATGACAAGAAATATTTTGGCAACAGGAAAGAAAATCAGCAATCGGTGAACTTTTTCTTAGGAGAAAAAGATCGACGGCATAGTACCAACGTACACAAACGTTGTTGATAAGTTCACTGTGAAATTTCAACTCTATCATCATTTGTCCGCGCTCAAGTACAAGTAATTAACCAAGTTACGTCATCAGCTGGAATTCTTCAAACAAAAGCATAAATAAAGAAGTAAATATAATCAATATTCGATGAAGTTGTAAAAATTTTAAAAAGAATTATTAACCGACGACCATTACTATAACCATCGATATAGATAAACAACTGTATAGACTGCTCCATTGTCAATGAAAAGAGAAAAACGCGCCGGGGATTGCGATGCTGGTGGGAAGATTAATAAATCACAGTTCACTTTTTTAGTTGGATGGAAATGCGAAAAACCTTGTAAAGTGTTAGTAATAATGTGCAAAAAAATATATACTCTAATTAAAGTCTACTATTGACATATCTGCTGTGTACAACCCAAAATTTTATTTTCAATCCTCGGCAATCCGCATTTTTTATCCTACCAATGGCAACTGGCAACGGCTTCATTTTCCCAGCGTTAAGCAGCCTATCCAGTTGTTTATCTATATCGATGACTATAACTCGATAAGGAAACTCAAGATGCAGACACTTTTCTCTCAATCAATATGTAAGAAAACGAAACATCCAAGATCTTGTATCAACACCCAACTAAAAAAACATTTATGTAAAAGGATTTCGTTATTACTCCGTCTCCCCTTAACGATGATAGGTGAAAACCTTCTTTTAACATGTAGGATACAAAAAAAAAAAAAAAAAAAAAAAAAAAAAAAAAAAAAAAGATTGATGGAATATAATATTTAAATTTTATGCAGATTATTCATTTGCGTGTTGGTAAATTTAATATTCCCCAAATCTTTCTGGTGCCATTCCTGATTGAAAGGTTTTATCTGAATTCTTTTCCTTATCGTAAAGTTCATTAGCAATTACGGAATGCACGCAGTGTGTGAAAGATTAGATGCAAAATAGCCCAAAGAAATGCTTTTCGTGGATTTTAAATTTACGTTGAATAAATCATATTAATCAGGGGAATTAGTTGAAATTGCTGTGCAGTGTGCAAAAGAATTGGGAATATAGTAAAGGAATGACATTTTTTATTTTATAATATTTTATGTAATTATAATTTAAGACATCATTTAAATGGAAGTAGCGAAATAGAATTATGTTATGTCGAATATACTTATGTAGGTTCAAGTAAAGTTAAATGAATTAGAAAGAATTTTTTTAATGTATTGATGTAACTAATTAAATAAAAATTATTTTTCTCAAAGATGCTACTACATCGGTAGTAGGTTTGTAAGCTCAGCGACTTTTCTTTTTTGGAACAATTATGGCTAATCAGCCAGTGACTTACAGCTTGACGTGGATTTCGAACCACAACGGACATTCATGTCTAACCTGGAGATGCAACTCAAAAGTAGAACATAAAAACTAACTCATAACAAAGTTTACAATGTATATCCTTTACTATGCATTGCCCACTTTTACGCGCAATTGCATTAAAATTGAACCCCCCCCCCCCTCGTCTCCATCTTTCAATACTGCTGTTTCATAACAACAGCAACAGATCTATAACGTGTCTTAAGTTTCAGCTCAATTGGATGACGCAAAGTGGGTAAATTAGCTCTTCATAAATTTTTCCCTCAACAAACACACAAAACAACAGTATTGAAGTTAATACAAAGAACTTAAAAACTTACAAAAAACTCGCATAAAAATTTAAACTTAAAATGCAATTTAAAAATCGAAACACTTTTTTTATTCCATTACCTAGTGAAGATGATTGCTCCATTATGCTACCCATAAATTAGCTCCCTGCCACCATTGGCTTTTAACACAGCAGCCAAACAGCAGCTTTTCCTCCAACAACAGTCCATTACCCATTAATCCCATTTGCACACTGTTCCCTCTAAACCTGCGATCCCTATCACCCCAAAGTCCCAGCAATTTAGTTGGCAGTAGCGTAAAACTCATCTTCGAAATCGGCCAACGTAATGACTTCAGGGAATACTAGAGGGCGCTCCAACTCGGTCCCAATGTGTTGCCATGAGAGTGTGATAAGCTAATGTGTAAATACGGTGTTAATTTCATTACTAAGGTTTAGAGAATTAGAGCCAGGGATTTGCATATTTACAGAGGGCACCCGGTCCAGAAGCAACTCCGATTAATGGAGGTCCTACCATTGAATTGACTCTAACAATAATATGTCCAACTGGATCTGCTTGACTTTGCCTCTGGTAGTTAAATAAAAGTCTTCTCTTAAAATTATCGTGGAGCTAGTTCCAACAATGGAGTAAGCTCTATCGATAACAATACTCACAGATTTCGATTTAGCAGTACAGGTAGTTAACTTTTCAGTTAATCGCTATTGGACCAAATTGTTAAACACTGGGCTACGATAAATAAAAATGAACAATGGCCGAAATGCGTTGAAAAGTATAAATAAAAAAGTAACATTTTGCATAAAACACTAATTTAGGTACTCTTCCGTTGCACGGGTATCTGTTGGCGCAGTTGGCGCCAAGATTAAATGACTACATGTTTAAATGACGCGTAAATGTATAGCCAAGAATAAATATTTACGATTTGTTATCGGAATTATAAATGATTTGAAGTTTGTTAATTTGGATGAGTCATTGCATCAGTTTGGCGGATTTTATATGGTACCCATCTAAAGAAACAGTACCCTAATTTACTTTCCATCCCAATTATCTTAATGACTTTTTTTTTTACTGTTTCTATACCTAGAACATAAACGAAATAATACAGTATCCTCATTGACATTGACCTAACATTCCTAAACATGTAACACTAATGATGTAACGTCATTATAATCGTTTTATAATAATCTATACCTCATTCTATCAATACAATTCAGTCTTCAGTCATAAATTCATAGACACACTATCTAAATTATACAGTATTCTCCTTTACATTGACCTTGCATTCCTATACATGTAACCTGTTACGTCATCATGGAGTTGCTTATAAGAATTGACTTTTGTACTATTCGGCTTGTTCTGAATTCTGTTACGAACTGAAAAAGTGCAGACGATAATCTTTTTTTAGAATGTAAAAACGGTTATTTTATATATGTTCTTGTTCTAGTTCTAAACTTTTTGTAATTAAAGAAAGACGTGAAGGATTTTGCTCTCGTTTCTTAAGTGTGCTGGCGTTTGTTACCTTCCATAATTTGAACCTGAAAAAGGATCCAAGTGAGATCCTACATATATTTTTGTGGCGTCCGCGACTTTTGACTTTAAAACGATTTAAAGATTGACTATGGAAGGAGAAAACACGAAACGCAAAGCGTTGAGACAATCATTCACGGTGTGTGCCAATAATGTTGAAGAGGTTTTACGAAATGATGAAACTACGGTAAACCAACTATGTCTTTTGAAAAAACAATTATTGGATAAATTTTCTCGCCTGGAAGCCGTACAGGAGAACATTGCACAAGCTCTCTTGGATGGTGAAGATTTGACGACGAATTACGATGAAGATTTTGCAAAAGCGGAAACCTACAGGGACAGATTTTGTGCGGTCTCGACACAGCTGGAATTAAAAATTAACATGAATATTGACGCATCGAAAAGTGCTAACGCGATGGAAGAAAAACGTAAATTTAAGTTACCTCGTTTGGAGTTGAAAAGATTTACAGGTGAGCCGAAGGATTTTCTAGCCTTTTGGTCGCAATTTAGCAAAATTCATAGCGATGACAATATTCCGGATGAAGATAAATTCCAGTATTTGTTACAAAGTGTAGTGCCAAAATCTAAAGCGGCGAGGCTGGTAGAAAGCTACCCGCCCACGAGAGAAAACTATTCAAAAGTTATCGTTCAACTGAAGGATAGATTCGGTCGTGATGAATTACTCGTTCAAATTTATGTACGGGACCTTCTAAGCCTGGTTATGAAAAACGCATCCGGCAAAGGAAAAGTCGACCTATCTGAACTGTATGACTTACTTGAGAGTAAGCTACTTGCTTTGGAAAGTTTGGGGCGCACGAAAGAAAAGTTTGCCGATTTTCTGGAACCCCTGGTGGAGTCCTGCCTTCCGGAACAGGTACTGCGTGCCTGGGAAAGGAGTCGATCCATTGATGAGGCATCCAGTGGAACAGCTGACGCAAGCGTGCGTTCTTTGGAAAGATTAATGTCCTTCCTTCGCTCGGAGGTGCAAAGTGAGGAGATGATCATACTTGCTCGCTCGGGACTTGGAGTGCCACAGAAGAATTTACCAAACCGCAGGGATGAGGAGCCATCTTTGCCCACAAATGCAGTCTTGATTAATGCAGGTAAGGAAGAGGGGCCAGCCAAATTTAAATGTATATTTTGTTCAAAACAAAATCACTTTAGTTCTGACTGTTTTTTGGCGCAGAAAATGTCTTTAAAGGATAAGAAGAGTATTCTTATAAAAAATAAAGCTTGTTTTAAATTAAACCATTCGGCACGATTTTGTCGAAATAAATTCATTAAATGTGGTTTTTGCGATGACAAATCCCATCAAAGTTTAATGTGTCCCAAAAAAGAGGACATTAAAGTTGAAGACATTAAAGTAGAATCTGATCCTAGTATCACAGTTATAGGCAATACGCTTTCTAATCAGTCAGAAGTATCCAATATATATTTACAAACAATTATGATTAAAATTAGTCATAAAAATAAAGAGCTGGTTTTGCGCTGCCTTCTGGACAGCGGTAGTGAAAATTCCTACATTACTCAACGGGCAATCGAAAAATTGAACTTGACACCTGTAGCAAAACAAATCATGTTACACGGTTTGTTTGGGGGGAAGCAGACGGGTCCCAAGCAACATTCCCTCTATAATGTTGAAATAAGTAGTTTAAAGGGTGACTTTTCTTGTAAAATTCCAGTTCTTTCAGAGAATAAAATTTGTGGGTGTCTACCTAAGGTTAGGAATATATTGGTACTATCAGAACTAAAAGAAAAATATATTGATGTACCTGATATTTATTCGTCACATTATGAAATCGATTTACTAATGGGAGCCGATTCTATTGGGTTAATCTTAACGGGTATGAGCATTACACTCGAATGTGGTTTAACGGCTGTTGAAACCAAGTTAGGATATACTTTAATGGGTAAAATTAAAGAAAATTTTAGGGAACATGTTGTAATGTCAGTGCCTGCTATAAGTGAAAGACAATTGTCAAAACCAGTGGTAAGTATGTTATCCACACAATTGTCCACTTTTAATATCAAAGAATTGTGGGATCTGGAAACAATAGGTATTCGAGATCCAGTGGAGAATTTAAAAGGAAACATGCGTTATGCAAAAGCAATTGAGCAATTTGAGAATAATTTAAATGTGCTTCCAGATGGTAGATATGAATTGTCCTTGCCATTTAAAACTGAAAGCAAATTACCAAGTAATAAAAATTTAACATTGAAAAGACACAAACGAATGTGTCAAGGTATAATTGATAAGGACTGTCTTGAATCATATGTTGCTGTATTTAAAGAATGGGAGAGGTTAAAAATCATTGAAAAGGTCCCAGATAATGAAATTAAAAATGATGGTTATTATATGCCCCATAGACCAGTGTATACACCTTCTAAAACTACTAAGATCCGCCCCGTATTTGATGCATCTGCCAGGGAAGGAAGTAAACCTTCTCTTAATGATTGCCTTCATAGAGGTCCAAATTTAATTGAACTGATACCGGATATCTTAGATAGATTTCGTGTGTACCCTATTGGCATATCAGGAGATATTGAGAAAGCTTTTCTGCAATTAAGTATAACCCCCAAACATAAGGACTTTTTAAGGTTTTTCTATCCCCATGAAAGTGAAGAAATAATTTATCGTCATTGTCGCGTGGTGTTCGGTGTCTGCTCAAGCCCATTTCTATTAGCAGCCTCAATAAAGCATTTGTTAGAGCGTAGTCCCCCACAATATCGAGATTTGATTAATAAACTGCGTCATTCCTTCTACGTAGACAATTGTGTTACCGGTGTATTCCACGCCCAGGAAATACATCCATTTATTTCCAAGTCTGAGGAAATTATGAAAATGGGGTGTTTTAACCTCAGAGCATGGGAAAGCAATGTTAAAGGGGAGGGCGTAACTAAATCTGAAGGTGATACAAATGTATTAGGAGTTGTATGGAATTTAGACAGGGATACTCTTAGGTGTTTCATCGATAAGGAACAGTTAGGAAAAACTGAACAATTGACTAAACGGTCGATGTTATCTGCCATTCAGAGAATCTTTGATCCTATTGGCATATTAACAGCAGCTACATTGCAGCCTAAAGTTTGGTTGCAAGAAACATGGAAACTAAAATTATCATGGGATGATCCCTTACCTCCAGATTTATATAACAAATTTAATAAATGGTTCACTGATATTTCCTTGTTAGAGGGCTTAGAAATCCCCAGATATTGTGAGGCTAATTCCTCATCAGACATGCACGTTTTCGTAGATGCTTCCAAAACTGCTTTCGCGGCTTGCGTTTTCTTAAGATCAAAAACACCTTTCGGAATTAAATTACATCTAATTAGAGCAAAGGCTAGGGTTGCTCCATCCAAAACTGTATCAATACCTAGGTTAGAACTCTTGGCTTGTTGCGTGGGTGCCAGATTGGCCAAATCCATTCAGAAGGCATTGGACCTGCCTGATTTGACCACTACCTTTTGGACGGATTCTATGGTAGCTTTATACTGGATAAAACATTATGGGGAATGGTCAATTTTTGTGGCAAATAGAGTAAGAGAAATAGGAGAAATTACTCCTTCTGAAAACTGGAGACACGTTCCAGGTCACTTGAATCCAGCAGATGTTCTTTCTCGTGGCTGTTCACCCAGATATCTGTTGGATTCAAAATGGTGTGAAGGCCCAGCATGGCTAATTGAGGATTCTAAAAATTGGCCTACAACTGAGATCAATTGTGCAGTGAAAGAGGTCGATTCTGAAAGGAGGAAAGTTAAATTGTGTCACATTAATGTAAACAATGAGGAATGGTATTCAAATAAGTTTTCGAATTACCACTCTATTATCAGGTTGACTGCATGGATCAAGAGATTTCTTGATAACTGTCGTAAAACTCCTGAAAATAGAGCGACGGGAAAACTCTCGTGTACTGAAATTGAAAGAGCCGAAAAGGTTCTTATTCGCTCGGAACAATCAAAATTCTTCCCTGATCCAAATTGTGTACCAATAATTAACGTATTTAAGGATGATGAGGGATTGCTGCGTGTTAAGACCAGAATAACTGAGCGTAAAGATGACCATTGTTTTTTGTCACCTATCCTCCTTCCAGAAAACTGTACCTTGACTGTGAGGTTGATCCAATACTTACACCATACAAATTGTCATGCTGGTACTCAAATACTTCTCTCAATTATCAGAGAGAAATATTGGATTCTAAAAGCTAGAAAAACTGTCCGAAATATCGTTAGGAAGTGTGTGAGGTGTCGAAGGTACAGTGCAAAACCAGCTGTTACTGAACCAGTAGCTCTGCCTCCTGACCGAGTTAGGGATACTAATGTTTTTGAGGTGTTAGGTGTTGATCTGGCCGGCCCTCTCTTCCTCCAGAATGGTGAAAAAGTCTGGATTGTTCTCTATACCTGTGCAGTCTTCAGAGCAGTGCACTTGGAGCTCATAACTTCGTTGTCAACAGAGAACTTTCTGCTTTCATTTCGACGCTTTATCGCACGCAGAGGAAGACCTAAGATAGTGTATTCAGACAATGGTACTAACTTTAGGGGTGCTGTAGCTGAATTCAAAAATCTTGATTGGGAGAGTATAGAGCGGGAGACAGAAATTCAACAAATAAAGTGGAAGTTCATCCCACCCACCGCTGCATGGTGGGGGGGATGGTGGGAGAGACTTATAAGAGTGGTTAAAGATCTCTTAAAGCGTACTTTAGGAAACGCGATTTTGTCGTATGAAGAGCTTCTAACTGTTTTATGTGACTGTGAGTCTATCATAAACTCTCGCCCATTAACTTACATTTCAGAGGATTCCGAGGATCTTGTGGCAATTACGCCAGCAATGTTTTTGATGAGTAATTCTTCTCTTGATGTCACTGACTTAGATTTAAGTGATTTTGCCAAGTTTCAAAAACGAGTGAAGTTTCGGTCGAAACTTCTTAAGGATTTAAGGAGCAGGTTCCGAAAATAGTATTTAGGTTTGTTAGTAGAAAAAAGTCAAAAACCATCATCTCGTTTCTTTACTGTTGGAGAAGTTGTGCTCATTGAGAATCCTAACAAGAAGCGTTTATATTGGCCTCTAGCCAAGGTATTGGAATTGATCCCAGGTAGAGATGGGAAAATTCGTTCTTTACGACTCAAATGTGGTAACTCAATAATAATTCGTCCTATCCAACGAGTATTTCCCTTAGAGGTACAGTCTGAAGATATTCCTGTGGCGGTCACTACCCCTTCTGATGTACCAGACGTTACTGATGATCCAGTTCAAGGTCCTGTGAATGCCGAGTCAATTCCTGATGCTTCGGCTGACGATATCCACGGGATTTCAAGATATGGGAGAAAGGTGAAACCCCCGAAGAGACTGGACTTGCTCAATGTGACTTTGTTTTTTGAGTAAATAAATACTCAAAAAAGGTGGGAGTATGTTACGTCATCATGGAGTTGCTTATAAGAATTGACTTTTGTACTATTCGGCTTGTTCTGAATTCTGTTACGAACTGAAAAAGTGCAGACGATAATCTTTTTTTAGAATGTAAAAACGGTTATTTTATATATGTTCTTGTTCTAGTTCTAAACTTTTTGTAATTAAAGAAAGACGTGAAGGATTTTGCTCTCGTTTCTTAAGTGTGCTGGCGTTTGTTACCTTCCATAATTTGAACCTGAAAAAGGATCCAAGTGAGATCCTACATAACCAATTCATTTCAATACAATAATAACGCCATCGTTACATTATCACGATACAGTATCCTCATTGGCATTGACCAACCCTCTTATGAATGCAACACTAACTATGTATCGTAATTATTATCGTTTCAGTATATTCTGTACCACATATCAAGCTAACATTTACAAATCAACTATAACAACTTTGTAGCACGATCGCAACGATACATTGACCTAACACTAATCCATTACAATTCAATGATAACATCACAGTTCCTCCTAGATTGGCATTGACCTAACATTCCTAAACATGAAACTAATTCATTACACAAAGATAACGCCAATGCCACACGATCACAACGATATAGTATACTCATTGACACTGACAAAACATTCCTATACATGTAACATAATTATAATCATTTTAGAATACTCAATGCCACTTATCAAGCTGACATTCACAAATCAACGACAACGGCAATGCAAACACGATCCCAACAATACACTGACCTAACACCAATTCATTACAACTCAATGATAACGTCATCATCACACGATCACAGTACCTTCGTTGACATTGACCTAACATTCCTATGCAAGCGACACTAATGATGTAACTCGATTATAATCACCACAGCATCGCGCCAACATCACACGTTGTGCAACAAAGCATAAAAAAAAGCATCGAGGTACGATGTTTGGAGTCAAAGGCCCCCAAGGAAACCTATTTTTGAGAGAGAGAAGGAGAACAAACAGAAGATCTTCTCTTGGCCAGTCTCTCCGTCTCCTCCAGCAATTCGTATCCCAGCTTTTGGATTGGACCAGCGCCAGCACTTATTCCGCCTGCCTCCATCACCCTTCTACCCAGTAGTACTATTGGGAAGAGCCCTTGATTCTTTCTTTTGAGTGTTACGTAACAGTAGAAGTGATGGCACGGAGGCAGAACGGGCGCTCAACATTACCTTAAGCTAAGTCAGTTGCCCAAGGTGCTGGTGCGGCTAGTATCTAACTATACTAAACTTCAACTTAACTTGACATCACTAGACGGTAGATCGTCACAGCGCTCATAGGTATTTAATCCATTTTGGCGGCGTGAAAGCATAATGTTCGCCAAACCACAACCCTGTAGAGAACAAAAGGCTATAAGGTTTGGCGAGAATTATGTCTTCACTCCACCAAAATGGATTAAGGGAGTATTCTACTGTAGAGGCATGAATTTTGCCCGGTTTTTGAAGCGCTGTACAAAGGAAACAAAAAATATTTTTACCATCAATTTTTTTATCATTTGTTTATTGATGTTTTATTATTACATAAAAAAATTATAAAAAAAAAAAAATTAAAATTGACAAAGTTATGAGCAGTCAAAGTGGGGGGTAATAAAACATAAAAAACAGACGGATTCTTAATTATTATAGATGCCGCTATCGTATAACCCTTGGATAAGTTTAAAAAAAAAAAAAAAAAATTAAAATGGCGGCAGTTTGAAAAAAAAATTTCAAGCATTTTTTTTTTCAAACTGCCGCCATTTAAAATTTTTTTTTTATTAACTTATCCAAGGGTTATACGATAGCGGCATCTATAATAATTAAGAATCCGTCTGTTTTTTATGTTTCAGATCACCAGGAGGGTTGGAATAATGCACGCCAGGACACCCTCTTTTTTTATTACCCCCCACTTTGACTGCTCATAACTTTGTCAATTTTAATTTTTTTTTTTTTTTATAATTTTTTTATGTAATAATAAAACATCAATAAACAAATGATAAAAAAATGGATGGTAAAAATATTTTTTGTTTCCTTTGTACAGCGCTTCAAAAACCGGGCGAAATTCATGCCTCTACAGTAGAATACTCCCTTAATTGCCTATGAGCACGGTGAAGATCTATCGTCTAGTGATGTCAAGTTAAGTTGGAGTTTAGTATAGATTGGTTGTTTTCAGATTATCTGGCGCCGTCAGCAACACGAGGGCCATAATGCGCCGAAGCATTCGTCATTAGACAAGCCTACGTACATTTACAAACGCCAATGAGTTACACGGGACTCGAACCCTCAACCTCGCGGTCTAGAAGCTAGCACGCTAACTACTATACCGTTTGATCGGCAATATCTAACTAGAACTTGTGGATAGTGTATGCTTGGTTTTTCAATTGAAGCAGAATAATGCTTAATAATTACCACATAAATCAGCATTAGCAACTCCCCTCTCCTCCCTTTACTATAGTCCAAGACAATTTATCCTGACCTTATTGAATACGCTACAGTGATGCGCGATCCGGTTTTACTACGCGCTGATTGGCTGCGCAATAATCTTACGTGTGACGTCTTGAACCGAGAGGAGACAGGGTTAGCCAATAGTGATTCGCCAAGTGAGTGACGTCGTGAAATAGCTCAATCAAAGTCATATGATTCGTTAAAACTCTTATAGTAACCGTTGTTAGAAAAGTAAAGTATTAAGTAAAAACAAAATTTAAATGCGCTTATTTTCTTCTTTTTTTATCAACATATATTTAAGTTTAATAGAGAATTATGTGCGCAGGTTATTACTATACAAGTTGTGATTTATATTTTACGCGGAAGAATCCATCCTCAATGAGGTCAGGATAAGTTGTCTTGGACTATAGTTAGAATCTGTTTGTAACCATGAGCAACCAATTGCGCAGCAAAGATGGCGGGAAAACATTTATTGTCTTCATCTGCATGCAGAAAAGAATCCGCTTATAAGTTATCCAAAAGTTGCAGTTAGAGATAAGAGGTTGTTTCTCTGCAAACACTGCTTTAAAACTAGTAGGCACGACGTCTATTGTGAAGCATTGTCTTCTCTTCCAGTTGGGAGTCTGCTGAATACGCGGCGATATATGCTCTGAACTGATAAAATATTAAATATCTATCTATCTCACTGATAAAATATGACAAAATATATGTCAACACATATTTTTACATCTCCAGGTGTGTTAATGTTCAAATTTATTCATGTACGGTACGTGCGCAAATTTAGCACAGAACAGACTTATTTTTAAATCCTTTATATTATTTCTTTACAGAATTTTGTGTGTTTGTGGAGGGAAAAATTTAACCCACTTGCCGTCATCCAATCGAGTTGAAGCTTGACAAATAGACTTGTTGTCGATGATAATACATGTTATCAAGTCTTAGGTGCCGTGATTAAAAAACCGCTTTTGCACGAGTTTTTATTGACGTACATGAGATCCAAATACCAAGCTACTTTTAAGCATGTACAATTTCGAGATATTTAATGAATGAAACAATTTCATGCTGAGAAGGGCATATGATAAAAAAAAATCCTTCCTCTCTGGTGTTTTTATATCCTTAACGAATTTGCTTGTGGCGAGAAAAATCTCCGGAGGGCTAAGTATTAAGTTAGCCAAACGAGTTAAAACTTGGTAAATAAAATGCATTTCCATCGACAACGAATCCATCAAGTTTTGGGAGGCAACAAAAAAGTTAGTCAATGGTTCAGAATCGATGATTTTCTTCTTAGTAGTCGAAATGAATGAAAACTTCCCATACTCCAAAGTACAAAAAAAAGTTGCAATTTCTCATAAAAGTTGTCATTGATGTATACAAAGCCTATATAGCAAAAAAATGGGTAATTTTTTTAGATGTTTGATAGTACTTATGAAGGCAAATGGAACCGACACTTTTCAACGTCAAGGTTTCTTATAAAATTCGACTTAAAACTAAAGCCCCAATTTGCACGTCATGAAAAAAAAAAAAAAATGACGAAAAAGATACTTCAATTCAGAAACTGAAACTACAAGGGCCTTTACGACACTAAACAGCACTCCCTTTTTTTAGAACTTCCCCATCAAAACTAAAGGCGGAACAAAAGAAATAGTTTGCAGTGTTTTTCACCGAGATATATTTTATTACTATCACAATAGCCCAGCTTATTTTATACTCCCTGCCCTAAAAAGAATCTATAAGCCCTCTCTCCCCTGTAAAAGAGCAAGGTACTGATAAACAGGCAAAAAACAGCTCCAGGGTTCGACGACGTTGTAAAAACGTCCTTTTCACGGAAATAGCTGCAATTCGGTCACAAAAGACTTTTACTCGGGTAATAGATGTAAACTCGCACTAACAGAAAACCAGTAGCGAAAAAAAAGTGATAAATAAAAAAACTATTCTATGGGTTTGACGGTTAGTTTTAGATTAGATTTGCCATAGGCAAGAAATGTCGTCAGACCGTCAGGAAATAACGTCCAATCGACGTCGGGATATAGTTTCCAGACAGATATACCTGCGGGTCAGGAAAGCAGTGATAAAGAATAACGTTTTGTTAGCTTTAGACATGTTGTATCGACAGTTTTTTTTCAACAACGTAGATAACGTTGATGGCGTTGGCATACCATGCGTATTAGGAACTAGTAACAGGGACTTGAAATCAAATTATTGTACTTAAACTTTTTCGGCTCGACTTTAGTATGATTAAAATTTTTGAAGTTCAATTTATTAGTAATATTTAAAAGAAACATACACTTCAAGTTTTTCACTTTTCAAAGCGTGAGGATTTATTCCGATCTTGAAGTTTTCCACGCTCGAACTTCGAAACTGTATATGTTACCGGCAATGTATTTTAGTAGGTATTCTATAGAATACCTAGGTATTTTATGTAATGCCAAAAAATTGCCGGTAAAGTAGGAAACGATTAAACATTTCACACATTGCCTATAGGCCTTCTATGAAATGACAAATAGGCAAAGTATGAAATACATCTAATTTTGGCCGGGCGTTTTTAGGCGAAGTATGAAATGTTCGAAATTATATTTTACCTAGGCATTGTAAATCATGCCTAAGCATTCTATATAATGCTTTATCATCACCCTTTTTTCCCATAGTTTGTCTAACGAGCGTTTATCATTCTATAGAATGCCTAGCAGGACCTGACTTCCCTTAAGGGGGGGGGGGGGCTAGGGCCCCTTAAGGCCGTTCCCAGGGCCCCTTAATTTTGAGGGTCTCCCAATTGCCTGAGATATTATGAATTGTGATGAAAATATCAATTTTCAATTCAGCCCCCTTAATAAATGTCATAAAATATGAACATATATTTTAATAACTCTTTTTACTATTAAAATATTAATATCTAACCAATTATTTAATCAAAAATGGCAATTGAAATAGTCTTTAATATTTAAATAACATCAACAATTGTCGATGGGGGCCTTGTCAACTATGTTTTGCCTATAGTAATTGGTTTTGTAAATCGGGTCCTGATGCCTAGGTATTACATACATTGCCTAGAAAAGTGTAAAATAATTATTATAGTTCATACTTTAAAAATGCCGGGCATTATGTAAAATGCCTAAATATTCTATAGAATGCCAGATTTTCATACATTGCCGGTAACATATACCTGACACTTTGAATACCCACTAAATTCCTTTTTTTTTTAACTACTCATGGGTGCCAACAGGATTAATTTAAGGGGATGCAGATTGTATACTTAGGGTGCTGAAGCTGGTTAAATTTTGCGCATACCTTGATTTTTTTTTTTTTAAAGTAATTTCCAAATGAAATATTGAGAAATAGTTATGTAATGAATTTCTTTTTCATTGAATACTCTCTTTCAACCCTCTGTGTTCCAGTTATTCATACCACTTTTTTTTACTTTACATTTAATTTCCAAATTCCAATAGGGAGGAGGGTAGTGCAACTGCGCCATCATGCACCTCCCTGGCGGCGTCCATATAACCTCTAAAGAAGTATGATCATGAACTTAAGATGTACTGAACCCATTTGAACCGGTTCCTTTTCTATAGGTTCCCTGTTTAAACCAAATTATTCGGAGCACAATTTCATTCTGAAATTGTATCGCAAAAGGCGATGAAATCCAGGATAGGAGGTTAAGCAAGGACATGGTCACAATTTGCAATCGACTTAAAGAATTTTAACGAGGTTGTACCAGCCACAGCCATTAGAGCCGGAGAAACGTTGGGCAATTCAGCTAGTTTATTACAAAACACAATTTATACAGTTGATCTTAAAAAAAAAAAAACTAATTTTACCCAATCTATGCCCACATTTCCCATCCAAACGCTCTCAAATCGAAAATATAAGAAAAAAAAAGAAAGGGAAAAAAAAATGCACGTTGAGTTTACAAATCCCACATCAAACATAGATCTGCTCTGCCTTAAACGAAACGAACCGTATCTTACATTTAAAGACCATTTCAAGAGATATAAAACAAAAGTCTGATCACATTCCATAACATTCCATCTCCAAACGAAAGCGATTCACTCCCTTCCTAACATATATCACTTTCCGAACCCCTAACAACTCCGAGGCAAATCCAATTTTCTTTTCTGGAAAATATCATTCATAGAACCGACCGACGGATTATTCCGATAACCTATTAGAAGTAGTCCGGACTGTAATCAGACGGAGATGGGAAAAGTAGTCAGGAACGACCGCACAAAATAAAATATATATATAAGCTTTTATTTTCAAGAAAAGTCGATAGTCAATCAGGGAAGAAGAAACAACTGGACTTTAATATCGTTTTTTAAAAGAGTTTTTTTACTTTTATTTGGATCGTGAAGAAGAAAGGGAAAGATTGCCTCTGCTCTTATGTATGCTGAGTTAAAAATAAAGCCAATTGGATGAAGACGAATCGGAGTTTTAAAATGAGGGAGGCTTATACTAAAAGCAGAAGTATCATAGATCCTATAGGCGACGGCAAAAAGGTTCAAAAGCAGATAATTGCCGGATTAGCATACGCCTTTTTAAAATTAAGCAATAAAGAGGAGAAAAAAGTATAATTCGTAGAAAAATAAACGATATGCCCCGTTGTATAGATTTTAATTCATTTATTTAGACCTAAATATATTTTTCTTAACGTTTTTTTAATAATTATTCTTTAAAATCTAATTAACTAATATTCATTAACATCTAATTAACAATTATTTACAATTAAATTATTAACATCTAACTATCATTTCA
The DNA here is from genome assembly GCA_963978545.1 of Linyphia triangularis. NCBI lineage: Eukaryota > Metazoa > Arthropoda > Arachnida > Araneae > Linyphiidae > Linyphia > Linyphia triangularis. Next base: position 65,133,197 of record OZ021731.1, read on the forward strand.
TTTAAGTTTTTTTTTTTTTTTTTTCAGATTATCTGGCGCCGTCAGCAACACGAGGGCTATAATGCGCCGAAACCTTCGTCATTAGACAAGCCAACATACATTTACAAACATCCATGCTTAACACGGGACTCGAACCCGCAACCTCGCTGTCTAGAAGCTAGTAGCTAACCACTATACATTTTGGTCGGCCCATTTCATTAAGTATTTTAAATATTTAATTCATAAATAATATTCTATACGTAGTTATTAAATAATATTCATTAATAATTGTTTACAAACATTTCCATAATAACTCGACATTTAAGTATTAATTCATATTCATTAGTAATTATTGATAAATATTCTATTAATAGCTATAGATTAAGATTTTATAAATGATAAATGTAAATAATTACAAATGATAATTGTAAATAATTACAAATGATAATTGTAAATAATTACAAATGATAATTGTAAATAATTACAAATGATAATTGTAAATAATTACAAATGAGAATTGTAAATAATTACAAATGAGAATTGTAAGTAATTACAAATGAGAATTGTAAATAATTACAAATGAGAATTGTAAGTAATTACAAATGAGAATTGTAAATAATTACAAATGAGAATTGTAAATAATTACAAATGATAATTGCTGATTGGATGGATGATTAGATGACGGCAAGGGGATTTATTAGTATTCCGTAAAAGCGACCTTTCAGTGACAGCCCAAAATTTGATAGAATGCATTGTCATCGACACCTAACCTATCTGCCAAGTTTCAGCCCGATTGGATGACGGCAAGAGGGTTAATTAGGCCTCCGCAGATTTTCCCACCATCGACACACAAAATTGAAGTTAATATAAAACATTTAAAAATATTTCCATTAAAACTTGAAAACTCCGTAAAAATGCAACGACCTCAGACATTATAAATATCTTTCAGAGCATAAGGTTTCTTTCCAATTGGATCACATGTTAATTTTGTGTAAGTAGAACAAAAAAAAATTGGCTTTTAACGAAAGACTAGAACTTATAATAACAACGAATTTTTATTAACAAACTAAAAAACAAAGCAAACTAAGGCAATATTAGCTCAAAATAAATAAATGTTTTATGAGACAAAAACAATTAGTTTGAGATGATATCAATAACTTGAAAAAATATTTTTTCGACTTCGTCTTTGTTTGGATTAGATTTGAGGATCCAGCCAAAATCTTCAAAAATGTCAATAAAGCCTTATTCCAAGAAAACACGTTTCCAACTTCACAAAAAAGTTTAAAAAAAAAAAAAAATGAAGAGCAGAATTTTTGTATGACTCTTCTTAACATATCCCTACTTTGTATATTAAAGCAAATATTTCGAGACGCTTTGAACTTCTTTCGTTTTCTTGAGGTGAAATTTGAAAAGCTTCTCTTCAAAAGAAACCCATCGTGTTCCTTTTTTCTAGATAGAAGACATTTTCTTTCGACTTGTTCAAACAGCGTATTCCGAATAAACATTTTGATTCGAGCCGAGTTGAGCAGTTCACATGCTGAGATATAATCTCGAAATAACAACGTCACGTTCAAAGTTTCGATGGCAAACGATAACACATTCATGCTCAAAGTAATTTCTTATCTGGGTCCAAGATTATTCTGCAATGGACTTCCTAATCAAGAAAGAACGGGGAATACTTTTTCTTTTTTTTTTTAAATAATCCAGCGCAAGAAAAGTTTGTAATCCAAACTGGATTTTTGTTTCCAGTTTTAGTATTAATTAAATACATCGCGATCTTTCGTCGAGTTAGTTTTTGAAAGAAAAAGATTTAGTCTGATACGAGAACCATTTTGGAAAGTAAAACCGACTTGAATCACGATTCTTTTTATAAGGCAAAAATTACTTATTCATAAAAGAACTCCGTGTTTGCCGAAGATATTAAATAATTTCCATAAAGCGACATTAAAAAAAAAGAATTTTGATCTATCTTAAGTGTTAGAATCGAAAATAAAATTTTGCAAAAGATATTTATTTTAAATTACTTTTCAGAGAAAGATTAACTTTAAAAAAATTCAGTCTACGAAAATATTATTAACATAGTTGTTTATGCAACTAGTTGGGAAAGAAATACTTTTTCAAACGAGACAAAATGCTTATTTGACGAGTGCGATAGTAAAACTTAAACTATTTGCCGAGTTTAAAAAAGTGATTTCCCACATGTTGCGAACAATATTTTTTATAATCACTTGCAAAAAATATCTTTAACATACATATATAAACTAAGGTTGGCAACTCCAGTCTACGAATTTTTTTTTAAATAGTTATTTATTCAACTAGTTGGTAAAGTAATACTTTTTCAAAGGAGGGGAAATGCTTATTTGACGAGTGTAGGAGCACAAGTCAAATAATTTGCCATGACTGTATGATATTTGAGCACGAGGCGTGCGAGAAAATAATTTTAAATACTAGTGCGAAAAAGTTACTTTCCCGCACTCTTCGCGAAAAAGTGCTACTTCCGCCACTATTTTTTATTCAAAATGATTAAAAAAAAAGTTTAATTTTTGCACATTGTTATAAAAAATGTCATTTCTATACCAAAATTTTGTAGATTTTGAGAACGAGGCGGCAAGAAAGTATATTTTCATATTAGTGTTGGAAAGTTACTTTTCGGCAATATTTACACATTTGACTGAAGTGTAAAATGCTTCGCAAATCCTAGTTGTGTACGTTTGCGCAACCTTCAAATCAGTTGTTACGGAATTACAACTGATTTGATGGTTGTTAGCATGAAATAGATGTCTCTGCAGTTTGGCGGTTTTTTATCTGGTACCCGTCTAACGGAAGAGTATCGAAAAATATTTGTGTTCATCATAGACTTATTATTATCATCAATAGACTGCGCGTTCCCACTTCAATTATACAACGAGAATGAAACCAAAATGAATCACATGAGTAGAGACTTTTTGGGAGCAGGGTTGCAGATTTGGCGGGTTTCTCCTCACTCAGGCGATAAAGGATAATAAGATTATTAGATAAAGGATTAATTTTACGACGTAGCCAAATTAAAAACCACGTGACTGATAGACGAATTTTGTGATTCATTTTGGTTTCATTCTCGTTGTATGATTGAAGGGGGAACGCGCAGTCTATTGATAATAATAAGTCTATGGTGTTCATCAATTTTTAGTTTATATAAAATATAAACAATTAACTTTTAGTAAAAACAGCTCTCTCAATTTCATATTAATTTTTAATTACATCAATTCTAATAATAATCGCAATGATAAGTATATCACCGCGCTCAACAGAATTCCAGCCAAAAAACCTTCATGCACACAAAATACCGTCCACGCATCCAAACCATTCCCAATTACAACAAAAGACATACAACAATGGAATACCTTTTTACTTCGAAGAAGGAATTCCCAATTGGCGAACCTTTTACCAAAACAAAAGTGCCGCAAAGAGAAAGAATGTTGTTCGAGAAAGTTTCCCGTTAACTCGTTTCATACCTTCCTTACCCAAAAGTATTCGAGTTTTAAGTCCCAGGCAACACCGTTTTAAAGTATTTCGCGAAAGAACTCGGATTGGAATTAGTTCACGTTTTAAAAGGTAAACGAAGCATAGTTGCACTTTTCATTGACAAAATGTTCAATTTGGGGCGCTTTCTTAGTTTGAAGGAAAAGCGTGGAATGAGTTAATTTACCTCATGAGAGTAGTTCATTAACAGACCATACATATCTTTGTTATATAGCTATCCAGCTATTTATAATGATAAAACTAAGAGAGCGTGCGTGTGTTTTGTCACTCGATAGAAAGCTACTTAACATAAGCGTAGGGCTCTGATATTTTGACATAAGTAGTTTTGGCAAACAGACCTTTAAAATTTTAATTAATTAAAAAAATTACGAAGCGACTTCTAGTAGGAATAGAGTTATAGAAATTTCAACATAAATAATTTGTTTCTTTTAAATTGAACCTTTATTGACAAATTGGAAGTTAATTTTTTTTTTTTTTTTTTTAATTTTAATAGGCGTAAGACTCTGAAATTTTCAACATAAGTAGTGTTTGTCTACAAATCTGACCTTAGATAAACAATTAAAAAAAAAAAAAAAAAAAAACTTATTTTCAAAGCGACTTCTAATAGGCGTACAGCTTTGGAATTTTAAACATAAGTAGTTCTGGTCTTCTATTTTTGATTTTTATAAATGCAATGTTAAAATATTCTCAAAAGAGTGTGCAGGGAGAGAAGGGGGGGGGGGGGTATTATTGCATTAAAATGGATTTTTTTTTTTAATTAACTTTTTTTTCTCGACAGGGGAAGGTGTTCTAATATGTGTTTACATAGCAATTAATCATTTAGCGATTGAAACTAGCTTGCGCAGAAATGAACGAAATCGTCTTCCATTTTGTTCATATAAAGCTCCTTTAAAAAATATTTCCTAAAATTCACCTACAATCGAAGGTCACGACTACAATGGTCATAATTAATCATAAAGTAAGAAAAAAGACTAACCAAGCTTAAAAATAAACGTATGAAGTTGTTTGTTTACAAACTTCCACAATAGTGACATCACACTCTGAAAGATGAGCTTATCCGAGCGTTTCTGATCACATGACGATGCGCTCAGAAAAGCATTTTTATTTTATTTTTTATTTTATTCTATTTATAAATTTCTCCAATAATTGATTTACAATTATTTCGAGTACAAAATGCTTGTGTTATTATTTCGTTAAATATTATATATATGCCGCATTTGGTAATTATTTGTTGATGGTGTCAAATAATCCTATTATGCTAAATCCATAGAGGCCTCAAGTTCTCAAACTGTCTCGTCTCGGGATGAAATGACGTGCTAGTCCAGATATCGAGCTTATCATCCAACCAAATTCAATATATGATGGATTTTATGAATATTAAATTGGCAGGAAGAGGTATCAGGAAGCTAACCTTTGATGAATTTTCAGCCACAGAGTCTCCGATAATACATCAATAATGACATCAATAATAATAGAATAGTCTGCCTATGGGTTAATGTGTCTGGGGCTCTATACATATGGCGTTATAGAAAGTGACTTACAAAATGCGTAAAAATTTGAAAAATTTAATCATAAGTAGTTATGGCTTTCTAATTAGGCTTTTGACAGAATGTTAAAATATTCTCCAAGAGGTGCAACGAAGGGGTGGTCTATTAACAGGAAATTTTTTATTTATTTCTCGATGGAGGGAACCTAATAATAAGAGTTTACGTAGCAGTTAACCATTAAGGGAGCACAGCGCATTTATGCTTGCACAACAATGAACCTTTGCTCGCTGACTGACTGAAAAGACCTTTTCAGCTAGCGAATTGAGCCTATGATTGCGTAGCCATGAAACAATAAGCGAATGAAGCGAGCTTGGATTTACGTAGCAATGAACCATTCAGTGAACTAAGCGAGCCTGATTACCAAATCGTCAAAAGCCGGGACTTACACACAATGACGGTTCTCCGCAAAGAGGTTCCACACCAGCTAGTCAAAAATATTTCTTCCGAATGGTCAAGACAGTTTCCTTGATTTATCAACAACAACAACAACAAACACTCCGATGATCAAACAAGAGAACGTCTTTCATCACACGCAACAAAAATAATACAATTTTCCACTTCTGTACCATATTTCATCGAATGTTCCGAGTTTTTCTGCCTCCAGGGTATTAACGGAGGTGAAAGAATGTCGCCTCTTCAAACAAAAACCCCTCTGTCCATAGTTCCCGGAACCAGAAAGATGTGTTCTTTTTTTCTATTCACTGTTCCCGATATTGTCTGCTTTTTAAAAAGAAAAGGGGCTAACTCCATTTTATCAAAATTTTCAAGGGAACAAACTAGAGGTGTGGAACATCACACAATTTTCAATCACACTAAAATACGTAATACTTAAGCCTTTAAACTTAACAGAAATTTGTGTAATTTATCGTTTTCATTTTTTTCATAGGATAGAGGAAAATTGTCAGTGTGGTAATATTTTGGGCAATAATTGCTTTGGGCAAAAAAAAATATTGCTAAATTGGTAATAATTTTGGCGATAATTATTACATTATTCTTTTCTGGTATGTGAAACGGAGGAAGAATAATTGTTGATGAGCAATGATGAACTGTTTATTATAGATTACCAAGCTCTCTATTTTAAGTTACTAAGTTAGGTTGGTTGGTCGGATTGAATCGGCGCAAGGGCAACACCTGGGTCATACAGCGCCAAGTTACTAGGTTAGGAAATATTACTAGAATTTCGAGATTGGAAATACGTTAAACGATGTTCAAATTTTTAGAGCAGTTACTGACACACTTGAGTTTTTAAATGGCAACTTCTTTATGCGCATGAGCTATTTTGATAAATGCTTACTTTCTAGTAGTTACAATTAGAAGCCAGTGGTACCTTCAAAGCTGAAAAGACGTAAGAACACCTACTGGCATCCTATTAAGAAACCCTACATTACTGGATACCATTTACCAAAAACATGTCTTCTAGAAACTACAAAATGAAGAATTGCGGGAAAAATATTACCGAGAATGAAACTAACCTGGCTTGGCGATTATATCAATCGCCATCAATCAAGCAATAAAGCGACGAAACAAAGAAAACAAAACTATTTTTCCTCAATTTACATTTTGCAATATCTTTTCCTACTATATATCATCTCCGGCGAACACAAAAAGTACATCTTTTCACCATAATGCACCAATTTCGGTACAAAGCAATTCTCTGACGATAACGGGCAATTTGGAATCTTCGCAAACAGAGGCGGCAAACCTAACCATAGAAGCACGTAAAGAAAAAAAAAAACTTTCATATTTTGTTTTATCTCTAAAAAAGAAGGCAAAGTATTGGTGAATGCGCGGTTTTTATGTCAGTCTTTCTTCCCACTGCCGCTGGCAACGGGCCCGCAGAAGAAGATTGGCCATTATTCGGCATACTGTACCGTGTTTTATGACTTATGGTTGGAATTACGGCGTACTTTGGAGTAGTAGGCAAAGTCCATAGCAAGAGAAAACAAGAGCCATTTTTCTCATGGTGCTTTTTTTTACGTGGTTTTTTTTTTTTTCTTTCTTATTCTTCCGCTTTCGGAACTGGAAAGCATTCGATAAGGTTTAGAATTTTTTTGAACTTTTTCTAGAATGTGTTTTCGAGATATATTGGGAAATAAAAACGCAAATGGTGAAGTTTGATTGTGAAAAATGCAGATTTTTTTTTTTTTTTTTTTTTTTTTTGAAAAACAATTTTACTTCGAAGAGGGGAGAGAAATGGTTATAAGAAATTATATGCAGTCCTTTGTTTTATTAAGAAAGATCGTTTATCAAGATAAAATTAAATATGGATGTTTAAATATGTTGTTTGAAAAAAATATCTACAGTAGGTATTTATGTTGATAGTTTCAAATATATGATATAAATAAAAGCCCATAACAAAAAGTTTACAATAAATCCTTTATATGTAGTGACAACTTTTATCTTCAACCGCTGGTTAAAAGTGGGGAGGAGGATGCCCAAAAGTTGGTGGCAAGTGCACCCCCCCTTCTCCAACGATAAATCTCATAATTTCGTAGCTTATAATATAAATATTAACTAGTAAAGAAATAATTTATACTTCCTAACACTAACATTGAGTAATGGTTCAAAATGTATTGTTATTTTAATGAATATTCTACGACATAGTTTTTTTTTTTA